>JAYESA010000012.1:78879885-79419177 GCA_036927795.1 Iris macrosiphon
CATCGACCTGTGACCATGTAGCATGATAGCAGACTGCCTAATGTACACTGACGTACTGGCAAGACCGTACTATTGACTGTCTGTTATGCACAGCAACGATATACGTGACCAACCCTAACGTAGTCTTTTGAGATCATTATGTTGATTGTGTGCTAGAGTAATGTCTGATGAAGTATTGTGTTATATGATATCTCTATAGGACTGTTGGATCATTCAGACGATACTTTGGAACCCGGACATTGGTATTGCCAGCTAAGGACCCCAGGCGAGTATATTCTCTGAAATTTTTCATTATGTTGATTATCTCTATAATTCTTGTTGTATGGCATACATGACTCTAACACTGTGGTTACATGAGTTGGCACCATTGAGACCTGTCACGAGGAGTCATAATTTGGAATCCATCATGCTAGCTGGGAAAAATGGGAGAAATATTAGTAGCTTATGTGATCATACCCAACTTTATATGCATCATAGCTCACCCACACCTCACGTCGGTGCCGCCTTACCATTACATGCCTCATCGCTGTTACATGTGGTTAGCCTGACCTGTTAGGGATGATCGCTAATAAATGTAATGAGTCATATAGTCCCAAGCCAATCACATGATATGCTGATGTTTCACACACTTAGTTAGATGATTCTTGACATGTATCTCTAGTATATTGATCTAGCATCTCCACATGTTCTAGTTATTGTTCTTGTACACCCTTGTATTTCTATTCATTGTTCTTCCGTGTACTTGTATTTCTATTCATTGCTAGATGTATATTGATGATGATGTTCCAGTATTTCTTATTCCAGCATTTCCTTTATTCCAGTATTCTTATTGCCAGTTATTTATATTTGTCTTGTATTTATTTACACTGTGTTATAGTTTTTGTCAATATATGTGGAAGTGCTGTTAGAGGTGTATTTCGTTCCAATCCTGACTGGATATATTTTTCCAGAGGATATTGAGGAGTTCTTTACCACACACTACGGACCAGGTATAGATGCAGACTACACACCAGAGATCCTAGAGGAGACTATGCCTTTAGATGAGACATTACCTGGAGCTATCTAGAGAGTATTTATTTATGCTTTGAGACATTTTGAGGTTTATTTCAGCTTATGTTCAGACTCATGTTAAGTTTAACAAGAGACTTGTGTTGGGCAGCTTGACTGTGATTTATCTTTATGTTGAGACATGGTGTTTTACTATGTCACTTCTCTCATCTTTTATCGTGCCTTATACTTTATAGTTGTTGTGATTGAGTTATATTGTGAGATATTATGGAGATGTATATCTTTGATAGGTGTTTAGTTATATAGTATTACTGTGACCTAGACAGCGTTCTACCGTCGATGCTGCGGCGTAGGCTGGACATACCCACGCTCTCGTGCCCCTACACCAGGTGCGGGTCATGATAAGGCAAGATTAGTCTGAAATGCCAAATCGGTGATCGCCGAACAGAAGTGACTTGCTATGTTATCGACGTGGATGTGTCCTACAAATCCTGTTAGGATGTTCGTGGATACATGAGTATATGATTATCTCATCCACTCTCCACCAGTGCTTAAAATACGTCAGCGAAGACGACATGGTTAAAATAAAATTCGTCGATGTGGACCCTTTCAAAGAAGTCAAAGCGTACTACTCTGACTCAATCTTATACAAGCAAATCGACCAAGATGAAGGAGATAACGATGCCGATGATGAAGCTGATATTCTTACAACTTCAGGCGATCCCCTAAGTGTCCTTCTCATAGGACGCCCAGCCTAAACAACTACTCTTTTTGTAGTCAAGCTTCGTAGACAGGCACCTTAATCCTCGGCGGTGAGACCCCAGGGACAGAGACACCTTCAAAATAAAGATCACCTTACTGTGAGAGCCCCAAGACAGCTGATAATCAAGCTCCATAGGAAAAATCCAGCACCATCAGCGTCACTAACAAGTAATGAAGAAGATGAACTGGAAGAGTACGTCATGGCATCTACCGACGTACCATCCCTCGATGATGTATCCCTTTACATAAAATACCTTACTTTCTCAATAAAGGCCTCTCGTTGAGTTGTGTTGTTGTTTCACATTGGGGCACCAGATATTCTTTGGAGTATGGTCTAGATTTACACCTGCATACGCAAGTGGCTACAACCCATACAGTAAACCAAATCTTCCTTAGCCAAGACCCATATTTCGTCGTTCCAGCAAGGAAGAAAGGGGACAAACCCATCATTTTTGGGAAGGTTGAAGGTCGCTGGGACTTTATCTCAGAAGAGCCAGAATTAGAAAGCGGTAGAATGCAACTTCATCGCTACAGCGTGCAGACTAACCGTATTCTGTAGATGATGGGATACGACCTAAAAAGTGACCAAGGCCTGAATTACTGCAGGGGGCGACGCTTACCACTGGATCACTTTGCCCCCAAGGGCAAGCCTGATACATATTACCAGCGAACCCGCCATGGTTTAGGATATGTCACACCTCCTATAACTCCCGAAGACTCGGGGGTGGAATACAAAACACAATCTTACACTTTACAGTCTTTCGTTTGGGAGTCCGACAACAACATCGGATACATGATTAAACAAACGTTGTCCATCCAAAGGGTATCAGTAGATCCATAGGAGGACGACGAGTATCCTATCGAACTCTTTGAAGTAGAATAGTGGGCTCAAAAGCTGGAATCTCTATGGGAATTACGGTTCGAGCAGTGGGAATCTCCTATTGAGGACAAGGCTGTACAACTTGATTTGGGTGACGACGTTGTTCCTAAACCCATATTCATCAACTAAAAATCTCTCGATAGAAGATTATGAATCCCTTGTCTAGCTGGAAAGAGAATACATCGATATCTTTGCATGGAACTACGAAGATATGCCGGGTTTGGATCCGCAAAATGCGATGCACAAACTCAATATCCTGCCAAATGCCAAACTTGTAAAGCAGCAGCAACGATGATTCTGCCTAAACATTATAGAATCCAACGAAGTGAAGTTGAATAAGTTATTAGCAAGCGGCTTTATCCGCAAAGAACAATATCTGGATTGGGTAACTAACATCGTTTTCGTTATCAAAAAGAGCAATAAAATTCGAGTTTGCATCTAATTTCTTGATTTGAACGCGATTTTTTGAAATAAAAATTTTCTCTCCCAATCATAAATGTAATGATCGACAACACTTGTAGCTTCGAGCATATGTCCTTCATGGAAGGGTTCTCAGGCTATAATCAGATCAAGATATTTCTAAGTTATGAGAAGCATATGTCATTCTGGACACTAATAGGAGTGTACTGTTACACCGTAATATTCTTCAAGCTGAAAAATACAGGTGCGAGATACCAACGATCTATGAGCACTATTTTTCGAGACCATCTGCGCAAAACAGTAGAATATTATGTTAATGACATCGCTGTCAAGAGCCATTTTCAAGACGATCATCTCCATGACCTGAAAATGGTATTCGATTTAATGCGAGCCCACAAACTTAAGATAAACCCCACCAAGTCATTCTTGTGAGTCTCCAGCGGCAAGTTTTTAGGATTTATTAGAACTTCAAAGGGTATTCATATTAACCCTGAGAAGACTAAGGCTATCCTAGATATATACCCTCCAAGGACCTGCGAGAACTTCATGGTCTTTAGGGAAGACTATCATACATTAGGAGATTCATAGCCAATCTCTCTGGATGATGCCAGTCCTTTACTCAGCTTATGAAGAAGGGAGTCTCTTTTGCCAGGACAAAAGAATGCCAGTAAGCGTTCGATTATATTAAGAAGTATCTCACGAAACCCCCAGTGTTGGTGGCCCCAATCATGGGAAAACCCTTCTTTCTCTATGTCCTTATAATAGATCATTCCCTCGCCGCTCTCCTTTTCCAAAATAGCGATGAAGACAATGAGCAAACTATTAACTATTTTAGCAGAACGATGATCGACGCAGAACATAGGTTTAATTCGATTGAGAAAGAATATCTTGCTCTAGTATTCGTTATCCAAAAGATACGCCATTACTTGATAGGGCAAACCATCTATGTGATCTCTCGAGTGAACCCCTTCAGAGTCCTCATGACTAAACCCGAGGCACTTAACTCTTGTCTAGCCATATGGGCAATCCTACTGTTGACCTACGACATCGTATTCGTCCCGCAAAAGGCTGTCAAGAGCCAAGCATTGGCCGACTTTTTGGCAGCTCATCCGGTGCCGGAGACTTCAAAGCTCTAGGACAAAATTCCCAATGACGTGTAAGAATCTAACACCGTCATGACATGAGGATCAATTTGGCTAATTTTCTTTGAAGTCGCTTCTAGAACAGGGTCCAAAGACAATATCGTCGCTAGAGTAGGAATAATATTGATCTCTCCCAACGACCTAGTCATCTACCATGCATACTCGATGATGGAGCCGTATTTGAACAATATAGCAGAGTACAACGCTCTCATCAATGGGCTTCAACTAGCTAAATAACTAGAGGTTGATTACCTAGAAGCCTATGGCGACTCCAAATTAATAGTTTGTCAAGTCCGTAGCGAGTAAGAAGTCTGTCACGAGGATCTACTCCCTTACCACCAAGCGATAGTTGACATAATTTCTACTTTTACAGAGTTCTTCATAGAATATGTACCACGACTACAAAATATCTTGGCTGATGCACTTGTCGACCTCACTACTTCTTTAGCAACCCCAATCAAAACCTATCTATTGATCACAGTGGTCAAGAACTAGTCTGCCCAAGGAATAACTTATGCTTGAATCTAAGCCACTATGTAGACGCATATACTATTGCCAAAGATTGGAGACTCCCATTTATGGACTATGTTGTCTACATAATCCTTCTAAATGACCCTCAGGTTTTACTATGATACAACCACTAAGATGATGTACCATTATTCTTATGATGGGCTCCTTCTATGATGCTTATCAAACACAGAAGCAAAGCAAGCTCTCCGAGAAGCTCACGATGGTGTTTGTGGTTCTCACCAACCCGATCCTAAGCTTCAAGATCACCTCTGATGCATGGGCTATTATTGGCCAACGATGGTGGCAAATGCCGTCAATTATGCAAAAAAGTGCAGGATGTGCCAAACCCATGCCGACTTTATTCACTAACACTCAAAGTTTCTACACCCGGCCGTTGTATCATGGCCATTCAAAGCCTAGGGTATGGACATAATAGGACCGATCAATCCACCTTTGTCTAAGGGGCAATGGTTCATCTTGGCTATCACAGACTACTTATCTAAATGGGCGAAAGTTGTTCCGCTCGCAGAAGTAAAAACATCCAACATGATCAATTTTTTTAAACATTACGTCATCTACCGCTTCGACTTGCCTCTAAGGATAATTTTAGTTTGTCAGCCATGCTTTCTTACAATTTTGTGATAAAAACTAAATCCAAAATGTGGCTTCAACTGTCTATAATCCAGCAACAAATGGATTAGTCGAAGCATTCAACAAGACAATTATCAAGCTACTTAAAAAGTTTGTTTCAACCAACAAACATGACTAGAATAAGAAGCTGAGTGAATGTCTACCGTACAATGGTCCAAACCTCGACTGGCAGTACGTCGTTCTTCTTAGTCTACAAAAGCAAAGTCGTACTTCCTTTGGAGATCCAAATCCTTTCTCTTCGGGTGGCCCTTACCCATCGGCTAATTGCCGAAGATAACTATCGTCGACACCTACAAGAATTGGAGGCATTCTATAAAAAATACCTCTTGGCTCAACATGGTTTTGAGCTATATCAAGCACGACTCTCTGGGGCCTTTAACAAAAAGGTAAAGTAAAGGACATTCCAGGTTGGCAATTCTATCCAAACCGAAAAAGGACCAATGATCTTGACCCACAATAAGGAGAGAAAATTCAAAACCTAGTGGTAGGGCCCCTTTGTAGTGGAGAAGGTCTACTCCAGCGGTGCATACAGGCTTGTTAATCCTAATGGTGACTTACTCATGATGCCAATCAACGACAAGTTCCTAATGAAATACCATGCCTAAGTTGGGCATACAAAAAAATGATGTGTTATTTCTGTCCCTAGCAAAGGGACATAAAAGTGTAATGTTCACGGCTGATGTCTTCCCAAAAAATTATTTCCATCTGTAGCATGCGAACAAATCTGTTATCCGTACTGGGAAGTCCCGAGTACACTAGGGGTAATGGATCCACAAAACTTCTCTAAAGACAAATAGTTTACATCCACATCACCTCTGAACTGTCAATCGTTCTTCCCATCAAAAGAAGGCAGTCACATCCATACTACCTCTGACTTATCCCTTTTGTTGTTACTACACAATTTTTTTCCATAGTGAGCAGTTCACGTCCACATCATGTCATTTTCCCTAGTAAAAGAGAATAGTCATGTCCATACTACCTTTGACTCGTTTCCCTTTCTCTCTACAAAATACTTCACTAATGGTCTTACTCAGCTACAAACAAATGTGCTTGACTGCCGGTTTTGTGCCAAAGTATCTTTACCATCATAGTTGAGGTCTCTACCGAACATCCTTAATGGAACTACTCTAACATATCACGTTCATACTACCTCTGATAGGGCTTGGTATTATAGCTATTATGATATTATGCTACGTCCATATTACCTCTGGTATAATAGTCACAGATACGATAACCACAATAATAAGAAAAGTTCTAAGCAGGAAAAAAGGCAAAATTTTTATTAATATTCAAGATCATGAGTACATATGAAAGTCCATGACATTTGAATTTTTTTTATTATTATTCAAGATCATGGGTACGTTTGAAAAGAAGAAGACCCCTCTATGTTATTTCTGGTACCAATGCGTGTAAAGCCGACAGCTCAATGCATTTTGGTTCATCACTTTTGCGAAACTCCTCAGTGCAAGCCACGATGCATGGAAAAGAATCCATAATGATGGATAGCAAGGAAGCTTCCAGCATAGAGCCAAGTCTACAGACCCAACTCTGTCGTGTGAGAGGACACTACTAGAAATCTTGGTTGGGATAACTAGCCCCATTTCTACCACATAGTTGCACTTTTAGGATCTGACCCAAGATCCAGCCATCATATCCATGTTTCATACGGGGAGTAGCTATAGTAAGCTAGGTTGACAGATCGCGAACAATCCTCCGGGTAACATGCTTGTTTATTACGAACAACGGTAACTATGATATTCTTTCATGCTCCATCAGGACCTAAGCAATCTGAGACGGTCCCTGCGAGACGAGCACACAAAAGGTCAGAATATGCACAAAAGAAGACAAAGATCAGGAGAGGCTGGTGTTCAAAAATCATGTGCCACTCACTAGCCACCCATGCACCAAGTCCTGTACATATGCCTATAACTGCCACTGGGCGGAGGTGAATGCACCCATGCAGCGTGGTCGTGCATAATTTCTCACTGCATGCCTCAGATGATTGTCCGGAGACATCCTTACCCATGCTACCGAGGGAGAAATCTTACCGTCAACGCATCTTCAAGATGAAGCCCTTTGGCAACGACCATGCACATCAAGCTGAGAAGAAGTGCCTGCGCAAGAACATATAATTTTTTACCCATGACAGTGCTAAAGTGTCCTCGTGCCCGAAAAATAGGAAGCACAAAGTTTTACTCCTTACCTCCGTCGATGACAGCTGGATGGTCGACCATCAGAGGAAGAGGATCAATGAACCGCTTAACCGATCTTCCCACACTCGGCCTTTGAAGAGACATCAGGCAGAGAAGAGAACCATTATTCTCTCTCTCCCCTGGCCTCCTTTTTATAGTAAGAGAACCATTAATGGCTCACAAATTGCTAGGTGCCTAAACCGCGAGATAAACCTAACATTTAATGGATGAATCTCTGCTTAGGAAACAACCTGTAAAAATGTTAACTCAATATTATGTCAACCGCAAGGCTATATCTGATGCGCCAAACAACATATACGCTAAGTGAGCAGATGTGCCCAACGTGAGATGTTTTATATATGTGCCGTAACAGCCTATGCGCCTATCTCCACCATGCTTCTGTTCAAATATTCTAAAATTGAAACTTGCAAAATTTAAGTTTAAAAACTTTGAAGGGGATCTTGTAGAAGTATAGAAAATCTTACCATGCGCCAACAGTAATCAAGAGGCATGCACCGCATTGATCAAGACCCAAGCGCAAAAGTGATTTAGAGCCATGCACCAACCACTTCATAACTAGTGTGTAACCTCCATATCCTGAAATTCTAACTTAAATATTATTTTTAGGTTAATTTGGGGCTAGTGGAATTTTTTTATAATTTTTGGTTAATTAAAAACTAGTAACACTAATTTCCTAGGACTGGCAAGAATTTATTTTAGAGTTAAATATAATTAAAAATATCCCAAACTTTTATTTTAGGTTTTAAATAATCAAATATATTTTCTAGAATTATTTAAAAAAAATTTGATTATTTTTATCATTTATTTTGAGTTAATTAGGAAAAACTGAATTAAAAACTATTTTCTGAAAAAAATCCATAATAGTAAATATTCTGCCCAGTCAGCCAACAGGGGGCCCACCCGTCAGCCTTCCACAGCGAACTGGGCGGGGCCTGCCTGTCAGCGACCGTTGGCATGGGTGCGGGTGTAACCGAGCCGACTGGGAGCTGAGCCGAGGCGAGCCGATCCGCGTCCTAGTCTGAGTCGGACTCAGCTGGGACGAGCTGGGTCAAACCCTGACCATCCGATCTGGGCGGTGCTGCTTAGATGCACACCACGTGGCAGCTGGGACGAGCTGGGTCAAACCCTGACCATCCGATTTGGGCGGTGCTGCCGAGTTGCATGCCACGTGACAGACTCTGAGCCGCGGCTACCTTCTCTCTTCTCTATATATAGGGTATTTAGTTTAGGAATTCTAGGGTTTTTCTTTGAGCCAAATTCTGGAGAATTGTCATTTAGGGTTCCTTCATCTTCCAGAAGCCATTACGCATAAATTTGGACTCCAAACGAGGCCCAATTTTTTGCGTTAGAACCATATTGACATTAGCTTTCTAAATATATTAATTTGTTTCCCTAAATTATGAGTATTATATTCTAAAAAATTCATAGAGTACAGCATGTCCAAAAATAGACGCGTCTCGATATTTTTGCGATGCCAAGAGAACCAGGAATTAGAATCACAAACTGTTTAAAGTTTCGGAAAGCTAATATCAAGATCATTGACACATGTTTTTCCCAGAATTTATTTCGAAATTTTTTACTTTTAATTCTGTAGAACTTCTAGGTTAGAATTTAACCATAGGTGCACAATACGAAATTTGTATGTACCATAATTTCCAAACGAATTTGAATTCAGACGAGCCATAAATTCTAGCAAGTTTTTGACGCTGAAATCTACAGGAAATCATGCATAAAAGTCGAGTTTATGTCGGATCACTTTTTGGTCAAAAGATCGCCTCAATTTGTGTGCCATGAATCTCGAGTTAATAAAATTTAGTTTCTTTGGATAAAATTTAGGAATTGACCTACAAATCAGAATAATAAGATTAAAATAAATTTTAGAGTAATTATTCTAGAATTAAATAAATTAAAATAAATTATATTTTGACATGGTAAATTTGTAATACATAGGCTATTTGGACTGTGACTTGGATTCTGATTCATACCAGCTAAGAACCACAGGCGAGTACATTTTCGTGATTACTTTCAGTGCTTGATAGTCTCTATAATGCATGCTTAATATTGATTATTTGATTCATTGACACTTGCTACACGGATTAGTATGATGGATTCTTATTAAGAGATACGTGATTGTTCGGGATTATTGTTATTTCTTCGTGACTGGTTTGGAATCCATGTGTACTTGTAGGGAGGGAAAATACTTAGTTGATGTGTAAACTACCCTTCTTATACCATGGTCTTTCTGGAATAATAGCAGCCATGCATGACATGTGTGGTTTGCCGGATATTACCCCCTAGCCGTTCACATGTCAACAAGGTATTTTAAATCACATAGAGTAGTTGTTCTTATCTGTTCTTCCATCTATTGTAGTTATTTTTTTTGTTGCTTATAGATATTGTAGTATATGTTGCCATGATAGGACTTCAATATTGGTTATTCTAGTCACTTTATTGTGAGTTCAGTTTGTTGCTATCATATATTCCTTGCTATTTATTGTCTTATAGCTTCTACCATATATTGGAACTATTTTTACTATGATGTACTTGCTCCTTTCCTGACTGGATAAACATTTTAGGTGACTACAATGAGGATGCAATCCCTACACATTATGGACCGTATGCTAGCAACATAATAGAGCCTGATCTTGCCCTTTTGGAGGATCAGGGAGAGTTAGCAGCTCAGATACTGTCTAAAATGAAGTAGTGTAGTGGTAGTTGATTTTGTTAGCTATTTTGGACCGGATTGTTCTCCGGCAGTTTAATATTATACTTTGGATATTTAGTTTTTGGGAAAATTCCTTGAACTCGCATCAAGATTATTATTTCAATATTGTCTTGGTGTATTCGTTTAAACTAGTGCATGTGATTGAATTTAATGTGGAGATGTATATATGTTATGAGTTATAGATTACTTGTAGCTTATTGTACAGCATTCTACTGTCGACACTGCGGCGTAGGCTGGGTGTACTCATGACTCATGTCCAAATCCAGGGTGCTGGTCATGACACATTTTTAGTGGTGGCCCATATAGGTCAGGTTTTGCACAAGGTTACAAACTCGTAGTGGCACTCAAGTTAGATGTACGACTGCGAGCCTGCCATAGGATATACATACTAGGAATAGAAAATACTCAATCACAACTAGGGATCCCGTATACTCAACTTGCTAACCCTTATTAATTTTTTTCGAGCAATCAGACCTCTTTCATAGTTGATTGTCCTTCTTGAATATTTCTTTATCTTGTGTCATATCAACTTTATTCTTGTTGTTTTCAACCTTTCATAATGCCACCCAAGACCAGAGCATGCAGTTCCAGAGCAAATGGTGCTTTTCCCACACCATCCGTATCATACGAGGCCTCATCAACTAGATCAGGGAGTCTTCCTCCTCCTCCTCAGCAATTACATGAGCTCTTTCGAAGCATGATAGAGTCTCAAAAGGCTCAGGCAGAGGCCCAGCGACAACAGACAAAAATGCTGAGGGCAGGAATAAAAAATGTCCAACCAGTTGCCCTAGCAGCCATGGAGAGGGTTGCCCAACAACCATAACAGCAGGCCGCTCAACCGAAGGTGGATAACATCCAGGACTTCAAGAAGATGGAGCCTCGGACATTCAAGGGGACAGAGGGAATCCTATACGCTGATGAGTGGCTCAAGGATATTGAGCGGATCATAAGAGTTTCTCGGCTTTCAGAGGACCTGAAGATTGAGGTCGTTGGCTTGCAGCTTCACGATATTTCTCGTACTTGGTTCAGAAATGAGCCTAGGATTGCAGATCCAAACCTGTCCTGGGAGCAGTTTAAGGACCTCTTTAAGAGGAAATTCTTTCATGCAGTAGCCAAAGGAGTCCTGGAGGAGCAATTCCAGAACTTGGAGCAGAACGGGATGACCGTAGATGAGTATGCTGTAGAATTCGGCAGGCTGAGCCAATTTGCAGAGTACATGGTAAGGGACCCGGAGGATAGAGCAAGATGATTCAGAGAGGGCTTGAACCAAGAGGTCAAGGTCTTTGGCCCATACGACTCTTGCGGACATATTAGCAGAGGCTCAAAGGGTCGAGGTGGATATGTGTCTTCGGAATAAGAGGAACATGGATGCTTTCGACAGTGTTAGTAGTCAAGGGTAGGCAAAGCGTCCATAGTTTCAGCAAAGGACCTTTCTGTAATAGCAACAGTACCGTGCCCCAGTTAGAGCCCCATCTCAGCAAGGACAGCAACAGCTACAGAGACCAGTGCAACAAGTTCCCCCATGCAACTATTGCAAGAAGCCAGGACATTCATGGGAGATCTGCCAGAAGAGATTAGGCGTATGTTTATATTATGGATCACCTACGCACCAGATGAGGGAGTGTCCTACTGCACCCCCGATAGGTGAATCCTCGTCCCAGAGAGGACCAGTTGGACCACTAGCATCCCAGCAGCCACGAGGACCCCCACTTCCTATGCAACAGCAGCAGTTTGCTCAATACCAGCAAAGGGGAGTACCTCCATAGAGCAGAGCTTTTGCCATGACCGAAGATGAGGCTGAACCGGTCGGTGATGTGATAGCAGATTCTATTCTTCTTGATTCTATTTCCATTATTGCCTTATTTGATTCTGGTGTATCGCATAGCTTCATATTTATATCCTTTGGGCTTAAGCAAAGTTTAGTAACAGAACCCTTGAGTAGGAGTTACAAGATTACGACTGGTGGAGGCACTATCCTAGTTAGTGATACTTGTAAGGGCCATCGTGTTACCTTGGGAGGCCATACTTTGGATGCTAGTTTACTCGTAATGCCACTTCCGAGATTTGACATTGTCCTTGGAATGGATTGATTGATTATGCACCATGCTAGCATAGACTGTCGTGGAGGTCGTGTATTAATCTGCCCTACAGGAAAGCCAAAATTTGAGTTTGTTAGGGGAGGAATTAAGCAGAGTGATAAAATTATTTGTGGAGCCATGGTAGCAGAGAAGGACTTGCCATACCCTATTATTGCAGAATTTTTAGACGTATTTCCTAAAGAACTACCCGGATTGCCATCGGATAGAGATCTTGAAATTTCTAACTTAGTGCCTGGGGCAGAACCGGTGTTGTAGCAAGTCTACAGGATTAACAAAAGTGAGCTGACAGAACTGAAAAAGCAGGTGGATGATTTGCTAGACAAGGGTTTTATTAGATCGAGTTCCTCGCCTTGGGGAGCCCTAGTCTTATTTGTACCAAAAAAAGATGGGTCGGTGCGAATGTGCATTGATTACAGGGCTCTGAACAACCTCACCATAAAAAACAAATACCCGCTACCAAGAATAGACGATCTTTTCGATCAATTGAGCGGTGTGAGAGTATTTTCGAAGATTGATTTGAGGTCTGGCTATCATCAATTGAAGGTGAAGAAGGAAGATATTCCAAAAACTATATTTTGGACAAGATACGGCCAATATGATTTTATGGTGATGCCATTTGGGTTGATTAATGTCCCGCCAGTCTTCATGAACTTAATGAACAAGGTGTTCCACTAATACCTTGACAAGTTTGTACTAGTATTCATAGATGATATTTTTGTCTATTCAAAGACACCAGAAGAGCATGAGAAGCATTTAAGGATTGTGCTAGAGATCCTTCGAAAGAAGAAGCTCTATGGAAAAATCTCGAAATGTGAGTTCTTCCTAGATAAGGTAGAGTTCCTTGGGCATGTGGTAACGGGTGCGGGGATATCGGTGGATCCAAAGAAGATTGCTGCTTTAGAGTCTTGGACCACTCCGAGTTCTGTTGCAGAGATCAGAAGCTTCTTAGGATTGGCCGGATATTACAGAAAATTTGTAAAGGATTTTTCTCGGATCGCAGAGCCGTTGACTAAACTCACTAGGAAGGATGTGCAGTTCAAGTGGACCGAATTTTTCTCGGATCGCAGAGCCGTTGACTAAACTCACTAGGAAGGATGTGCAGTTCAAGTGGACCAAAGAATGCCAGGATGTATTTAATGAGCTGAAGAAGAGATTGACCACAGCGCCTGTTTTGACGGTGCCATCGGGACAGGAGGATTTGTCATTTATAGCGATGCTTTGGGGAAGGGCTTGGGATGTGTTCTAGAGCAGAACAAGAAGGTGGTGGCATATGCTTCTAGACAGTTGCGGCCACATGAGAGAAACTATCCCACTCACGACTTAGAATAACAGTGGTGATCTTCGCTCTAAAGCTGTGAAGATATTATTTGTACGGAGAGCGGGTGGAAATATATACTGACCATCAGAGCTTGAAGTACGTCTTTACACAGAAAGAGCTGAATATGAGGCAGCGCAGATGGATAGAACTGATGACGGATTTTGATATTTCACTACAGTACCATCCAAGGAAGGCTAACGTAGTTGCTAATGCATTGAGCAGATATCCAGTAGCGATGTACTTGATAACAGATCGTCACTTATTAGCAGAATTGGATAGCCTGGGCATCGAGGTTATTATTCTAGGAGTTGAAACGTAGATTATGGGCATGCAGATTCAATCAGGATCAATAGAGAAGATTCGAGAGACGCAGTACCATGATGAGGGTCTGTGAAGCCTCAGAGCTCAGGTGCATACATGATTGATGGATGACTTCTCTATTGCAGATGATGGTTCTTTAAGGCATGGGACTAGGTTATGTGTGCCTAGTGGGGACCTGCGTGAAGAGATCATGCAGGAGGCTCATCGTTCTTAGTATTCTATACACTCGGGAGCTAACAAGATGTATAAGAACCTGAGGGAACACGTGTGGTGGTATGGAATGAAGCAAGAGGTAGCATATTTTGTCGCCAGATATTTAGTGTGCCATTAGGTCAAAGACGAGAGGCAGAGACCAGGAAGATTGCAACAGCCCCTACCAATTCCTGAGTGGAAATAGGAGCATATCACAATGGATTTTGTTTTCGGACTTCCACGCACTCTTGGAGGAAAGGACGCAATTTGGGTCATTGTTGACAGACTGACCAAATTAGCCCACTTTTTGCCTTTCAAAGTAGGATTGTCCACGGAGAAGCTCACCGATTTATATATAAGACATATAGTCAGGCTGCATGGAGTTCCAGTAAGTATTGTGTCCGATCGGGATAGTAGATTTGTGTCCCACTTTTGGAGAAGTTTGCAGGCTAGCTTGGGTACCCAACTCAAATTTAGCACTGCTTACCACCCTCAGATGGATGGACAGTCAGAGAGGACTATTCAAATGCTCTACGATATGCTTTGGATATGTGTACTAGATTTTTGTAGCTCGTGGAAGGATCATCTTTACCTGGTAGAGTTTGCATACAATAATAGCTATCAGGCCAGTATCGAGATGTCTTCTTTCGAGGCTTTGTACGGTAGGAGATGTCGAACTATATTATTTTGGGATGACGTAGGAGAGAGAGTACTTTTGGGACCAGAGATGGTAGTTGATACTGCAGAGAAGGTAAAGCAGGTTAGAGAGAGACTTCGGGTGGCTCAGGACAGACAGAAGCATTGTGCCAATAGCCACTGAAGACCACTTGAGTTTGAGGTATCGATTCATTTATTTAAATAGTTATTATGTTCTTAGACCATGCGTTAAGTTCCCGTTTTGGCATAGGTTGGTGACTTAGTGTTCTTGAGGATCTCTCCGACACGTGGAACAATTTATTTCGGTGGAGGTGGAAAGCTTAGTCCAAGATTCATCGGACCTTTCAATATTCTGGAGAAGGTTGGAGTAGTAGCTTATCGACTAGCCTTACCACCTATATTGGAAGGAGTACACAACGTGTTCCATGTATCCTAGCTAAGACAATACTTGGCAGATCCTAGCCATGTATTAGATCATTCGGAGCTTGAGGTTGGACCAAGCCTTCGTTATCCGGAGCAGCCAGTGGAGATCTTAGACCGCAGAGATAAGGTACTTTGTAACCAAGTAATTTTCTTGGTTCGTATCGCTTGGAGGCATCATTCAACCGGTGAATCCACTTGGGAGCGAAAAGAGGAGATGCGAGAGCGTTACCCCTATCTTTTTGCACCATGAGGTAATTTTCTTCTTATTTGTTCTGCCTTAAATTTTGAGGATAAAATTTTCTTAGAAGGATAGACTTGTAACCTCTGTATCTGGAAATTCTAACTTAAATATTGTTTTTAGGTTAATTTGGGGCTAGTGGAATTTTTTCATAATTTTTGGTTAATTAAAAACTAGTAACACTAATTTCCTAAGACTGGCAAGAATTTATTTTAGGGTCAAACATAATTAAAAATATTTCAAACTTTTAGTTTAGGTTCTAAATATCAAATATATTTTTTAAAATTTTTTGGAAAATTTTTGATTAATTTTAGCATTTATTTTGTGTTAATTAGGAAAAACTGAATTAAAAACTATTTTCTGAAAAAGAAAACCCATAATAGTAAATATTTTGCCCAGTCAGCCAACAGGGGGCCCACCCGTCAGCCTTCCGTAGCGAACTGGGTGGGGCCCGCATGTCAGCAACCGTTGGCGTGGGTGCGGGTGTAACCGAGCCTACTGGGAGCCGAGCCGCGTCCTAGTCCGAGTCAGACTCAGCTGAGCCGAGCCAGGTCAAACCCTGATCGTCCGGTCTGGGCGGGGCTTCTTGGATGCACGCCACGTGGCAGACTTTGAGCCGCGGCTGCCTTCTCTCTCCTCTATATATAGGGTATTTAGTTTAGGAATTCTAGGGTTTTTCTTTGATCCGAATTCTAAAGAATTGTCATCTAGGGTTCCTTCATCTTCCAGAAGCCATTAAGCATAGCCCCGGACTCCAAACAAGGCCCAGTTTCTTGCATTAGAACCATATCGTGGTTATATTTCTAAATATATAAAAACATTTACTAAATTATAAGTATTATATTTTAGAAAATTCGTAGAGTACAACATGTCCGATAATAGACGCGTCTCGATTTGTTTACAATTTTGGGAGAACCAGAAATTAGAATCATGAACCGTTTAAAGTTTCGGAAAGATAATATCAAGATCATTGACATATAATTTTACCAGAATTTATTGAGAAATATTTTTATACTGTTAATTCTGTAGAACTTCTAGGTTAGAATTTAACCATCGGTGCACAATACGAAATTTGTATGTGCCATAATTCCCAAACAAATTTGTATTCGGATGAGCCGTAAATTCCAACATGTTTTTGACGCTAAAATCTATAGGAAATCATGCATGAAAGTTGAGTTTATGTCGATTGACTTTTTGGTCAACATTTTGCCTCGATTTGTGTGCCATGAGTCTCGAGTTGTTAAGATTTAGTTTCTTTGGACAAAATTTAGGAATTGACCCAAAAATAAGAATAAAAAGATTAAAATAGGATTTTAGAGTAATTATTCCAGAATTAAATAAATTATCTTTTGACATGGTAAATTTGTAATACATAGGCTATTTGGACTGTGACTTGGATTCTGATTCATACCAGCTATGGACCACAAACGAGTATATTTTCGTGATTACTTTCAGTGCTTGATAGTCTCTATAATACATACTTAGTATTGATTATTTGATTCATTAACACTTGTTATACGGATTAGTATGATGGATTCTTATTATGAGATACGTGATTCATGGGATTATTGTTATTTCTTCGTGACTGGTTTGGAATCCATGTGTACTTGTGGGGAGGGAAAATACTTAGTGGACGTGTGAACTATCCTTTATATCCCATGGTCTTTCTGGAATAATAGCAGCCATGTACGACACATGTGGTTTGCCGGATATTACCCCTTAGCCATTCAAATGTCAACAAGGTATTTCAAATCACATAAAGTAGTTGTTCTTATATGTTCTTCCAATCCATTGTAGTTATTTCTTTTTTTCTTAAAGATATTGTACTATATGTTGCCACGACAGGACTTCAGCATTGGTTATTCTAGTCGCTTTATTGTGATTTCAGTTTATTGTTATCATATATTCCCTTGCTATTTATTGTCTTATAGCTTCTACTATGTATTAGAACTGTTTTTACTATGATGTACTCGTTCCTTTCCTGACTGGATAAATATTTTAGGTGACTATAATGAGGATGCAATCCCTACACATTATGGACCATATGCTAGAGACATAATAGAGCATGATCTTGCCCTTTCGGAGGATCATGGAGAGTTAGCAGTTCAGATACCGTCTGAAATGGAGTAGTTTAATGGTAGTTGATTTTGTTAGCTATTTTGGACCGGATTATTCTCCTGCAGTTTAATATTATACTTTGGATATTTAGTTTTTAGGAAAATTCCTTGAATCCTCATCAGGATTATTATTTCAATATTGTCTTGGTGTATTCGTTTAAACTAGTGCATGTGATTGAGTATAATATGGAGATGTATATATGTTGTGAGTTATAGATTACTTGTGTCTTATTGTACATCGTTCTACCACCGATACTGTGGCATAGGCTGGGCGTATTCATGACTCATGCCCAAATCCAGGGTGCGAGTTGTGACACAGTGTTCCCCAAGTGCCAGCTGTGCCATGCTACTATTTCTCCAGAATTTGCATGCGCAAGAATTGCCATTCGCCACTAGTATCCCTCAGTGATCTCCATGCGCCAAGCGGTAGTGTTCCTAAGGTGCAATCATAGTCATTATAATTAGGGCAAGACACGTGTCACGAGTACATGGGCATTAGCGACCCCACCCGTAATATAGCATGTGCCTACAAGAGGACATGCACCATCATATAATCCACACACATATGCGCCTACATAAAGCCTTCTCAAGGCTATAAATAGTGGGTGTTTCCCACATGTAGAAAAATAACCACTACGAGGATTGATAATAAAGAGATAAGAAGAAAAAGGCAGAAGTGCCGTCTGAAGCCTCGTCAACCTCCTTGGTCTCGGATCATCAACTGAGTAAAGGAGCCACTGTAGTGCTCGATCTCTACCGTCACACTTTCCTAGATCTTTTTTTACTTGTACTTAAATTCTTCTGTATTAGATATTCTTTTATACTTATTTGTCAAATCCTAGTCAATACGAAAGTTTGTTCAAGTTTTTTCGTATTCTTTCTGCGATTTTGGCAGATACAATATTAGGTATAGATTATACAAGACTAGAAATTAGCACATACTAACGCTAGAGTACAGTAAGAAGTCACTAAACATCACACTAGAAGAATTAGAAGTCATTCAGGACAAAATGGATATTTGGGCATCTAGGCAGTATACCAATGGTATACCTACTATCGTCACAACATGTTTGTTATAACTTGCACCCGAATATTCGAGCATGGGCCGTGGGTACGTTCAGCCTACGTCGCAGCATCGACGGTAAAAACGTTACCTAAATCATCATAACTAACTATAAATCTCATACAATAATATGATAACAACTTATTAATAATATCTCAACTCCATAAGGAGGACAGATAATAGTGTATAATAAAAAAATACTCAATCACAAGAATCTAGAAGGAATATAGTAGCACAATATGATATAAGGAAGAAATCCAAGTCTAACAAGTCTAGATAAGTCTGAACAACAACAATTATCAAATCTAGAATCAAATATAATAAACCAAAAGTCTAAGTAATCCCTAGAGACGAATCCAGTACAAATAGAAGTACTAGGGAACTAGTTATCTATAATTAAGCCTCTCCATCGGTTAGAACCTGCTCCTCCTGAGCAACTGGGACATCATCAGCTATCTCACCCTCCTGGAGTCCATAATTCGTAGGACACCAATCCTCCTAGTCAACAACTAAAAATGTTATCCAGTCAGGATGGAATGAGTATAACTCTAATAGTAGTTCCAATTAGATGACAAAGACTATAAAATAGTAATAGTAAATATAATAAATAATGAGTAAAAGCATAACTATCAACATATCCTGGTAATGGCAATATGAGAAATAAGTAAATACTGAATATATGACATACTTGTAATGTGAAGTAAGTAGACAGAGCAAGTAAGATGCAACTCAATAAGTATGAAGTAGACATAAAGTACTATAACGAACTGTGTGTTTTGAAATACTAGTTTCGATATGTGATTGGCTTAGAAACTAGTATAATAGCTAATGGCCTGGCTAATCATACGTGAGGTGTATGATTAACACTAACAATATCTACACAATAAAAATAGGGATATGATCATATATCTAGCTAGCATTTTTTTGCTCCGACTAGTATAATGGATCTAACCATGGTACGTTATGATATAATGATCAATGTTCAATAACAATACCATGTACGATATCTAATATCAATATAATATACGATATAACATCTTATAACAGAAGATCCAATATATATACTAGTCCATGTACCAACGTGTCAGAAATCAAATATAACATCACTAAGTACATGAATCATAGTAAATATCAAATAATAGAAACTATAAGAGAATATACTCATTTGTGGTCTTGAGCAAAGAACACAAATCAATCTGGACTGAAGTCCAAGTGACCTATATATGAATTATCAATGTCAAAGAGTGTTTAGGAGTCATAAACATGCTTAACAAAGATTATTTTAGATTTCTAGGTCATTTCTAGGTCGATTAGGGTCAAACTAGTAATTACCTATTTTTGGGTTTCAATTGGGTTACTATTTGGGTCTGTGGTGTGATACTAGCTAATACTAGGTCCATACTAGGTTTCTAGGCCATATCCTATTGCTATAATATCAATACTAGATATTTTCTAACTATCTAACTTATATTATACCAATATCATAGCTATATACTAAAATTATATATAGTATCTTAACTATACTCATTACCTTAACATATTACCTATTGGTACATGATACCTACATATCCATATCCAATAATACCTTACTATATTTTACTAATACCACAATTATAACCTTTACCTTAACTTATTGGTATACATATATATTAACTTATTGGTATACATATATATACCTTTGTATATATACCTCACTTATACCCTTTACCTTAACTTATTAGTATACATATATATACCTTAGTATCTTACCCTAAAATAATCTTTGTTAACCTATATATATTAGTATCTTATCTAACACCTAAATATCTCCTTGATAATCACACCATGGTACCACATCACATCCTATTACCTTATCCCAATATCCCAACTTACTTGACACTCCCTAACACCCTCATATTACTCAACTTGCACAATCGAACTTAGGGCACTGCATGTAACACTGAGCACCCCTCATTGCAGACCTCACTACAATCTTCAACACTACTACTAAACACACACACACACACACCCCCTTTCTTAGATACACATGCACACCACAATGCATGTGCACCTACCTGCAGTCCAAACTTCAACAAGTGAGATACCAACCTTACCCCCTCAAATTACTGCACATACAAATATTCAGTCAGCATACTGCACCATTGCCCGAGCTAATACAATCCTACCTAGGTCTGGGACAGACCTCAACTACTGCACTTCAACCTACATATACTACATCATGCTTGACTACAACACTCCACTCCCCAAGCTGAACCCGAGCCCTCTCCACACTCATCTGAAACTTCTCCCTTACTGCTGTTACCTGGAACCTAGGATCTCAGCCTGCTGATCATATAAAACTGGACTGCACCAAGGTGTAGTCCTCCCCTGTGCTACAATCGCAAATTGATCCCAACAGTTGGTGCACACTTGCCTACAGCTAGCCACTGCCTAGTGCTCTGAACTGCACTGCTGTGGTAGAGCTAAATGCTTAATGCACACATTAATTCCCCCAATACCACACTGTCATAGAATGTAGGTACCCCCCTGAGTACACAACATCCCGAGCCCCTCATATCTTTAAGACACACCACACAACTCTTTACTTCACACCATACTCTAAGATTCCCATCACACTCTCCATCAATACCATTACACCCTCAACTAATACTAACACACACACAACACAATATCAAATACCCAAATATCAAACACCTATAATGCATTCACCAATGCCTCATGATACATCCACAACCATGATACTAAACCCCTAATTCACATCAAATACCATTTTTATATATATATATATATATATATATATATATATATATATATATATATATATATATATATATCAAATTTATCATAATATAACTAATATTTTCTGAATAAAGGACTATCTTTGAATTACTTTGATATCGAACACATGAGTATTATGTACTCCTTAGAGCATGGCCTAAGTCCACAGTTGCACATGCCAGTGACAGCAACTTACACGGTAAATAAGGTGCTCCCATATGGAGAAAAACTATCATCTTTGGTAGGGTTGAAGGCTCCCGAAACTTCCTCCTAGATGAACAATAACCTGATAACGGCAAAATACAGCTTTATCGTTATATCTCGCAAGCCAAGAACATCATCCAGAAGATAGGTTACAACTTTAAGAGTGTGACAAGGGCCTAATTTACGGCAAAGGATAACCTTTGCCATTACGTCACTTTGCTCCCAAAGGCAAGTCAAAGTCATATTATCAACGAATCATTCATGGTCTGGGATATATTATGCCTCCAACAACTCCCATATGTTTAGAAGCAGAAGTCAAGATGCATTCTCACTCGTCAGAGTCTTCTATTTGGAATTATGATGAAAGTATCAGAGACATATTTCAACAAGCATTATCTATCAACAATAAGTCAGTAGACCAGGTTGAAGATGCTGATCAATCACTCGAGCTTTTTGAAGTCGAACCTTGGGCTCAACGATTTAAGTTTCAGTGGGAGCTGTATTTCGAGCAATGAGAACCACCTACCAAAGACGAAGTAGTGCAGGTCAATCTGGGAGATGAGTCCTTTCCCAAGCCTATCTTCATCAGCAAAAGTCTTACTGGAGAAGATCGTGAATCCCTTATCCAGCTTATAAAAGAGTACATTGATGTATTCTCATAGAGTTATGAAGATATGCCGGGACTAGATCCTCAGATCATAATTCATAAGCTCAGTATCCTGTCGTATGCTAGGCCGGTAAAGCAACAACAATGGTGATTTCGTCCGGACGTCATGGATGCAATCAAAGCATAAGTGAATAAGATGATAGCAAGTGACTTTATTTATGAAGAACAACACCCATATTGGGTAGCCAATGTCGTGCCTGTCATTGAAAAGAATGACAAAATTTGAGTCTGCATAGACTATCACGTTTTAAATGCAGCATGTCCAAAAGATTAGTTTCCTCTCCCGATTACTGATGTGATGATTGACAATACTTGTGGCTTCGAGCGAATATCCTTCCTGGATGGATTCTCAAGCTACAACAAAATCAAAATATTCTCGGATGATGAGAACCAAACGTCATTACGAACGCCGTTGAGAGTATACTTCTACACACTGATGCATTTCAGTTTAAAGAATATAGGGGCGATATACTAATGACTTATGAGCATAATTTTTTGTGATCATTTGAGAAAAATAGTAGAGTATTAAATTAATGACATCGCTGTCAAGATTCGGTTCAAAGACGATCACCTCCATGACTTGAGAACGGTGCTCGAACTAATGTGTGCGTACCAACTCAAGATTAACCCAACTAAGTCTTTCCTAGGAGTCTCTAGCGACAAGTTCCTTGGTTATGTCATAACTTTAAAAGGAATTTATATAGACCCTGAGAAGACAAAAGCTATCCTTGACATGCGCCCTCCAAAAAGAATCTCAAAGAAATTTATGGTTATATTGAAAGATTCATATCTAATATCTTCGGACGGTGCCAGCCATTTACCCAACTAATAAAGAAATGAGTCTCTTTCATCTGGACTGGAGAATTCTTGCATGCATTTGATGATATCAAGAAGTATCTTACGAATCCTCCAGTTTTGATAGCCCTAGAGTTGGAAAAACCTTTCTGACTTTACGTGAGTGTGATGGACTATTCCTTTGGGGCATTGTTGACTCAGAAGAATTATGCGGGCAATGAGAAGGCTATCTGCTATCTCAGCAAGATGATGGTTAGTGCCGAACACAAATACAACCTTGTAAAAAAATGTCTTGCCTTGATATTCTCTATCCAGAAGACACATCATTACGTGACTGGGCAAATGATCCACGTTATCTCGAGATACCTCTCAGAGTGCTCATAACTAAACCAGGAGCATTAAACTCTCCCTAGCTACATGGGAAAAGTTGCTCTCCCCATACAATATGGTGTTCGTCCCTTAAAAAGTGGTCAAAGGTCAAACATTGGCCAATTTATTTGCCGCACATCCAATACCAAAAACATTGAAACTCTACGACGATATTCCAGATGAAGTGTTAGAGTCTAACACAATAATGGAGGAATATATTTGGCGAATGTGCTTCGACGTTGCTTCAAGAACAGAACCTAAGGGCAATATAGTCGCAGGAGTAATGCTTGTTTCCTCAATAATTTGGTCATCCATCGTGCATATTCTCTCTTAGAATCGTGCTCTAATAACATGTCAGAATATAATGCTCTTATTATCGATCTTCAGTTGGCTAAACAGCTGTGGGTAGACTACTTAGAAGCTTAGGGTAATTCTAAGCTAATAGTCAACCAAGTTTTGGGGAGTACAAAGTCCGGCATGAGGACCTAATGTAATGCTTTGCACCCGTACGATGCATTACGCTGAGTCAGATTGAAACAAGACAAAGGTTTGGTTGTGTTTCAATGAGTTCGATTTGGGTGCAAGTTTTGATTTGAGTTGGTTTTATGTGCAGATCATGTACAGAGTTCAATGGAATCAGAGCAGTGCCTCGCTATGGGTTGAGGCATGGACGACGCGAATGGAATCAGTATATTTATTCAGAGTAAGTGCATAGATTAAGAGATTCGAGTGATAATACCGACTTTTTAGTCCGATCGGGTCAGATGATTTGGATAGCACAGCCTGCTTGTACATTTATACCAATTTAGAAGATCGTGCTTTGTATCAGACCACAGATTCAAGGAATCGGCCATATCGACAAGACAAAGTACTTAGCATATTCAGACTTGGTAAGTGGGCTCTGTTCCTTCTCCTCTCCTCCTTCATGCCTAATAATTGGAACACACATAATAGCTTGGAAACTTGGACTAAAATATTGGAAACACCGTACGATGGTGTGTATCGAGTATGCACCGTTTGGAAGGGTAGAAGTTGGGGCTTTGAGTTTATTACTATAGTTGGAGCAGCGGAATACTTTATCGAGCAAACGTGCGTTGCGCACGAGTATCAAATAGAAAGCTTCGTCAAGCGAAGCGTGCAATTATGGTTCAAAATTGGGCAACTTTATCGGAGAGGGCATTGTGCCACTGTTGGGACATTGTGCCATGGAGCATTGAGAGTAGGGTATTTCACCCAATTAGAGCACTGTATCGAGAAGCAACATGGTGCATAGTGGAGGTAATTTGATAATGGTGCATTGGGCTATAATTTGAGAACGGAGATGGTGAATTAGATAGAATGGGGCAAGTTTGGTATGTTGGGACGAGAAGGCTCAATTTCTCATCGTACCTATATTATCGGAGCATTGTATGGTCACAGACAACATGTGCACGCTGGGTTTGGTTTCCTCGAACGACATAGGCACCGAGGCAGCATGACCGTTCGACCATGGCAGAAATATTAGAACGTGCTTTGGAAGCATGGGTGTCGCAAACCCACTATTGAGTCTTGCTACCTCGGACAGATTGGGTAATCAGAATACTTGTAGTTCAAGATCACCAGGCGGGCTTGTAATTCAGTGCTGGATCGGGTCAAAATGCCTCAGAATGATCCTTTATGGCTTGGTTAGTGACCGCTTTCATATATATAGGTTTTTGTTTAAGATTGTGCATTCATGTAGGCGGCGATGCTCACCTTGCCTTGGGCTTGAGTATGTGCATCGATGATTGGTTTAGCAAGACTTGGATTGTGGAATGGTTCGATAGGCTCATCCATAACTTACAGGTTTTAAGTAGAACGGATAACATGCTTAGCTTTTTTTAAGATTAATGAAACTGCTAGTCAGCTTGAGTTCAATGCTTGCTTGCTTAACCTGCTTTACAACTTTCCTTAATATGTCATGCAACTGTCATAAAATAAATCTAGGTTCAAGTAGAAAGATCACCCATATAACTGCTTAAATTTATGATCTATTTAGTGTTGGTTTAGGCGAGTGGATTATCCTTCTAACCAGTATGGCTGTGTACTGACCCACATTTATGGGCATTATTTCCATGTATGCAGGTACAATGGCTTAGCTTGGATATTTAGGACATGATATATAGAATTGTGTCACGACCCACACCCAAAATTGGGGCACGAGTACGTGGGTACCTCCAGCCTATGTCGCAGCATCGGTGGTAGAACGTTGTCTAGGTCATGATACTATCTAAACAATCTCACACGAGCATCCAACTCCATAAGGAGACACGAATAATCACAATATAATATGAACAACATACTCAATCACATAACTACAACACGATAAGATATCGAAGAATAAAATAAAATGCAACACAAGTCTAAATAGAAATAATCTAACTCAACAATAAATCAAAATCTCAATAAAGTATGCCGGAGACAAATCTGGTACCAAATAGACTGCTAAAAGAAACTAACTAGATAACTAGTGATCCCGGCTAAACCTCCCAGAATCATAACTGAACTACCAAGTCCAAAACAGCAGCTACTCACTCTATGGTCCATAAAATGTCGGACACTAGTCCTCTAAGGCATAGTGTGGAAAAATATTTCCAGTCAGGAAGGAGCAAAGTATATCTCAAATAACAGTTCCATTTAATTGATATAGATTATAAAATAATAAATAGATGATGCTAAATACTGAGAGAAGGCAATAAGTAAATGCAATGACAATATAAAGAGACAGGCAATATAAGCAATATGGTGCAGTAAGTGCATATATGAAATAAAGAGAAAGAGCTATAATATCATATACAGGTGATATAGTATATAAAAATGGAATGAAGAACTGTAACTATTCTAAGTGTTTGAAATATCGGTCTATCATGTGATCGGCTTGGGACAAGATCATGCTTGTTACATATGATTAGCTATGATTCATGTAAGGTCAGGCTAACCATTTGGTTAGCTATGATGCAAGTAATGGTCAGACTAATCATATATAATAGGCTATGAGGCATGTAATGGTCAGGCTGCACCCGACGTGAGGTATGAGGTAAGCTATGATGCATGTAGAGTTGGGTATGATCACATAATCTACTAATATTTCCCCCGCCCCTAACTATTACTGTGGATCCAACCATGACACGTTACGATACACGATCAATGTCCAATATATCATGTACGATGTCTAATATCAATGTCGTGTACAATGTCAATACAATAGTCAATGTAATATCTCATGACTGCAGATCCAATCTATATACTAGTCCGTGTAGCACAATGTCAAGAATCAAATGTAACATTTCTAGATACTGGAATTATAGAAATTATCAAATAATTGAAAATTATCAGAGAATGTACTCGCCTTGGGTCCTTAGCTGGTAATACCAATGTCCTGTTCCAGAGTATCGTCTGGATGATCCAACAGTCCTATAGACATATCATAAAATATAACATTTGCATCAGACGCTACACTAACACACAATCATAATATATTGAACTCATGAGCTACGCTAGGTATTATACTGGTCAACTAGGGTCAAGTGTACGTCTAATTGTGCGGGTGTCGCGTCTGTAATTGCTGTGAATTCAGAGAGTCGGTGATACGGGTCTCGCCAATATGTGAGTGTACATATGGCAACCTTCTAATAATTAACAGGATTACAGGTCCATATAAATACGGGGTATCTATAATTACACTCGGGTCGCCTAATACATTCATAATTATACATATTATCAATTAGCATATATCATTAATTAAATATAATACATATATATGTGTATACCAATAATTATATACAAAAATTTGTATAAGTGTATATACACTAAATAGAATTTTTATACATATATAACCACCATTATTTATATGTATACAAAAGAATATATATACTGAATATATATATATATATACGTATACCAGTAAAAATATACATATACTATATTTATATATATATATACCAATTTTAATACATATACTATATACTTGTATATATATATATATATATATATATATATATATATATATATATATATATACCAAAATACATACTAACATATATTATAAATACGTATATACTAATATATATGTTGAATATATATACTAATATAGAAATACACTATATATATGTATATGTTTATATATACGTACACGTGTACGTGTACGCGAGGGGGAGAAACCGTACCTATGCGCGTGCACGACAACGGCGAAGACGACGACGACGAGGTGGTGGTCCTGGTGGTGGGGGCTGATGGCACAGGGTGGTTCGACCGCTGGGGTCGAACAGTGGCCGGAGAAGGAACAGTAGTGCTCGTCGAGGAAAGGAAGGGCGTGGTCGAAGAGGATGGCCTATCGGGATCTGGTCGGCTTTGCGGGTTGACATGGAGGAGCGGAGGGTGAAGCGTGGTGGAGTCGGGGTCAGGTGGTCGGAACTCTGTCAGGTCGAGTGGGGAGGAGCGGGTTGCAAGCAATGGCGGGGTGCAGCTCTGGTGGGGACTGCTCGGAGGAGACGACGAGGTGGAAGCGGGTCGAAGGGAACAACGAGGTGGATGGCCGGGATGTTAATGGTGTTCGGTGGCTGCTCGTGTCGAGCGGTGGGTTGAAGACGTCAACGGCTGCAGAGGGAGGTGCTCGACTCAGGTGATCGGCTCAGGTGCTCGAGCGGTGGAGGACTCCCTCGAGGCGAATGAGAGACCAGGGTGGATCCGGTGAAGCTGTGGCAGTAGGGGACGAGTCAAGGCAGAGGACGAGGCAGTGGGTCGACGAGGTTGATGCTCCGGCGAGGTACGGTGCTACTCCAGCGAGAGGGATCAATCGAGGAGGAGATGGATGCAGCAGTGCAGCCGGGGAAGGAGGCTGTGAAGGCGGTGGAGGCAACTAGTCGGGGAGAGCTTCAAGCGGGGAAGGCTCGATTGAGGGGGAAGTCTCGGGGTGGAGCTCGACCGGGTATAGGAAGGTTGGCTGGCCAGAGTTGGGGGTCGATTCAGCTGATGGTGGTGGAGTTGATTTATTCCCCCCCCCTTTTCCTTTTTAAAAGGAGGAGAAGAAGAAGGAAGAAGAAGAAGAAGAAGAAGGGAAGAAAGAAGAAGAAGGGAAGAAATGGAAAAGAATGAGGAGGCTACGGTTGTGAGGAGGGATGAGAGAGAAATAGGGGTTTCCCAAGGTGTGGGGATTAGGGCATGCTTAGGAAGGGTGCATTTAAGAGACACTTTATAGGAGATGTGATAGGAGATGTGTGGTGATGATGAGCCCCATTTTGAATGGGTGGCTCAGATTTGACATGAGAAAATTACTCATGCAAGGAGAGGGTTGGGTTGACTAGTCAAATATTAGGGATCTCCATTTGGTTTGAACCAATAGAGTGTCGATACCTAATGCAACATTTGCAAATAAGCCCCCTTAAATTTGGGTATTTGCACAGACACATAAAATGATGAAAAATTGGTTGGAAAATTGGTGTTTGGTGTTTTGTAGGGTGAGGGGGTGTTGTGTGTTTTGTATGGGCTCAATTAATGGGGTATTTGGATTAAATTGGGATTAAAACAGGATTAGTCAAAGTTGGTATCCCAATTTAATTAGAAACAAATGCAAGCGATGTTCTAAAATTAATTAAAAATACATGGGGCTAAAATTAAGTTGGAACACAATATCATTAGTGAAGAAGACTCAGAACAAAATATTACCCTAATTTGGATTGCACGAAATGGTCGAGATTGTGTCTCCAATTTCGATTGGAACGCACAACGATACAAAGTTAGATTTTATTTAAAAATTAAATAAATATCCGTGACGAATATTGTGTGGCTAAAATGAAGCACAAGAGAGCACACTTAGGATTTACAAAAAGGTCAGAATGGAAGGCGGGCACGTCTAGGGCAAGGTTGTGAAATTTGTTGGAAGGCAAGAGCTAGGGTAGCGCTCCAAATATCGAAGCAATGGTAAGGCGCAACAATTAAATAAAATTATGATAATTAATTACAACCTCAATAATTAAATCCTAAATAATACAAATTAAATTTTATAACCCTACATTCGGTCAGGTGTTCACCTAGTGGGCTTCTAGGTCAAGTCTACTAGCTCAAACATTAAGAACACAGTATATAATATATTTATAAATACACATATCATACAATTATTTAAATTAAATACATGCAATCATTTATAAATAACTACCGCAATATTATTAATATACAAAAAGTCAAAAATACCCCTATTTTTAGAATGTGGTAGTGACAAATGGTAAGTACCTTTGTAGACAAGAGAACGAGCAAGAGTGTTGCAGGCCATTGTGGCATTCTCCTTTGTGGCATTTTTTATTTTGACCCTTTGAGAGCTTCTCTACGTATACTCTGATGTAATCTTGTTGTAATAATACTTGACTTTCTATAACTTAGTTATTTCAATTATAACCATAATGTTTGACATTATTGCCTTGTGCAAGCTTAACTCCAGGCTTGTACAGTTTCATGCCCCGATGACAATGATTGAGAAGATAGCCAACTTTCTGGGCCACAAACTGCAGGAGGTAGAAAAATGCCTGACAGAGCTGTAGTAGTATCAACAGGCGAACATGGGAATGATGACCTCCCATGAATATAACGAGTTCTCAAGGAAGGTGAAGACAGAGAAGGCCTTATTTGCTTCATCTAAGGAGTGCTTACAGCGTGATCTCTGAATTTTAGGGGAGAGGCGTGACCGGCTGAGCGATCTCAGAGAGGAGTGCCTTTCTCGACAAAAGGACTTGACTGAGCAGTTTTGACGGCTCCAGTCTAAGCTTGACGCAACGAGAAATAGGTTACGAAAGGCCCAACAGGAAGAGAAGGCCATCCGTACTGAGGCGAGCAAAATAGCACAGAATACGGCTAGCGTTGAGATTTTGGTACAATAACTAGAGGACAGACACGAGTCCTATGCTTGCTACAAGGATCCGGAGGTTATGGCCCAAGACGCTTAAGCGCCGGGCTCGGAGGTGCCTGTACGGCTACATTTCTCATCTCTGTGAGAGGATAGCAGAGTTATGTTCCAACTCATAGCACCAGTAGTATGTACCTTCATTTTGCCCTCGGGCTTGGGGTCTTGGTAATCCCTGAAAATATAGTTTTGCTTTTAATCTCTTCTTGTGGAGAAAAATAAAAGTTACCTTATCTTTTTTGCTACCTTATCTGTTTTGTTATTCATTTATGTCAGCTTTGGGTATTGTACTAGAGGTAATATGAATGTAGTATAATACTGTGGCTTTTTAAGGATATCCTGCTAGGGAATCTTCGATGGACTTATTACCTCCTGTACACTAGGGTGAAAGTAATAAGTTAAAAATTGGACTTTGCCAGAGGTGGCAATTTTGGTTGACTTAACACCCTTGGCGTACTTAAATTTAAGTACAGGTGATAAGTTGAGACGGTGATCAATATCAGAGGTACTGTGGAGGTGATAATTGATAGCCAACACGAAAGGTTTGCTCACAGGTACAAAGACATGGCAAATCCTACTGGAGAATTTTTGTGGACTTATTACTTCTTGTGCACGAGAGTGCAAGTAATAAATTTGAACTAGGCCTTGCCAGAGGTGGCAAGTTTGGTGGACATAACACCATTGACATTCTTAAATTTAAGTACATGTGATAAGTTGAGACGACGATCGATATCAAAGGTACTTTGGACGTGATAATCGATAACCAACCAGAAAGGTTTGCTCAGAGGTGCGAAGAACATGGCAAACTCTCGAGGGAGGATATGGGGACGATAGCTCAGAGGTAAGGTAGACGTGAGTTGATCAATGACCATACCGAGAGGTTAGGTACGGTCCTGAGGACATCCCATTGGGGGATTTTTGGTAGACCTATTACCCTATTATACACTTTGGGATGCAAGTAATTGATTCAAAATAAACCCTATTAGAGGTAATATGGACATAATAGGTATTGTGGACTGTAAGGACATCCTACTGGAGGATTTTTGGTGGACCTATTACCCTATTATGAACTTTGGGGTACGAGTAATAGATTCAAAATAAACCCTATCAGAGGTAATATGGACGTTATAGGTTTTGTGGAATGTTAGGACATCCCAATAGGGGATTTTGGTGGACCTATTACCTTATGTGCACTTTAGGTTGCGAGTAATAGATTTAAAAATAAATCCTACCGAGATAACATGGACGTGATAGATTTTGTGGACCCATTATATTTTGTGCACGTTAGTGCAAGTAATAGGTTTGAGACAAGCCCTGCCAGAGGTAATATGAATATGGCAATTTTTATGGACTTAACACAGCGGGCATACTCCGGATTGGGTACGGGTGATAAGTTGGAAGACAATCGATATCAAAGGTAATATAGACGTGATGATCGATGGTCAAAATCCAGAAGGTTTTTGTCAGAGGTCACTTGGATATGGCAAACGCAACTAGGGAGAAATATTAGGACAGCAGTTCAGAGGTAATATAGACGTGACCTAATATTAAAAAAATTTACTGGGGGATTAATTTGTTGAGTGTGGTCTATCCGATCATGAAGGCATACCTGAGGGTTGCTTCACTAGAGAGATGGAGGGACGATAGCTCAGAGGCAATATAAACAAGGCTAGCGTCTAACGAGATTGGTTTTTGAGTGGTCAATGCGGGAGTGTTCGAGTGGACCTGAGGACTGCTCCGCTGGGAAGATTTTGAGGATCTGTCATCCGTTGCGTATCCGGGACTCCCGGATACAAATGATGGGAAAATATTGCACATGGGCACTTATTAGGGATAAAGAAAGTACAAGATATAGTACTTTCTTGTAGAAACTTGCCATGTGATAGGCATCATGGGCAAGTCGTAGTTGGATTTCCCTAGCCGGTATACACAGTTGGGAAATGCGATTTCCATAATGAACGGGCCTTCCCATTTATGTTAGAATTTGTCGACCGTCTTGTGAATCATGGCGTGTGCAAGCATCTTTGTATCCTAGCCCTCTGTGAGTGCTGTTGAAAAAACTGTCAGACTGTAAAGGAATACGCCGTCCTTTACCAAAGTTCAAGCCTTTACCCTTTTGGAGGTCGTATCCCATTTTTGAGAGACGGACTGATTGTTGGCTGTAATGATGGAACTGTGACAGTTTATTATTTGTTGTGTTGAATATTGTTGATGACTCTGCCTGTACCGAACAAGAAGCTGTGTGCACAGGAACACTGTCGTGTATACAGAGGGAGTTGACTGAGTTGTGCGCGTAGGATCACTGCCGCGTGCGCACGTTTGTCTACCAGGTCGAGGACCATCGCTTGCTACACTTTTTTGTATATTGCACAGGGGAATAATATATGTTGCCTGCAAGGGTTTATTATGACGAAAAGTACTATCTGGTGCACATGGAGGGTAATAAGTCCTTACGTTGAAGACTTGCTCGGATACGTATAATGGAGCACTTCCTATCATATGCCATTGCTGATGAGTCATGCGAGACTTATCTTTTTTGTACTGGGAGACTTATCGAGCTGCGCTGAGCATCTGAATTCTACAATTGGTGCTTTCTAAGGAAATAATCCTGCGGTCCGTCCTGCATTGCTTCCCCTTTAACCTGGTCGTTGAAGATGCTATTTATTGGGCCAACCTTTGAGTAGTGACCCCACCTCTTGGGGTGGTAAGTGATACCAAGATGCTACTCAGTTGTGAGCAGGTGGGGGGTTGACGACCTCCCTGGTTGCCTGGGCTGGCATCACTCTGTCTTTGGCTTCCATTGGTGAAAATTTGCCAAATTAGAGGGATACTATGTTCGCAATGGCTATCTTATCCTTGAAGTCGAGGGTGAGCTCATTGGCACTAATCAATTGTTAGATACATCTCTTCAACACAGGGCAGTCTCTGGTTGGATGATGGATGTACCGATGAAAGAGGCAATATTTTGGGTTATCGACCTTGTCAGCCTCTTCAGGGCACTTGATGTTGGGTAGCCAAAGTTTGTTTTCCTTCATCTATATATTGAAGATCTCAATGATGTCGTCGTCATTGAAGGAGAAAGTCCCCTTTGGCTTTGGGGACTCCAATACCTGAGTCGTACGGTCCTCCGGGGAGACTTATAGTTTTACATTATTTTCGATCTTGGAGGGGGTTCAACCCCCAGTTTTGGATGCTGCTTTCCCTTATCGAGGGAGGCTACCCCCAAATATGTTATTTTCTGGTTCTTGGGAATCATTGTCCTTATTGCATGACGGGTTAGCATGGATTACCAGGAGATTGCTACTCCCGGCTTGAAGAGTTACTGCAGGCCCTGAGGGTGGAAGGATAATGTTTGCCTTAATCTCTAGTATTGCCTGGGCCAGAGTCTGTATTATCATTGCCTCAAGAGCATCGAGACATTGGTGATCGCCGAGCCCTTCCGTCTTCGGTTCCTGAGTTACACTGTCTTCAGGAAAGACGGGCATGGTTGCATCATCTTCAGACTCAAAGGAGATGCTGCTCAAAGCTCCAGATGACGCTCTGGCTATTCGAGGGTGATTACCCTAAAGCATGTCATTGTCTATTCCTTGGAAGTAATAGTCTTCAGGGAGGGTAGGTATCACCGCACCATCTTTCGATTTCGGAGGATTGCTAAACCCAGCCCTAGATGCTCTAGGGAACCCGACATCTGACCCTTGAGATTCACTATCCCCTCGGAACGCACGGATGTCGCGTACGTCCAGGGGGATACTACCCCCAGCTCTGGCCACCCTAGAGGTTTTAAGGAAGAGTGACCCCCAGGGGCTGACAGCTTCTTCCTTGAGCGGGTGACTTGGAAGACACCTTCTGCAGGTGCCATCGTCAACCCTCCGGATAATCGCCTTTGTGATGCAGTGGTAGAGAACGCCTGATTGGAGGTATCTGACTATTTTTTTCCCTTTGTGGTGGGAAGCTTTCTAGTTGAGTAGCATGAGGCAAAGGTCAACTCCTCCTCCTTTGATAATTGCACCTGATCTCCGGGTTGTCGCAGTATAGGGACTTTCTGGTGCAGTCGCTGGAAGGCGGACTACCTGTCTTTGAGTATTGTTGTTTTATTGTAGCAGAAATTGATAATGATGCTAGCGCAGCTGTGCCTCGAAGAGGGCACATCGCACGCCATAGTAGTTTCTCTTGCTTTGCGCTTGTGAGTAATTATGTCACACAAATCATGCGAAGGATGTTTTACCTTTGCATCCTCTTTGTGAGTCCGTGTATCTCGGGCACACGGATGCGCAAGTGCTGTATTTGCTCCCTGTCCTGGGGTTTATATACGAACTTGCCTCGAGGTACTAGTGGAAGACTTTTGAGACTGGTCCTGTCCATTAGTCCCTGTGGGCTGGACGCACGGGTCATTCTTGTACATCTATACGTCAAAGGATCGCATAATAACTAGTGATGCATGTTGGCAGCCGGACATATGAGCAGTTGCTTGAGCTTGACGGGCTTGCCCTGCTATGGACTTCTTCATCTTAGCTACCGCATACATGTAGTATGAGGAGTCCAGCTTTGGGTTTTTACCATTTTCAGTGGGTCGCATAGGATCCGCGTAGTAGGAAATACGGTCAAAAAAAGAGGTTATGTTGCCATTGGGGCCACATGTGACCTGCTGTCTGTAGTTGTGAGGTGCTGTTGCATGGGCTGTCTTATACAGCCTCCTTCTTGGCCACATAGAAGCTGTCTCAGTACCAGGATGTCTGACATCATAGTATTTTCCTCTGCCAGAGTCAGGGTATTGAACAGTTTCTGCTTCAGCCCTGGATACCGCATAGATAGGAACGTTATGGGTGTTCGTTCGATAACCGTCATTAGCAACAGAGTGAGAGGCTGGAAGTATCTGCTCCGCAGCTTGGTAGGGCACAACAACTTTGGCCAGCCATGCTTTGCAGGTCCTCGAGTGGGAAGCACCCTTTTGGTTGGAAGAGGCTGTCGAATAGACAGTGGCCGCATGATGTGTGGTTCCTGCGGTTGGGAGAGAGACGGAGAACGCCTGCTCCTCAGTTGGGTGAGGCACAGTGACCTTGGCTACCCACATCCTGCCAGTTTTCTTGGACTTTGCTTGCCTCAGAGAAGGACTCGTACTGTTCCCAGAGAGCATGTCCTCGAACACTTGCTGGTCGAAGCGGACCACCAGCATCTTTTGTGTCGATCCAATCTTGGCCGCATCGGATTGCGTCACTGACTTCTCAACAGAGGAGAAGAAAGTCTCCAGCAGAGTCTCCACCGTGTTTGCCATTTAATATCAGAATATGAATTGAGAGAACTGGATTTGATTTAACAAACTAAGAAAGTACAAAGAAGAGTCATAGGAGACAATCTAAGTACAAATTTGTTTTCTGGGGGGTGACGATAGAGGGTTTAAATTATAGAAACTCTCTTAACTCCGTGAACAATCTGGTACAGAATCTCTTCTCTCTCCCTTGAGTGTTGATTCATAGATAGCCAGCCCTTTTTGTTCGGTCTCTCTCTGAAGAAGAAAATGTTGACCTTTAGAACGTTCAAGTTGCTCCTATTTATATACATCGTGCTGATGGACTATGTGTGCCGTATATGCCTCTGTTTGGTGGCCGTATCAGGGTTCTTTAGCAGAATACGGTTGCAACTATTACCGTAAGCCATGGTCAGATTGTCACGTGGCCTTGGTTGAGATATGTTGTTAATGCGATCTCGGGGTTGTTATAAACCCGTTGTGGGTGTGACTTGGTCAGCTGGACACGTAGTCAACACCAACTACGTGAAGATCTCTGTAGTTCAAATAGGAAGATCTAGTGAGCTAGAAGCCGCACAACAACTAGACAGCCTGATGACGAGGCCATGTGGGTCATGTAGTCACATACGTGCTTTCGCTTGGGCCTTGGTCGAATGGATACTATAGCCACATGTTGGCGAGGCCGCATGGGTCATGTAGCCGATACGTGCTCTATGCATTCTGATGAAGTCATTGATGCCTGATGTTACCTTTATGTCGTATTATGCGTCGCCATCTCTCTCAGACTTTTTGAGGCTGTCAGGGCCATAAGTACTTTGATTGGAACTGTGGCAGACCCTTGAGGCCATATCATAGGGCATGTTATGCGACTTGGCTCTCTTTTTCTGTCTAGGCCTCATGGGGATGACTATGAAGAGGCGGCCTGCATGTAAGCAGAGGCGCCAAAATCAAAGGAAACCTATTCTTTCGAAGACGGTAATATTAAGCCCATCTTCGACATGCTGATATAGGAAGGTAAAATTTGACTCTCCGACATCAAAAGTCAGCCTGAAGCGGAGGAGATGAACAACCCAAAGTACTGTCACTTCCACCGGTACGTTCACCACCCGACGTAGGAGTGCTACACCTTGAAGCAGTATATCCAACGACTGATCGATACTAAGGCTCTCTCCCTGGATTTTGACGATGTAACGGTTGTCGCTAACATGGTGTGAGTCAAGTTTGTCAACTTCCCACCGATGAAAACCAAGACCGGGTGATCCCGATCCCCAAGGCAACTATGAAAGTTGTTAACCTTTCGCCAGCTCAAAACTAGATGGACTAATACCTCTCACCACACCACAGAAAGAGGTCATGTCGGTCCATCCAGATCTCTTTCAGGATTTGATGTAGCTGACAACATTTTCCACTGTGAAATCCAAGGGCAAGAAGTCCAAGTCATGCTACACAGTTTCTTCCCCGACCGAGGAAGTAGCGGCAGGAACCACGAGATCGGACATAATGTACCAACCCTTGCACGATGCCCCGGGTGATAATACACTCCCAATTATCATGCTTACCGCTGTTGATCTAGGGCCATCCCAGCCTTTGCCGGGGGGATAAGTCTAGACAAAAAAACTAGCTTCGACAAGCCGCTGCGTAAGGATGCACAAGGGCTAAAAAAATACTACAACTTCGACATTCTGCCATAACTCACTAATACTCCAGCGAAGTTGTCACTGTTCGAGTTTTTCCAGCTTTTTAGAGACACTCGAGCCTCCCTGAGTGAGGCATTACAAAATATCGATACCTATCTGGCAGAGTCAAGTCGCCAGCTGAAGATTTGATAATATTCTGCCATTGTAATAACGTTACGGATGCAGTACCCAATATTACGTTCTCGCAACAACACATATTGCTAAAGAATAACAAGCATGATCATCCCCTGTACTACACATGATATATTAGTGTTATAAAGGTGGATCGAATGCACATTGACCCTGGTTCATCAATCAGCATCATCCCGAGGAGTATGCTGCAAACCTTAGGCATCTCGATACATCGCCTGTCAGCTACCAATACTGCCATTAGTGGCTTTAACGCAAGAAGAAGCTACCCTCTGGGCAAGTTTTCCCTGAAGTGCCAGATCGACGACCTAAAAATATAGGTCACTTGCTACATCATTGACGTAGATGTATCCTACAATGTCTTGCTCGGACACCCCTGGATAAACTAATATATGGTTGTGCCGTCAATCCTGCACCAATGCTTAAAGTACATCGACGATCATGGCATTATCAGAATGGAGTTCGCAGATATTGACCCATTTAAGGAAGTCGAGACGTACTACTCTGACGCCATCCTCTACAAGCAAATCCACCAAGACAAAGGTGGTAATGAGGCAGGTGATGAGGCGAGGTTACGACAACACCGGAGGAGCCCATGAGAACCCGTCATAAGGCTTGCACTCTAGACGCAGCCACTCCCCTCATCGTCAAGTTGCACAGGAAGGCACTAGAATCTTTGGCACCTTCCACAACGTTCGAACCTCTGGTCGTTCGCCTTCATAGGCAAAATCTACCACAAAAGAAGGATCCCGTACCATCTACTCCTTTCAAACTTTTGGTCGTTTTCCTTTATAGGACAAATTGATCACAGAAGGAGGATACCATACCATCTCCTCCTTTAGAGAACCTAAAGTCGTTCTTCTTCGCAGATGGCCAAAAGAAAACCCATCCACGGTTGCATCCTCCGAGCCTCTGGTGGTAAAAAGCACAGGAAGCCACCATTGCCTTTAACCGCACTAGGGGTAGCCCATGAGGATGATAAACTGGAAGAATATGTGGCCGCTCAGGCCAACGTCCCTTCCCTCGATGATGTGAATCCTCCAAAAAAGATATCTTATTTTATCAATAAAAGGATTATCTTTGAATTATTTTGAGCGTATACATATCAACACATTGTACTCTATGGAGCACGGTCTAGGCTTACACCTGCAAACATCGGTGACTACCACCTACACAGTAAACCAGATCCTCCCTAATCAAGGTTTCTACTTTACGGTTCCAGGAAGGAGGAGGGGAGACAAACCTATCATCTTCGGCAGGGTTGAATGCCCCCGATCCTTCACCCCAGAGGAACAAGAGCCAGAACATGACACATGCAAAATACAACTCTACCGGTTCAGCGGTTAAGCCAAACATATCATCCAGAAGATGGGTTATGATCTTAAAAATAAATGAGGTTTAAACTACGGCAAGGGCCGACGAGTTTCCCTACGTCTATAAACGTCTACCTACTCCCGCAGGCAAGTCCAAGTATTACTACCATAAAACCAAGCATAGCTTAGGGTACATAATACCTCCCACAACCCCCGAAGGTTCAGAAGAAGAAGATGAGGTTTACTTTCCACTCTTCGCAATCTTTCTCTTGGGACTTCGACGTTAGTATCGGGGAGATGCTCAAGCAAATATTGCCTGCAAATATGGTATTAGTTGACCCTGAGAAAGACGACGAAGATCCATAGAAACTCCTTAAAGTAGAACCGTGGGCCCAACGCCTAGTAGCACAATGGAAGATACAGTTCGAACAACGAGAACCTCCTACCGAGGATGAAGTCATACAAGTCAATTTGGGCGACGAATCCTCTCCAAAACCTATCTTCATCAACCAAAGTCTGTCCGAAGAAGACCGGGAATCCCTGCTACTACTCGTCAGGGAATACATTGATATCTTTTCCTAGAGTTATGAAGACATGCCAGGGCTAGATCCTTAAATCATGGTCCACAAACTTAATATTTTGTCGAATGCCAAATCGGTCAAGCAACATCAACGACGGTTTCGGCCGAACATAATGAATTCCATCGAAACTGAGGTCAACAAGCTGATAGCTAGTGACTTTGTCCGTGATAAACAATATTCTGACTGGGTAGCCAACATAGTGCTTATCGTCAAGAAGAATTGAAAGATTCGCACCAATAAGAATGTTTCGAGCGTATGTTGTGCTTGGATTCATCCGCGAGGAAGAATATGTATCGACTTTTTTGATCTGAATGCGACATATCCTAAGGAAGAAATTCCTCTCCCGATCATCGACATAATGATCGACAATACATGTGGCTTCGAGCGCATGTCCTTCATGGACGGTTTCTCAGGCTACAACCAAATCACAATATTTCCCGACAATAAGAAGCATACATCATTCTGGAACCCAATAGGCGTATACTGCACATGGTCATGCCTTTTTGTCTAAAGAATGCAGGTGCTACATACCAATGAGCTATGAGCACCATTTTTTGTGAACATCTATGCAAGACAGTGGAATGCTATATCGATGACATCGCCGTCAAGTGTTGCTCTAAAAATGATTAACTCTAAGACTTGAGGACTGTGTTTGACTTAATACGCGCAAACTGCCTCAAGATGAACCATACCAAGCCCTTCCTGGGAGTCTCCAGCGGCAAATTCCTAGGTTTCGTCATCACTCCCCAGGATATTCACATAGACCCTGGCAAGACCAAGGCCATCATGGAGATGAGCCCGCCAAAGAAGCTCCAGAAACTTTGCGGCCTTCTAGGGAGGCTGGCATACATCAGGAGGTTTATATTAAACCTTTCTAGATGTTGTCGGCCATTCACCCAGCTCATGAAGAAAGGTGTCTCCTTTGTCTGGGATAAAAAAATGTCAACGTGTATTTGATGACATCAAGGAATACCTATCAAACCCTCCTATGCTGGTGGCATCGGTCGTGGAAAAGACCTTCCTACTCTATGTACGCACAATGGAGCACTCTCTCGATGCTTTATTAGCCCAGAATAGTTATACAGGTAATGACATGCCATATACTACCCTAGCCGGATGATGGTCGGTGCGGCTCATAGGTACACTGCCATTGAGAAGGAATGCCTTGCTCTAGTATTCGCTATTCAGAAAATCTACATTACGTGGCTGGACAGACCATTCATGTAATCTCGCGAGTCAACCTCTCAGGGTCCTCATGACCAAACCAGGGGCACTTAGTTCCCTCTTGGCTACATAAGCAATATTATTATCTCCGTATAATAGGGTATTCGTCCCACAGAAGCCCGTCAAGGGTCAAGCACTGGCCGACTTTCTCGCAGCCTACCCGGGGTCAGAAACCTCGAAGCTCTATGAGGAGATTCCAGACGAGACGGCTAACTCCAATGTCACTTCACACGAAGCTATTTGGTGAATGTTCTTTGACGGTGCTTCAAGAGAAGGGCCCAAAGGTGACGTCATCACTGGGGTCGAGATAGTGTTGATCTCTCCATACGGCTTCATCATCAATCTTGCCTACTCTCTCACGGAGCCTTGCTCCAACAATGTGGAAGAGTACAGCGCCTCATTCATCGAGCTCCAACTTGCTAAACAAGTTAGAGTACAATACCTGGAGGCTTATAATGATTCTCAGCTAATAGTCAAATAGGTCCGTGGCGAGTATGAAGTCTGAAACGAAGATTTGATCCCCTACCAGCAGAGCTTAGCATTATTACAACTTTTGAGATATTCTTCATAGAGTACGTTCCACGGATGGAAAATATTAAGGCTGACGGCTTAGCCAGCCTTCGCTGCTTCCTGGGCGGTACCAAACAACACCCATCAGCTAATCGACGTGATCGGCCAAGAGTTGGTATGTCCCAAGAGCAACCTATTCTTGTGCCTCAGCTATGCAGTGGAGGTTGACACCAATACTCAGGATTGGAGGCTTTCATTCATTGACTATGCAGTCAATGTAATTCTCCCCGAGAACCCGAAGGAGGCTACTTCAATCAGGAGATGCTCCCTTAGTTTCCATTACGAGACGGAGACTAAAATATTATATCGTCGGTCCTATGATGGCCTTATGCTATGATGCTTAATGAATATAGAGGCAAAACAAGCCCTCCATGAAGCTCACGATGGTGTCTGCAGGGCATATCAATCTGGTCTGAATCTACAAGACCGTCTTCAGAGAATAGGCTACTACTGGTCTACGATAGAAGCAAATGTTGTTGATTATGCAAGGAAATTCTAGACATGCCAAATCTATGTAGACTTCATCCACCAGCCCTCAGAGTTCCTAAATCCAATGATATCATCTTGGCCGTTTGAAGCATGGGCGATGGACATCATCGTACCGATAAGCCCACCTTCGTCTAAAGGGCATCGATTTATCCTTGCCATTACCGATTACTTCTCCAAGTGGGTGGAAGTTGTTTCACTCGTTGAAGTAAATACATCAAACATGATTAGCTTCATCAAGCATCAAGTCATATATCACTTCAGCTTGCCTCGGAGGATCATCCACGATAATGGTCCACAATTTATGAGTCATGCCTTCTATCAGTTTTGTGACAAGAACCAAATCCAAAACGTAGCCTCCACGGCCTATAACCCCATAGCAAAGGTCTGGAGGAAGCATTCAACAAAATTATCATCAAGCTGCTCAAGAAATTTGTGTCTTCTAGTAAATGCAACTGAAACGAGAAGCTGGGTGAATGTCTCTGGGCCTATCGTACAACTTTTCGGACAGCTACTAGAAATATGATATTCTCTCTGGTATACGGAAGTGAAGCGGTGCTCCCGTTCGAGATCTGTATCCCCTCACTAAGAGTGGCTCTCTCCATCCAGCTAACCACGGACGTTAATTACAGCCGACGGTTACAGAAGTTGGAAGACTCGACGAGAAACGACTCTTAGCTCAATAATGCATCGAGCTGTATCAAGCGTGTCATGCCCCGGTCATGAAATATGCAGGATTGAGCCACGTAGCAATGGCTAGCTACGTCTACCGTGGACTCTTGCCCAACGATGAATGTATAAGCTGTCTATAATTGGGTATTCTAGCACGCATATCCTATGGTTGGCCTATTACTGTATCTCAATCCACATGGGTAATGAAAGTAAGACAAAACATATAATACTAAAGTTGGCTTCCCGATAACATTTATGTTTGAATATGTCCGAGACACAAGAAAATGGGCATATAAAAACTAAACTCATAAGAGTATAATACTATGGTAGAACATATCGCTCCTTATAAAAAGATACAAAAAGTAAATACGAAAGATAAAGATAATGATACAAGGTGAGGGTACCCACGGCTGCATGGGTATTGGTGCCTCAATCTGACTCCTCGGTGGCATCGTAGCTGGATCAATCCTCTGTCACTCACTTTCCTGAAACCTGGATACACAAATTTAGCCCGTGGAATCGGTGAAAGCAAGGGTCCAAAGGAAGCCACAATCATAACAGTACATCAAACACAAATATATACATAAGTATGTAACTAAGTCCATCCTATCAATTAAATATTAACAAGAGCAAGTTACAATAAGGTGTGGGTATAAAGTAAATACAATGTACTAAAGACATAAGTTAAGATATTTGGTAGGAAGTTCATACCTGCGTGCGGATATGCCGGCATATGAGTTACATAAAAATAATACATATGCACATAATGACAGTAGATAATAGAACATCCAAGTACGTAGTGAGACACCAAAGTGCAAACATCAAAGATAATCTGGTTATCATAAAATAATAAAATTAAGTTATTCTAAAGATGCAAGTCAAGCAAGCTATTCCAAAATACAAGTCAACAAGCTGTTCCAAGTCAAGTCAAGCAAGCTGTTCCAAATCAAGTCAACAACCTGTTCCAAGTCAAGTCAAGCAAGCTATTCTGAATTTAAACTAAAAGTTTTCAAAAATTCTGGCAGAGTCTCCTTTGTAATTTCTATGTTTCCATACCTGCAATCACACTACTTCACACAATATTTTACCCCATGTCCAATCTACGTCTGCGGTACAACCCGCCGGACTCACAAATATATCCACAAGATAACCATCAATGGTGCAACCCACCGGATACACAACAATATCTCAAATATCATCTATGACTATACAATAAAGAAAATAAAGCAACTAACAAGAGCATGTTTGGATAGTCTATCTAACATGATTATGCACTAGTAATACAAGAAAATAAATACTAGCTACGTTAATTCTAATCTACTGCCACCCCTATGTACATATGTTGCAAAAGTATAGTTACGGGAATGGGAATACCGAAGCATTCAAGTTAACTAAGTGTGTTTATATAGAATTGGTGGTCTAGGAAACACAAGCTATGCTAACCACTACAAATTAAATTAAATCAATTATCGTTAAATAAATAACACTACTTAATCAGTTAACTTTAGATAAACTTTCGGTTGCAATTAAATGTACCAAGATGAACGAATGCACTTAAAGTCATAGTTATGAATTAGCTTAGTGAATCGATCAAGATAATTAGGTTATTTAATCAAGTTGAAGGAAATTAAATTAAACTAAGCGTGCATTTGATTTATGTTTGATTTACTAGTTATGGGTTGCGAGTGACCACTCGCCTGAGGGTGATGATACTGAATTCGCTCACGGTCACAATACTCAATTCCACTCTATGACGCACCCGTTCCACTCCACTAGATCAAGCACCATGCAACTTGCTCAAACAACCTGAATCCTCAAGATGCAAAATACTAAAGTCCTGCTCCCGAAGCCTTGCTTGAACAATCCAACGAGCCTAAATATAATAATAATATAATATAAAATTAGTCATTACATCGAGATATACTGAACACGTACAAGAATGCATCTAAAATACCCTACTTAGAACTAACACAAGTAAGGGGTTCTATCTAGGTCAACGAGGGAGATTGACTAGGCAAGCATTATAATAATTATGAAATCATCAAATCATATAACGTCCTCAAACACTGGTAGCATCAAGTGTGGTTTTTGTCAATTGCAAATAATTTCAATGTAACCACGGACACGAGTGCTTCAGTCTTAAATTAGTTATCCCTCTTAATACGTAGTAGATCACATTATTATCTTTTAACATATATACAAACATTATCACCTATCCATTTATGTTTGAATCAATCATCACATGTTGATATATAAATCTCCTAAATATGAACTTAACTAAACATGGTCTAATAATTTAAAATAAGCCTTCATAACTGACTATGGACCTTATACATATATCCTTAACATGTATTAAATACTATAATGGCATTGAGACCTATTTCTAGATCATATATATTTAAAGAACAAAAATAAAAGATAAAGAAGATGAATAAGGGGGGAGTTACGAAGGGTTGCTCGAGTGGGTTGGAGTGTTGCTAGTATTGGCAGTCTGGTGGTGTTGGCTGTTGTTGTGGTCGTCAAGAGAAGAAGAGGAGATGGCAGAGGGGGTGGTGGTGTTGTTGTTATCGTGAGGGGATGATGATGGTGGTAGGATGCTGTGGTGGTGAAGGTGATAGTGATGGCGGTGGTCTGCTGTAGTTGTGAAGGTTATGGTGATGGTGGTAGTCGTGGTGATGAGGGTGGTGGGGGTGATGGTGTAGGCAGTGGCCATGGTGGTGGAGGTGAGAGTGGTTGCTGTTGGTGAAGGTGAAGGTGATGGAATAGGGTCGAGTTGGTGGTGGCTGTTGTGATGACAATGGTGATGAAGGTGATGGTAATGGTGGTGGTCGTGGTGATGATAGTGGAGGGGGTGATGGTGTAGGCAGTGGCTGTGGTGGTGGAGGTGAGGGTGGTTGATGTTGGCGAAGGTGAAGGTGATGGAATGGGGTCAAGATGGTGGTGATATTTTTTTTAGGGTTCAAGAGGAAAGGAGAAAAAGAAGAAGAAGAAGAAGAAGAAGAAGAAGAAGGGGGTTCGGTCGGCTGACTTGAGGGAAGAGGGATGAGAGAGAGTGAGGGTGACTTTCCTTGGGATTAGGGCTGGCCCTAGCCTTTATTTCTAAGGATAGATTTCCATATAAAGGGGTGGAGGGTGGTGATTGGGTGGAGGTTTTAAATCAAATGTTAGGATTAAAAGTAGGGTTAATAGTGTCATACACGGGACAGAGTGAAGTGAGTGACCGGTTATGTGACCAAGGTGGTTTCTCTATTTGATTTGCACCAATAGGAGGTTGACACCTTGCATTACCATTACATTTGGGTCCCTAATAGTTTTGGGGATTTACAAATAAAGAAAAAGAGGATTTGATATAGAAAAAGTGTCTTTAGTGTTTTATTGGATAGGGGTGAGTGGGTGGTGTTTTGTGTGAGTCACATGAGGGTGTGTGAGGGTTTGAGTTAGGGTTTGGTTTAGTTTTGGGCTAGGTTGAGTCGGTTGCCCCAAATTAAATAAAAATTATTTCATAGGTGTTCTTAAATAAATTAGAATGCACGGGATCTAAATTGGGGGTGACACAAGTATCATGGACGTAGAAGACTCGAAATAGATTATCATCAAATATTGGGTTATAAGAATCGGGTCAAGGTTGTGTCTCCAATTTCGATTGGAACGACATATATACGAAGTTTGGGTTTAAAAAAAATAGATATTGTTGGACGAATATTGTGCGTTTAAAACGAAGCCCAAGAAAGGATATTTATGAGTGACACAAAGGTCGGGATTGGAGATTGGCTTGTCTTGGTCAAGGTTCTAAATTTTGTTGGAAAGTAAGGACTAGTGTTGTGCTCCAAATATTATGGCAATGGTATGGTGCAACTAGTGTTACAAATATAAATAGGTTTTTATTAAACCCTATTTGTTAACCCTATTTGAATCCAAATTAACCCTAATCTCTTGCTACACCTGGTATACCTAAAATTTGGGCAAGAGAGTTTACATCCTACCCACCTTATAAGAATTACATCCTTTAAATTTCTAAAAGGTAGGGGTACAATCTAGAAATAAACAAACCATCATTAAAGACAATACATTAAAAAAATCTTGCCAATAGAGTCAAGCACATGAGGATACCACCAGCGGGTATCGTTCATCTTGTCTCATGGGTAGACTCGTCGAAAGAATAATGCTTCAAAGTGATTCAAACTAGACGGATAGTCCAACTTTTTAACGTATTCTCATGACGGTCCAAAAATTTAAGCTACTCTGAATGATAGTCTGCACTCGCAAACAATCTCACCAAAAGTCGTCCAACTATCAAAACTAAATTACGATAATCGATTGTGATGTCGTCACTCGTTCTTACGAAGACAATTCTCTAACCCAAAGAGAAGACTTGTGCTAGAAGATGAGAGATGAAAAAGTAAAAAGGTAGGAGTATGCAACACATAAGAAGAACTTCAATAAAGCATAAAAAGATAAAAGGTAAGGGATGGAAAGGCAAGAAAACTAGATAAGGAGCAATAACAAAACTTGTTGCTGCACCAAAAGCTCGATATCAATATTAATCATGTAAAAGTAAGAATTAAATGAAATAAAATTAAATATTCACCAATATGGGGAAGACTATTGCAATGATTACCTGCTCTTACTCCAAATCGGTAGCCTTGGTCCTACTGTTGATAGTGTTGATTCGGCCAATACTGCATGCTTTGTTAAAACTGGAGAGCCCGAACCATGGGTTATAAACTCAGCTGGTCTCCTGTCGGAGTTACTACGGCCCTATCGTGTTGTGAACATTCCACTGCTCGGTGACCTGTTCCTCCACATATCAAATATTAGTTGTTCAACTGATAACAGTTCCTTTGATCTTGTCCCTTCTTTCCGTAATACTCGCATACCACTGGTACAATCTCTCGGTGCTGATATTGTTGTATTTGATGATGCTGGACTCTTTGAAATTTTGTTGATGTTGACACTATTGGTAGCTTGCTAAATCTGCATTGTGCTACAATGTAATCAGCATATCCACAAAGTAAGCACTGGTTGTTCGCTCGACGATACTCCTCTTGAAAGTGTCCTAACTTGCCGCAAAAAATACAATAGGCAGGAGCAATCTGCTGGGGTTGGTGGAAATAATACGTCGATCCTGGTATTGAGTCCATGGCAGTCTGTGTTATTGGCAATAGGGGTAATCCTCCAGTGAGTCACTTCTACTCCTCCTCGTCTATTATCTTTCTCAAGATGTTCTCCTGCTTTTCAGCTGCGTCCAATACGGCCTCAAAACTAGTAATTTGCTGAATTGGTATGTATGACCAAAGCTCCAAGCTGATTCCTCGCTCAAATTTCTCTGCTCGTTCTATCTTTGTCGGCCCTACGGAAGGTGTAAATTTACTAAGGTGATAAAACTCTGTTGAATACTCTCCCATAGTACGGTCGCCCTGCTTAAGGTTGGTGAATTATTTTTGTAGCATACGTCTGGACGTGGAGGAGAAGAATTTTCTCTTGAACTTCTCCATGAAATTATCCCAAGTGATAGGTAAGGCGAGTTCCTGCTGTGTTGCACTCTACAATGGTATGCTATATCCTTAAGCTGGATGCGAACTACTAAAATATGTTCCTCTAGAGGTATTTGAGCTGCCTCTAATAGAATCTCCATATCCTGTAACCAACGGTCTGCCGTAAGTGCATCCTTTCTGCCGTCGAAGGTTGGTGGGTGAAGTAGTTGGAAGGTTATCACACTACTGGGATGTTGGTATTGGACCATCCTCTCGATTGCTGCTAGTGTCATCGTCCAAGAATTCTCTATTCCTTATTGTAGGAGGTTAATTTGATATTGCTGCATTTCCATCATCCTCTGCATCATCGTCATCATAGCAATTAAGTAGCCATTAGTGGCTTGCTGCTGTGGTGCAGGTGCCTATGATGATCCTACCTGCGTTTGAGCCTGTGTGTGCGCTATTGCTGGGGTACGAGTATCCATCTCTATAAACAAGAAAGATATGAGAAGGATCAAAAATAATTATAAGAATCCAATGGTATGCGATAAGTGAAAGATATTTAAAAAAATCAATAACGGATAAGATATTTCAAGGGAAGTTCCCAAATTCAGTTAATGGATTGAGAACATAACACCCAACAAATCTCAAAAAGAGACCTGTATAGGCCACCACAAAAACTATGTCATGCTCCAGTCCTAAAATACGCGGGACTGAGCCACTTGGCAATCGCCAGCTACGTCTACCGTGGACTCTTGCCTAACGATAAACATATAAGATGTCTATAGTTGGGTATTCTAGCATGCATATCCTATGGTTGGCCTATTACTGTATCTCAATCCACATGGGTAATGAAAGTAAGACATAACATATAATACTAAAGTTGGCCACCCGATAACATTTATGTTAGAATATGTCCGTGACACAAGAACATGGGCATATAAATACTAAACTCATAAGAGTAGAATACCATGGGTAGCACATATCGCTCCTCATGAAAAGATACGAAAAGTAAATACAAAAGATAAAGATAATGATATGAGGTGAGGGTACCCACGGTTGCACGGGTACTGGCACCTCAATCCGACTCCTCGGTGGCGTCGTAGCTGGATAAATCATGTGTCACTCACTTCCCTGAAACCTGGATATATAAATCTAGCCCATCAATTCGGGGAGAGCGAGGGTCCAAAGGAAGTCACAATCATAACAATACATTAACCACAAATATATACATAAGTATGTAACTAAGTCCATCCTATCAATTAAATCATAACAAGAGCAAGCTACAATAAGGTACGGGTATGAAGTAAATATAATATACTAAAGAAATAAGTTAAGAGATTTGGTAGAAAGTTCATACCTGCGTACAGATATGCCTGCATATGAGTTACATAAATATAATATATATACACATACTGACTGTAGATAAGAGAACATCCAAGTATCGCAGTGAGACACCAAAGTGCAAATATCAAAGGTAATATGGTTATCACAAAATAATGAAATCAACCTGCTCTAAAGATGCATGTCAAGCAAGCTGTTCTAGAATATAGGTCAATAAGATGTTCTAAGTCAAGTCAAGCAAGTTGTTCCAAATCAAGTCAACAAGTTGTTCCAAGTCAAGTCAAAGCTGTTCCAAATTTAAACTAAATATTTCCGAAAATTCTGACAGAGTCTCCTTTGTAATTTTTATGTTTCCAAACCTGCAGTTATACCACTTCACACAATATTTCACCCCATGTCCAATCTACGTCTGCAGCAGAACCCGCCGAACTCATAAATATATCCATAAGAAACCACCAACAGTGCAATCCACGATACATACAAATATCTTAAATATCATCTATGACTATACAATAAAGGAAATAAAGCAACTAAATGGAGCATGTATGGATAGTCTATCTAACATGATTGTAATGGTAATACAAGAAAATAAATACTAGCTACGTCAATTCTAATCTACTGCCACCCCTATGTACATATGTTGCAAAAGTGTAGTTACGGGAAGGTAAAGGTGATAGAATAGGGTCGAGTTGGTGCTGGCTGCTGTGATGACATTGATGATAAAGGTGATGGTGATGGTGGTGGTCGTGGTGATGACAGTGGCAGAGGTGATGGTATAGGCAGTGGCCGTGTTGGTGGAGGTGAGGGTAGTTGTTATTGGTGAAGGTGAAGATGATGGAATGGGGTTGAGATGGGGGTGATGGTTTTTTTAGGGTTCAATAGGAATGGAGGAGAGGAAGAAGAAGAATAAGAAGAAGAATAAGAATGGGGGTTCACTCAACTGACTTGAGGAAAGAGGGAGGAGAGAGAGTGAGGGTGAGTTTCCTTGGGATTAGGGATGGCCCTAGCCATTATTTCTAAGGATAGGTTTCCACATGAAGGGATGGAGGGTGGTGATTGGGTAGAGGTTTTAAATCAAAGGCTAGGATTAAAAGTAGGGTGAATAGTGTCATACAGGGAAGAGAGTGAAGTGAGTGACTGGTCATGTGACCAAGGGGGTTTCTCCATTTGATTTGCACCAATATGAGGTTGACACCTTGCATTACCTTTGTATTTGGGTCCCTAAGAGTTTTGGGGATTTATAAATGAATGAAAAGATGATTTAATATGGAAAAAGTAGCTATAAGTCACATGAGGGTGTGTGAGGGTTTGATGTGGAAAAGATGATTTGATATGGAAAAAGTCCTTAAGAGTTTTGGGGATTTATAAATGAAGAAAAGTCACTATGAGTCACATGAGGGTGTGTGAGGGTTTGAGTTGGGGTTTGGTCTAGTTTTGGGCTAGGTTGAGTCGGTTGTCCCAAATTAAATAAAAATTGTGTCATAGGTGTTCTTAAATAAACTAGAAGTCTATGAGATCTAAATTGGGGGTAACACAAGTGTCATGGGCATAGGTGAAATAGATTATCATCAAATATTGGATAATAAGAATCGGGTCAAGGTTGTATCTCCAATTTCGATTGGAACGACATCGGTGCAAAGTTTTTAGTTTAAAAAAAAAGATATTATTGGATGAATATTATGTAATTAAAATGAAGCCCGAGAGAGGGTATTTATGAGTGACACAAAGGTCAGAATTGGGGATTGGCTTCTCTAGGTCAATAGTGTGAATTTTGTTGGAAGGTAAGGACTAGTGTTGTGCTCCAAATATTGTAGCAACGGTAAGGTACACCTAGTGTTACAAATATAAATAGATTTTTATTAAACCCTATTTTCTAACCCTGTTTGAATCCAAATTAACCCTAATCTCTTGCTACACCAGGTATACCTAAAATTTGGTTAATGGGGTTTACAAAGCGCATCTCTTTGGAGCCTTTAACAAACGAATAAAATAGAGAACTTTTTAAGTGGGTGACCTCGTCTTAGCTGTAAGAAGACCGATGGTTATGACTCACAAAATGGCCAGCAAATTCCAACCCAAATGTGAGGGCTCATTCATTGTGGAAACTATGTTCTCCAACGGCACCTACCGACTGGTAAAACCCAATAACGACTTGCTCATGATGTCTATCAATGGCAAGTTCCTCAAAAAGTACTACTTCTGAATTAGACTTGTACTCCTCTATTACTAAACTACACCATATTCTTCTGGGCACTGGTTTATGTCCACAATTACCTTTGGATTGTCGCTCTAATACACCACTCTAGCCGAGTTTGCCATATCCATATTACCTCTGGGCAGACTTCCTGATCTTGACCATCGAGCATCACGTCCATATTACCTCCGATCTCTTGTCTCCTAACTTACTACCCGTACCCAATCCTGAGTATGCTTGTGGTGTTAGGTCCACAAAATCTATCACGTCTATATCACCTCTGTTAGGCTTTATTTTGAATCTATTACTTGCACCTGTGTGCGCAAAAGGGTAATAGGTCCAACAAAATTTTCCAGTGGGATGTCCTCCTTATTAACTATAATTGTTGTACTACGTCCATATTACCTCTAGTACAAGCACCCCAAATATTACGATGTCCAAAGAAAGTGATTTCTCCTTTTATTAAAACCAAAGGAAGGAAGGAGAGACTACAAACATCAAGAAGAAGAGAAATCATAATCTTCAAATTATTGATGTACATAGCAAGAAAATGAAAAATGCAAGCATCTAAGGACGCGATCAATTGACGTAGAGCATCTCCAACATCTTCCTCCCTCGAATCAACAGGGATTTCTAAGAGTTCTTGGAAGATGTCCGCCTTGCGCACTAGAACAGTGGACGTTTCTCCCGTTCTATCAACATGAAGCAACTCGGGCTCACTGAAGCATGGATCAGGGGTAACCGACGCTGGAAAAATAGACATGTTGGTTTCATTTAGAGCATCTCCAGAAGCCATCGTAGTAAAAATAAATTTGTGTAAGGAGTTTCGAGATCGTCTGCTTCTTATAAGCGGGGAATCGATGGCTTATATCTTGAGTCATAACTATTTACTCCGCAACACGCGATGATTCACTCCTGCACAATCCAAGATGTGATTTCCAAGATTTGGGGTAATCCTCTCAGAGACCCGGACTGACACATCGGTGTGAACAAGAACACTTGAAGCACAAGAAGTGGTCATTTCTCTCTCAGGATACAAATCAAGCCAAATCGACAATCGCAACAAAAAGGAAAGATTTTATTTTATTTTACAAAAGTGAAAAGAGCACACTACACTTAAAGGGCTACCAGTGCCCCAACCACAAAATGAACTTCAAAAAAAGGGGATGGTCTCAGAAAATGAATCGCAAACTACGGCTGCTCATTATTGGAGCATAACTATGCTATCAGCCCAAGGAGACGGGCAACGTAACCTTCTAGGCGCACTTGAACTCGATGCTCAACCTCTTTTGTCATAACCTCGGGATCCTCATAGCAAACGTAGGAATCTTATCGGTCATCCACCTTCTGTAGCAGCAACAACAGCCATGTTCTTCGCTACCCGGCTCGCCTCGGTTCGAATAGCCTCTTCTTTCTATTGGGCCTCCCGGAGGTTATTCCCTAGCACATCGAGTTAGCTTGGAGCTGTCTGATCTCCTCGGTCAAGTCCTTTTGCCTGGTGAGGCTATCCTCCCTGAGGGTATCCAGCCGATCACGCTCCTCCTTTAACTTTTGGAGTTCATGTTGCAAGCCTTCCTTAGAGGAAGCAAAGAGGGCCTTCTCTATTCCAACCCAGCTGAGAATTCCTCATATTCACGGGATATCAGTATCCCCATATCGGCCTGTTAATGCCGTCGCAACTCCATCAGGCATTGCTCTACCGCCGCCAACTTTTTGTTCAGAAGGTCTGCCGTCTCTTCTAAGCTAGGGATGCTCCTCAGAGAATTTGCCTCAATATTGGCAAAGTACTTCGCCCAATCGAAGGGCCTGTTCTGCTCCAACACACTCTGGACCCCCTGCCTAAGAAATATATAGAAGCTCTGAAGGGAGATCTAGATATTTTTATCAATATCCTCTAGCTTTGTCGAAGTTAAAGGCAGATGGTATGAGAAAGAAGTCGCGGGCGCAGCAGGTTATACAAAAATGCCCAATAACCTTGAAGAAGAGGCACTAGCGGAGGAGTGACCAGGGACATGGCTCGTAATCCGAAACCTCATAGCCATCTTAAAGCCCCGGACACCCGGCAGCTGAGCAAGACTGGTAGTGCGACCCAGGACAGGAGTATCAGGGCGCCCTGCTACTTTGGCTCTAGCCTACAGACCAGCCCCAGATTGTATCACAGCAACCCCAGATGATGACTCAAATACCATGGTGTCACGGACATCAGGAACAGCCTTCTCGAGATGGCCTACTACCCCACAATTTAAAGGGACCTCAACGATAGGAGGGGGAGGCACCTCCACACCAAAGGAACCCACAGTGGACCCTACAGGGTGTTTCTTACCTCTAGAAGGGATAAAGAGAGAATGAGGCCTCCTCTGAACAAGTGCGCAGTCCTGACCCTCTGCCTCGCCCTCTTCGGCGGCCACATCTACGGTCCTCAAGGGAGAGGCAATGCCTGGAAGGCCAAAACAACCAGTAGTTAGCTTCGCCCGAAGAACGAGTAGCTGAAGCCGGAATATCTCTTCATTGAAAAGTATACGGGATAACATACTAGGAGAAGACGACAGGGGTTGCGGCCCACCCATCGTAGTCAAAGCAATCCCCAAAGCTTCTATATCATCCATAGAGACGTGCTCGAATGGGGTAAATGGCTCTGACACGTCGACACCCATCTCGTGGACCTCCAAAGTTTTAAAAGCAGGCTCTGACAAGCCTACACCCATCTCTTGAAATTCTAAAATCTCAGGTGCAGGCTCTGAGGCACCTATGTCAGACTCCGGGGAAGTCTCCTCCTTCGGTTCTTTGTAAGAGACCATAGAGGCGGTCATTTGCAGGGGCGGTCCTTCTTCCCTTCCATCTGCAATTTGTCCAATAGACCAGAACCAAGATATTTATACAAGGTTCTAGAAAGATTTAAACTGAGATGGTCTATAAATACCACCACAGCAACCAAAGTAGGGGCTACTTCATAATCCTCTACCGTGAGAGGTCATACCCCCGCATCATCTTCTTCCTATTCTTCACCTCCTTCTTTTTCTTTTTTGCCATCCTGCACAGGGACCTTGACAGCAACATGCTTTCTATAATGAGGCCTCGCAGCCCCGGAGGATTCCTGTCTTCTCCTTTTTGACGGAGGGCTCCGTATCGGGGAGGACCTGTGCTTCGCCAAAAAATTCATGAGAAGAGAAGGGTTGTCAGAAGTATCCCCTTCCTCCATCGTCGAGTCAGAATCAACAACAATGGCCTTTCTTTTGCCTTCCCCCGACTTTGTCACGGCTTCCTGCACCGGCTATTCAGCTTAGTGACGACAATAAAGCTGGTATCCCGATCAAAGTTAGGTGGAGGGGCGTTAACGACCATATAAAAAATAGTCACTGCATGCGTGATTTACTCGTGAACTTTATCATCTGACAGAGAAAACTATACCTGATTACTGGTCACAAAATAATAATCTCGGGCTCGAGCTTCATCAAGGACGCTACCCTCGAAACCAAGCCACGAGCTTGGGTTATTTAAAAAGAGCTGGCTATAACCAAATTATCGGACGAACCTACTTCGTAGATAGGGTTCAAAGAAGACGAGGTTCCAAATTTGATACACCAAGTGGGAAGATCGGATGGAAAGCAGCCAGTAGAAGAGCGTCGGAGACAAAACTTGATGGTCGGCACCACCATTATACTAAACCCCATTCACCTCGTCCTCTGTGAACTTTGGGACTGGAACAAAGAAAAAATTTTCTGCCATGTGAGTGAGCGCATGTCGACAATTAGGAACCTTAGTATGAGCCCAAGGCATCCTACCATATCAACGAATAAAGGCGTCAGCCTCCGTCGTCGTCCCCTCGGTATCGGGTTGCATAAAAGATGGGTAATGCATCAACATCCTACCCATTAGATAGTGGTAAGGTATCTCGACCTGGTTGAAATATCTGGAGGGGTCCCAGGAAATTACCTTACTGGTGAAAGCACGAAGCCCACAATGGATGCTACGGACCATAGCTGGGAGCAAAGCAAGCTTATGTTTAAAGATCAACTTCACAGCAGGGAGGATGAGGTTACTGCTAATCCTCTCAATCGTCCTAGAACCTTCCAAGATTACGCCAGTTCATAGCCATATCATCAAGAACCCAACCAAGGAAGCTTTTTCAGACAATGGTTGGGTGGCTTGGTAGAAATAACTGAAGGTGTCATCAGAACTACCAAACCCTTCGCCAGTTGCGGAAGTTCTCTTCGTGCCATGCTTGGTCATTAACTTCCCTCTGAGTTTGGGTGCTCCGAACGGTGACCTGAACCAAAGCTTCAATACTAAAAAGGTAACAGATTCAGGCCTTGATATAGGGTAAACTCCCCTCCGATCTCTTGTCCTTGTTCATAGAAATCTGCTAGCATGTACACGGCGAGAAATCCCGGATGTTGCTGCTCCAATTCCTCAAATTCCACGTTAGACGGGGTATACTCCTCATACGGTTCCTCACCCCAGGGAAACCGTAAGACATTGTACATCTCATGAAGGGCGAGTCCCATCTCCATGCCAGGAGTAAAGAAGGTCCCGGTGCAGCAGTTGTACATCACAACCATGGCCACGAACAACTTTAGGTTCTTCTCCAAACCATAATAGAAACCCCTTATGGCGTAATAGAGGCTGACCTCCTTGAAGGTCTGCTCATACTTTCCTAACACCCACGTTGTTAGGCCAATCCAAGAAGGCAAATGATACACCCAATTGAGCATGCTCACTCTTCCCCGGGGAAAGGACCTCTTGGCTGCAAGCTGGTTTAAAAAAGTGTCAGCTTCGTAAAGACGGACATTCGGTCCGATCTCACTCGTGAAGGTGCCAGGTTCCAACCCGCGAATGAAATAAAAGAATGATTCCTTGGTTGTCATCGCTCTCTTCATCTCAGAGTTAAAATGGATACGACCGACTTGGGTTTTCTTTTGGTCTGGAGTCAGGTTACCCAACATCTTCCTCTAAATTGGCACCATATTAAAAGTAGACAAGGGCAGATGGTGCTCCATCGTGGGTATATGCACCTTTGTCCGAGAATAAGTCCCAGCTCTCCTTAATCTTTACTACTTGGGGGTCCGACACAGTGAGAGCATCCCCAAAAAGGAAGATTAACTTCAAATAAGATTCGCCGTTGTCGCCTTCGATCATCTCGGAGTTTAGTTGGCTAAGCAAATAGAATGAGGGTTGGCCCGCTATTAACTTCAGCCTTACCTCAAACTGATTCTTATTTATTTATGCCAGGACATTAGCCACTATATGATCAAGCCTAACACCCAGGGCAGCCTGGATATGCCCAACCAGCGCCTCCCCTGACGGAGCCACGTGTAAATTTACTACAAAATTAAAAACATAAAGATAGTTAGATGCCATACGACCAAGTTTTGAAGGGTATATGGGATCAAGTCATGAAGGTATATGCGGCCAAGTCAAGTCCTCCATGCATCTAAATCAGGGAGGGTCCATGCGACCAAGTCATGAAGGGTACATGAGTCCAAGTTAAGTCCTCCATGCGGCCAAATCATGGAGGGTCTATGTGACCACGTCACGAAGGGTTCATGCGGCCGAGTCAAGACCCGTGCATATAGCCAAAAGAGACCCACGCATAAAGCATGCAACATGGTTATGTAGAAGGATCCATATAGCAGACCGCGTATGAAGTGTCTGTGTGTCTATACTTCTCTTCCAACCCTTACCTTTGATAGGAACTTGAATGTCTGGATGAAAGGTCGATGTCTTATCCTCACCTATAGACGAAGAAGCAGAGCACTTACCCTTGTCGATAACCTTCTTAGCCTTTGACGAGGAAGACGGAGTTTTAGGGGCCATGCTGAGTAGTCGGAGAAGACGATCAAAAATAGATAAAGTGGCAGAGGCAAAGGTGAAGGCAAATATCAGCAAAATAAAAAGTTCTCTCTCCTTCTCCATACCCCTATTTATAGGCCAATAAAAGACATGATTAACTCCTCGAAATTATCGTGCTCCATTGTTATCAAATGACAGCAACTGACAGTTGAATTTTTGGGGTGGCCTGATCCTTTATATCCGTCATCTTGGAATCCGCGTGAAGAGGTAGCTCGGAATTCGAACATAATTCACTCAAGGGTCAGAACAAATCTGGCAATAAATAACTTGACAGCCTGGCGGCATACGTCCATGCGGCCCAAATGTACCCCGTTCGTGCTTCTTATTCAAAGTATTTTAAACTTATCAGTTTAAAAACTTTGTAGGGAATCTTGTAAAAGAATAAAAAATATGGATCGATGCGACCAAAAACTATGTGCCCCACGACAAAACTGAGTAAAAATTGGACTGCCCGGTCGACCCAGAAAAGCTACATTCATATGGTCCAAACAACAGTAGAAAACCTTGGCCGCATATGGACCTAAAATAACGTCCTGACGACCAGATCAAGTCTGATATAGAATCCTGACAGAAAGGATTCTCTGAACGCCTCGAAAGATGAAACCTCACTAAAAGACAGAAGTCTCAAGGAGTGTGCAGCACTACATGTACAATACGATAAAATATTCCATACGGCTCTAGCCCATGCATCCCAGACTATATATACCCTATGCGTCTATGGCTGCCGTGCAGTCCATGCGACCCAGATTCAACGAGTCACATGTGTTTCTGGCCGCATGTATCACAGACTCCATGTGTTCCATGCATCCCATGCATCTTTGGCCGCCGACAGTCCATGCATCCCAGATTCCATATGTCCCATACATTTTTGGCCGCATGCGTCCCAGACTCTATACGTTCCATGCATCCCAAATGCCATGCAAACCAAATCCTACTATTATAATTGAAGTGATTCTCCCCAACTAAATAGCGGCTATGCATCTATTTGACTAAGTCGCGCCTACAATAGTTGAGAATCGCCCAGATACTCAACAAATAATAAAATCCCAACGAATATCAATATGGCAGTGGAGCTCGGATTCGCGTGCAGGACTGTAGCTCCCTTCTATTAAAAGGAGACACGTGGCAAACCCCCACCATCCATGAGGCCCAAAATTTATGCGGCCACAAGTATGGCTATAAATAGTAGGGTACCACACCCGAACAAAAGATGGGCTGGCTATTTGGGAATCTACACTTGAGAAAAGATTCTACATCAGATCGTCCACGGAGTAAAGAGAGTTGCTACACTCCTAGCCCTCCATCGTCACCCCCAGAACACAAAATTTTTACTATGATTGTCTGTTTAGGACTACTCTTTATACTCTTTTTAGTTTGTTTAATTAAATCAAATTTTTTTTCAAACTTTCATATTTAATGACAAATAATGCTCCCCTGGACGAGGTCTAGGAACTAATTCTCTAGAGCACTTAAAGCCACGCCCAAAAAAAATTATCCTTAAAAAGCTTTTTAAAAGCTTCCAAGTCAGTCCTGGCGTCGCGATCCTCTTGTCCGTTCAGAACAATGTCAGAGCAATATTGAATATCTGGCTGCCCGATGTCTCCACCTGTAGACCCTTTGGATTTTGTGCTAGCCGTCGGGTCCTCTCTACGTCCTGGATCCAATCGTCGACGTACAAGATTCCTTTTATGCCCTTGATATCTTGGGCCCTATCCTCTTAAAATCTATAATGGTACCCGGCCTTGGCCGGTGCAAGGCGGGATGAGGCGGTATAATTTATGGCTGAACAAGCCCAACCTCTCCACAGTTGCTAGTTCTAAATGGTGTGCACTCTCGATGCCCTAAAGTAGAATATATGTCTACCTCTGCTGCGCTGCCATCATCTCCCAGAATATGGCAAACATCTACGTCCAGTCTGCTGGCATGGGTGGCTGGGGTAGAAGGTCACTGCTAGAACAACCTTCAGAACTGGTGGTGGAGCACCCCCAAAAGCAGCTACTGAATCTCTACTTGGACTAGTGAGATAACCCTCTGAGCGGAAGAAAGTAAACAGTAGCTGTTGTCTCTCTTTGAGGTGATGAAGTAACTAACTCGCCAAAACTTTCCAGAGCGCTGCGATTCGGTCTTCGACGACATCCTGAAGATAGATTCAAAATAAAGGAATCAATATTGCACAAGATATGATAGCATCAAGGAAGGACAGTAATATTTTAAATAAAGCAATTATTCTAAATAATAAAATAATAGATTAAAAATATTCCTAGTTGTGATTGAGCATCCTCTTTTCCTGTATCCCTAGTCCTATATCCTATAGCAGGCTTGTAGTAGTACTCTAAGTTTGAGTACTACTACGCAGAAGACCTGCATGGGCTACCATAAAAATATGTCATGACCCGCACCCGGTGTAAGGACACGAGTACGTGGGTACGTCCAGCCTATGCCGCAGCATCGGCGGTAGAAGGTCAACAATACTATCTAAACATCTTACACAATATATATAATGCACCTGTCAAGATATCTCAACTCCCAAATAGAGGATAATATGATAATGGTAAACAATACTCAATTACAATAATAAACTAGAGGAAGATATGGCACGATATGAGATTGAAGGAAAGAAATGCAGAGTCAAATATATCACAAGTCCAATATCTAATCCTAACATAATGGTCTCAAATATAATACAATACCAAAATTATTTAACTGACATATACAATATCATAAATGAACTAGCTAAGTCTCATCGACTGTTGGTACTATCTCAATAGGCTTTACGAGTGCTATCTCATCTGGCTCGCTATCCTGTGGCGCATAGTTTATAGGACACCAGTCCTCTAATAAATTATCTGAAAAATATATCCAGTCAGGATTAGAGAAAAGTATAACCCAATAGCAGTTTCAATAATTGACAGAAACTATAAAACAATAATAGCAATAAAAATAAATGATAAAAATAACTGAACTAGTAAATATCACAAGGAAGAGCATCATAGTAAATAATAGCAATAAACTGAGAACAATATAGTGAGGAACATCCATGTCATGAACTGGAATAAAAAAAATAATATAGTAAATATGCCTTAAAATATCAGTAAGATAATGTGATCGACTTGGGCCTAGCACGATCTATATATAAAAGGTGAGCTAGCGTAATCACACATGAGTTGCATAATCAGCTAGCTATCATGGGCTACACTAAATCACGGACTATAAGGTATGATCACATATCCACTAACACTTCTCCAACCCCCGACTAGTACACAGATCTAAATTATGACACGTTATAACATGTATATCACACTGTACGGTCTATAATATCATGCACTATAATCACGGTCTATATAATCAATAAGATATTACGGTAATCCCTGAGTAATCCTGAAGCACGACACGGCGATCACTGAGTAATCACAATAATAACATCTGATGACCAAGATCCACGTATACCAATTCATGTAACCATCGTGTCAGGAATCAATTATCTCAATACTAAATACATGAAACATAGAGACTATCAAATAAGAAAACTATCAGAGAATGTACTCATCTGTGGTCCCGAGCAACAATTATGACTCGATATCCGAGCTGGTGTCACACAAACCTATATATTAAATATCATGTTATTTGGGTGTAAAGAAGTGTTAACAAGCTTAAATGCACTAAATATGCTTTACTAGGCCATTCTAGGTCATACAAATCAAAGTAGGTCAAACTAGGAGTTTACTTTGATTTTAGATCCATGCCTAGCTTCCAGGTTGATTACAAGTCTAATTTAGTGAATATTAGGTGATACTAGGTCTTGGTTAGGTATCTAGGTCCATAACTTGTAGTTATTAGCAAACTAGCTATCATTACTAATATCTACATACACCAGTTAATATAATAAACTAGTTACGGTTACTATCTAGCATGACCTTAGTTATAATTACAACCCTAAACCAATACTTATCTTAACTCCTCAATTTCTACCAATACCTAGGAATTGCCCAATACCTTAACATATGAACACTTACCTTATACTCAAAACCTTGACCATAATCTAGTATCTTACCTACATTAAGGTAATGTCCATTTCTAATTCTACTACTTCACATACCTATTAGTACTACACCTTGACACTTATATTCTATTAGATACCTTGATATCCAATACTCTATACAACCAATACTCACAACCCCATTTGTGTTGACAAACATATATATATATATCTACAAACACTTGGGTACCCGATATCTTTTCTCTGTAGGTGCACACATCCTATCATATCTAACCATGGACACCCACCTACTGCATATCAGACCTCAGTGTTGCATCTAGCAACACTTACCTGTGCACACATATGCACAGGTCCTACCCTCCAACCTGCTGCTGCTATTAATCTCTCGAGCACCTTTGATCACATCAGTGATCACTCCACTCTACTTCACAGCTGAATGCACATCATAACTGAATGCACTTCACAACTAAATGTACTTCATAACATCCATATCCTCTCATATACCCCAATCCTTATACTCCACTGAACCCCCTACTCTAACGTGTAGTCCTATTGTTGTTGCTCATGTTATCATTCCTACTGCTGCTATATATTATTCTTAGGCTCCCCCTCCACTTCTTCAAACCAAAATAGTGTTTCCCCCAAGTGCATACCCAAGCCAATCCTGCACACTACACTCAAGCTATCCTGCAGTGCACATCATCTCAGATCTGTACCCCATACCCAATTACCCCTGGTACATGTTGTTATCTTTTGACACCCATATCAACATGGTTCTGCTATAATTTCCCATCCTTTGCACCTTCCATATGATGCATGTCTTGCCCGACTTCCACCAGTGTACTAGTTGAGCAGTGCACACCTGTACTGCTGCCACTGCCTACACTTGAGTGAGGTTATGCTACTGTTGTATTGCTCAAATTAAGGTTTGGAACAAACCTTATCTCCCCTTTCCCCCTTCACTACTATTCATACCAACATCAACAATAACAACTAATAATAATCTATTGTAGTGGCAGTAAGTAACCGGAGTACCCCCTTGTTCACAGCATACTTCACACAACATCAACCACAACAACCAAATACCTCACATATGGGTCCAACTAACACTCAACCACACATCCTAATGGGTAGCCCTCAGCCAAGGGAGGTTTTCTAATGGTTAAATACATGAATTAGAGTCTAGATTATAGAGAAAATTATAATTTACCTATTAGGAGATAGATTTCCAATGAAATGCTCAATAGGACACAATTAGGAAACAAGTTCTTTATCAAATCCTCATTTTAAAGTGCTCTTTGCTAACCAAGCTCCAATGCTCCTTAGATGATGTAATTGGAATGGAATAAGAGTTAACTGGGGTAAATTTTGTGGAGGGATGAGTCAATTTGGGGAAGAACATAATTAGTGATTTAGAATGAACGAATTAATGAGAGGAGAGAGAGAGAGAGAGGGAGAGAGAGAGAGAGAGAGAGAAAGACCCCCATCTTCATGTGGCCAACGCCTTTCCCCATTTTCAAGAAATGTGTAAAGTCTAAGTTACCCCTACTAGTTAGTCATGAGGTTTAATTAGGGAGGACTATATTAGAAAACTTTTAATTCTTCATGAAACTAATCTAATATCTTTAATTAATTAAGAGAATTTGTCTAATTGGTCTAACCCAATGTTGGGCTCAATATGTCATGATAATATAATAGGTTCACTAATAGAAGACCAAATAAATAGGCTAGTCCATTAACTAATAAATAATAGCACAACATATAATAAATAATTAGTAGCACAATATATAAATATTTAATCACTAAATAATAAATATGCTAAATGACAAAAATATCCTTATCTAGAAATGTGGTAGTGCCAATAATCGTGTTAACCCATCTTTCTTCTTTACTAGAACCAATGGCGCTCCCCATGGTGATCTACTAGCTCGAATAAACTTCTTCGCCTTCAGTTCTTTTATATGTTGATATAGCTGGTTGAGCTTAATTGGTGACATCTGATAGACCTTGTTGGAAATTGGTTCTGCTCCTGGCTTTAAATCTATGCCAAACTCTACTTCTTTTACTAGGGGTAATCCTTGAAGCTCTTCCAAAAATACATCAAGAAATTCTTTAATTATTCTGGTGAACTGATCTTTAACTCCAGCTACCACTGCAATGCCATATTCATACTGGTCCTTCACCATTCTATTGAAGATAAACTCTTCCTTGTCTAGGATGTTAAATAATACTCTACCTCTATGGTAATCTATCATCACATGACTGTCTCTCAATGAGTCAATGCCTAAAATAACGTCAAAGTTACCCATAGGGAATTTGATCAACCTTGCGGGTAATAAATACCCACACACTACGATTAGACACGCTAAACATACTCTACTGACTCATACGAGACCATTACCAGTGAGTATATTCAGCCTCGCTTGTAATACCTTAAACTCCAATCCAATACGTGTTATAAATCATGCACATACAAATGAATGGGATACTCCTGAATCAAATAATACTATGGCAGGAAAAGATGTAAAGAAAATATTACTTTCCACTACGTCACCTGATGCCAAAGCCTCCTACAGAGATAGAGTAGAAGCCTGTACTTGGCCTTGCGGTGCTCATTGTTGCTGCCTCCCTTGAATATGTAGTTGTGGTCTATGCTGCCCGTACTGCTAATTCTTCTTTTAGCTGTATATCTGAGTTTGCATCGATAATGGACACTGAGCTAATGACCTGATTGCCAATGTTGACCACCTATACTAAGATGCCCCCGGTGTTGGTAATGCTAATCGCTACACCGGTTCTTCAATCCTCTACATCATAAGATAATTGATAATCCGATGATCTAGACTACCACATCGCAGACACAACCTATGTGCTTCCTTATATACCTCTCGCTTATGGCCTCCCTTGCTATAATACGTACATCCGAGTGGGGCTCCCAATCGTTGCTGTTGTTGTTTCCTCGGTTGATACGGCAGAACAAGTATTGTTGTTGTTGATGCCACTGGCCTTCTTGGTGCTGTGTCATGAGCACGAATGCCAAAAGATGGTGCTGACATCCGCTGTGCTGGTCCTCCTACTCCGTTCTGGGCATGAGACCTCTTCTCGCCTCCTGTCCTTGAAGCTAACCTCTGCATTGTCATCTCATGTTATCTAGATAGGATTAATACTTCATCAAAAGTCTGGTAGTTATGGCCCTCTACCAGTTACTGAATTTTTAGATGAAGTCCATACTAGAACCTCATTGCCCTCTCCGTTCTGTTGCTACCATCGTCGGGGAAAATCTCCTAAGCCTACAGAACTCTGCCACGTAGCCATCCACTATCCTTCCAAACTGCTTGAGTTTGATGTACCTCTATTGTAGTTCATATTGTGATACTACTCTGAAATACTTATCCTTGAAACAGGCCCTGAAGTTATCCCATGGGGTAGGTTGTCTTAATCCAACTTCTTCTGCTGTGCACAAATCTCTAGCAAGGTACTAGAGCTGCAATCAGACCTAATCAACTTGTTCCTCAGTTGGAACCTTTGCTGCTGTAAGTATTATTTCAATATTCTACAGCCTGCGGGAATAGCGTCCTCCATGCCATCAAAGTACTTGGAGTTGAGTCGGCAGAATCTTACCGATGCCCCTAAGTCTGTTCTAACACTCATTTCAAGATCGTCTGTAATACTTGGTTCAACTTGACATTCTGCTCTTGCTACTGAAGTAGTTGGTGTTGTTGTGCTTTTATTATTCCTCGTATAATCTCCAGCAATGCTGGTGTATCAAGTACTACTGGCACTACTGGTACGACCGGGGGTACTGGAGCTTCTGGTACATGTTGTTCCCCGTGCTCCTCTACTGGTTCTACCCTGATTCCTACAAGAACAGGTGTTTCCTCTTGCCATGGGCCAACGGATCCTTGTCCTGCTAAAATCATAGGTGCTCCAACCACTGAAGATGGAGAAGCCCTAAAGAAAAGGACACAAGATAAATCAAGAACATGACGAGAAAGGATCGAGAAATCAATGGTACCTAAGTCAAGTTGAGTTTTGATGAGACATATTTCAGGATTTCAAGGAGGAACATCTTTGATTGAGATTTCCTATGATCAAGACACCCCATAATTCTGAAAAGAAAAATAAACCTGCATGGGCCACCACTAAAACCTTGTTACGTCCCAGATCCAGAATACTGGAGAACGGAGAATGACTCAGCTAACCACACATTGCGAAATACTGAAAGCAACCCATAATGTGTTAAGGTTGTCTATAGACATGGGGGTGCATACTACAATCAGGTCTCCTAGGGTCGAGAATTTCTATATCTCAATCATTCAAACAAGTAGCAATAACATAGAATATTTCAGAATAAGGAGTAAGGCATCCCAAATGCCGCATCAAAATTTTCTTAGAGATCTAGCAAGACAAGAAGATAAACTAGATACAAGATCAAAAGTATACATGACAGTGAGTCAGCTGAGTCTGAATATATTACAGTCATGTTGGGAACTAGTATCCAGATTTGTCGGCTAACAGGTACCGTCTGGCTAAACGTCCAAAAGAATATATTTTACAAAAGATGAACAGTGAATAAAGAAACCCACTCGTGTCCCTTAGCAGCCATTCTTCGAGGGGGAAGTATGCTTGATCCTTATGTGATGGCTCTAAACCTGGCCATGTAAAACCTGTGTGGTCAGACCCCAAATAGCAACTACCAAACAGAAAGCACAAAATAAAGAAACAAAACCAATTCTATAGCATGAGATGCGTGAGCCAACAATAAATAAAATATATCATATCCATGACATGGCTCGACACCCCTTTATCAAACAAGGACAGGAACTGCCTTATCACATCAAGATAGAATATGTCCCTTGATTATGGTTAAGCCGAATTAAATCTACCTCATAGATTCAGTCTACAGTCTATCATTTCACAACAGCACAACCCAACAACCAAACAAGGACATAAGCTGCACCAGCATGCTACAATAGTCTATGTCCCTAATTCCATTTAACAGAAGGCACAATACACAATCAGAGATATTATATAGGAGAAAAATAATCTAGTTTCAGTCCATGGATTATCGTAATATAATAACTCAACCCAAAAACCAAATAAGGATATGGGTTGAATCATCATGCCATAACAGCCCACTTTCCTGGCTAGGCATGCGTTACCAGAAATTTAAACGACCAATCATGTATTACTGCTTAAAATATGATCTCTGGGTTATCCTAGTAATTCAATACATAAGTATCCTCAGATCATGCCCTAATCAAGCAGGGCTGGCTAAAATAATGATAAACGAGCAAGAATATATGTATAAGATAAAATAGTCCCTTGTAAGGGCACTAAGCTAATTAGTGATTAGTAACAATTCCAGACTTTCTATAGGAAAGATACTGGCTCGGTCTTATATTTAGATAAATATTGTACTCAAGTAGTGCGGATGATAAACAGTATCCGTGGTGGCCATCCGTTACTCATAGCTAATTTAGGGTGGCTCGACATGCACGACCTTGGGATACCTTTTCCTCCCAATGCTCTACAAGTTAAAGTTGACTAGTTAACCCTAGTTTAATAGATTCTCATGCCATGGTCACATGAACATTCTTCTTATATATCGTACTTTAAGTACGGGCACTTTTGATACGAACCCATATTGCTACTCGCAAGTTAAATATAGATTTACCAAAGTATGATGCAATAATCAATACTATCTAGCCATGACTAAAATTACTATCCAACTACCAGATCCGTGCATAAAAATAATTACATATATCACGTAGCAAGAGTATATGGCATGACGGCTCACTATATATATCAAGTAGCACTCTCGGTGCGATCAAGTGTATCAGCACAGATATAATAGTCAGGGCAAGAATAAGTTCTAGTGTCAAGATTGATGTCAAGATCATGGACAAGTTATCAAGTAACAAGTCATTTAGGACATGATAGTTAAGCACTGGTCGTATTAATTATCACTTTATTATATCAATAGATGAGAATAAGAGTCGTACGAAAACTCCACGAGATCAGATCCATAATCCTTAAACCAAACAAGGACCAGGATTGTATACCTTCCCCCGAGTTGAACTACGTCGCTTATTCTATCCAACATATAATAAGGTGATCAAGAGAAATTAGTAAGTGCAAATAAGGCCACATCTATAAGGCTTAAGTCAGGTACTTAGTCAATTTAGTACAGGGTCATATATGGGTCATACAAGTCCTTTTTAAGTTTAACACGTATCATCACAATCATTCAATAAAACGAGAATATTTTTAAACCAAGCAAGTGTTCAAAATGTGCATGAAACGGTAAGCGCATAGCCAGGGTGCGGCATAAAGTTGAGGCTGCATGGGTGTTAAGGTCGCATGCAGTCGCAGGCCGCATAGATGTCAAGGCCGCATCAGTGGGGCAAGGTCTACTCTTCGGAACAAGTGTTAAAGTAATGGACAATAAATGTAAGTCAGAAAGGTGACATAAAGTGATGTAGGTGAATAATGTGACATGCAATAAAGTGTGTCAGAAGAACAAGACAAAAATCATGAAAAGATGAGCCAAGGCGCTGCTAGGTCATGCTTTCAAAGAAAGAGGAAACACGTAGCTCGAGGCCGCATGCTCCTCTTGGCCGCATACACACTTGGCCACATAAAATCTTTCGGACTTAGTATAATTTCATTCGTTCAAGTTTTATGCATTTGGCCAAGGGGCACATGTGCAGATTTTAGTCATGAATCCAACAAGATGGCCATAACTTGACTTTGGAGTGAGAAGTCCAGGCCGCATGCTAAACATGTCGCATGGAGCTTCTTCGTTCCAGAACAACAGGTTTCGGCCATAGAAGTTCCAAAAATTTAAGTTTTGTTCCTTCCATGGAAACCTCAAACGAAGTCCAAATCCAACAAAGTAAAGTTCTAAACTACTCAAAATTAAATGCTCATCAACATAGAATAAAAAGTTTTCAAAAACAATAAGTGTTTAGAGATCAAAATCCAAGAAAACTTAAGAACACTTAAAAGTTCTAAATTAAAAATGTAGATCTACACTAATCCATCCACCAAATCCGAAAATATCAAGTTCTAAACATATGGAGAATCATATAGCAAACATAATGGACTAATAAAATAGAAGGCTTCTCCTTTTTTATGCAAGGTATACTTTCTTATGGAGGGAGAGTGGAAACCTAAGAGATAGAATGGAAAGAAAATAATAAGAAGAAAGAGAGTGTGTTTTGGTTTATATAAGGAGGGTTTGGGTTCACTTAACCAATGATTCATGGAGCTGAGGTTGACCCTGTCGCTCAAGAGGAGCCTAGACCAGTTGAGGGGAGACCCAGATTGTGAGAACTTAGTTAATAGCTGGTACTTCCTATTTTATACCGAATTTCTTTTCGGAGACCATTTTAATTGCTTGGATTATTATATTTGAGATTTAGACTTGTGGTTACTTTCATCACTTATTTAGACTTGTGACTTTTAATTTCCTTCTCTTTATATTATATCGTGCTTTATCTTCCTATTAGATCTTGTGATTGAGTATTACCATATTTATATATCATTGTTCTCCTTATGGAGTTGAGATATTATTGCATGGACAATTATCATATATTTATGATAGTCTAGACAATGTTCTACCGTCGATGCTGCAACGTAGGCTGAACATACCCATGTACTCGTACCCCCATCATCTAGGTACAGGTAGTGACATATTTGTATGGTGGCCCATACAGGTCTAGCTTCATAATTAGTGCGATGTTATTATAGTAGTACTTAGGCTTAGAGTACTATTATGAGCCTAAAATAGGATATAGGATACTAGGATAAGATAATACTCAATCACAACTCAAAATTCTAATATGATTTGAATTTGCTAATCTTGTTCATTTTGAATACTTTGTTATCTTTGATAATTGTTGTCCTTCTTTAATAATATCTTATCTTGTGCCATATATATATAGACAAAGGTAATTATGACAGTGATGCAAGCACTAACGTCTATTATCTGCATCAAAATTGATGCATTTTGAGTCATTAATTATTGTCAGATTCATAAATATTTTGACTGACAAAAATAATATCATACGTCAGATTCGTATGTGCCAAGGCCTTATGCCGCATGCTTCTTTGCTTCTTTTAGGTGTAGCATGTGCCTCATGCCGCATAGATGCTTTTGTGCATACGACTTAGAGTATGAGCGCATGGTTTCTGAGTTTTTTTTATGCTTTTACAGTCGTAATATGATACAACTTAATATAACTTAAGACTTCGGAGATGTTGTTTTTACAATGGTGTTTGCTGGTTGTATTGCATCAATTTGTTTATTTTATCATATATAATTTTATATTTTATTGATTTTAGAATTTATGTGTATCGAGTCATACTTGGCAAACTAGAAGTACTCAAAACCACTTACATTAGCCTACCAATAACCCCACTTACATCAAACCAAAACTAGCATATACCAAACTTAGACTAATCTGGAAATAGGCCTACCAAACTTAGGCCGAACTAGGTCTCTGACTAAATGCGGACCAACTCAAACTGCCATAAATAGAAATTTGGCTATCTATTAAATCCCTAATTTTGTCGTTCCAACGTTCGAATTTTTAAATACTTGGGTACCAAATTCTGGCCGAACTTTGTACCAGAATAGCCTATAAATAGACTTGGATTTCTCATTCTTACTCACGCATCTCTTCTCAATCTTTCAATCCATTAGTGAGCTATAGTTAGAGCTTTAACCTTCTGTATCTCTAAGATCAACTCTCCAGCCTTCTAGTGCCAAGTACGATCTTTGTTAGAAGTATGTCAGAGTTGTAAAAGCTTATTTTCTCAAGTTTTTTCTTTAGTTGTTTAGTCTTTCGAGCCTTTCAGATCAAAGCTCATTGTTGAAAGAAGTGCAAGCCTTCGGACAAAGCTTGTGATTCACTATTGATGATTATAGTCGATACAACTCTGAGTAACAGTTCGTGAGGCTGGACTACCCTCTACGAGGGATACCAGTATATATCGCTATATTTGCGTTTGCTTTCTCTTAACTATACTGCTCTACATATTTGCTTTATATATTGTTCTTAGTTGGTAGCTGTCTTTACTTCACAATATTTTTATTTCGATAGATTATTCTGCTGCACTCTATTCACCCCCTATAGACACTACTAAAAATTATGGGCTTAGCGATGCTACAAAACATCGCTAAATCATACAATTATGTCGCTGAAATAAAATAGCGACGTTATTAGCAAAGTTTTATACTTATCGCGGTTTAGCTAGTTGCTGACTGAAAATACGTTGCTATACGTCACAACTTGCGACGTATCTTAGTGACGTATGAACGCCGCAAAATTTTACCAATTAGTGATGTTCTTTGGTGCAACGTCGGTATATGAGCGATACAAATTTAGTCGCAAAATATCGCTAATATTTCTATATTTATTGACGTTTACAATGTCACTAAATATCGCTGATATTCTTCCGTTAGCGACGTTTAGCAACGGATGTACGTCGCTAATATTTTTTGAATATAGCGACGTTTAGCAACGTATTTTAGTTACGTCTTGATGACATGGCAGAGATTGCCAAGTCAGCAAATTAGCGACTATTAACGACATATTTGCGATATCTTGGTACAGTGATAGGACATTCTGATACCTCTCTGCGACATATTTGAATATCACTAAACATCGCTAGACGTTGGTAAACGTTGTTAAAATTGCTGTAAAAAATTAAAAAAATACAGATTGTTACATAATAATTTATATAACAATATTCAGCCTGTAGTTTATACAAATATATTCATAGTTTATAAAAATAGATTGTTATACATAAGAAAATTATTAAACACCGATAAATTCAAATCTACTGTAACTATTGGCCAATGTCATACAAATTCATACATATATAAAAGTCTGAAATAAATATCCTCATGTCACAAAAAGAATATATACAATAGACACAAAAATAGGCCAATATCACACAAATTCCAAAAAATGGGCCAAATTCACACAAACTCATAACTATCTGTCCAACCTAGGACTAATGCTGATCAGAAGGATGAGGAGGAGGAGGAGGAGGAGGAAGAGGAGGAACACCGCCGCATAACTAGAATACGATATAGTCCAACTGGCCCTATGAAAGTGCCACTGATATCGAACTAGGAGGCAGTATCATCGGTGGAGTCAGTGTCGATTCCCGATGAACCAGGAGGACGTATCCGCTCTAATGCTGATAGGCGATCATTGTATGAATCCATGACACCTATAATCCGAGTGACAGAATATTGTGTCGATGATGCCAGTTCTGTAATGTCCCGCTGGGTCGCTTCGGTAATAGTCTTGAGCTCCAAACTATTTTGTTCGAGCCCTTTAAAATGTTCTAAGATCCTCGCATCGTCCATCTGCGGTTGGGACTGGAGCTGCTACAAAATTAGTCTCATTATTTCAACACACAGAGACATAATCTGATGGTCAACTCTCTCCTGCTGGACTCGCACCGACTCCTGGATAGGCTTTAGGGTATGCGCAGGGGCAAAGGGGATCCTAGAGCCCTACATCGCTGTTTGTGGTATTAAACGAAAGAATGAAAGTGTATTTCAATGACGGAGTTTGTGCAAAACCCGCACCCTTTGGTTTACAAACAAACTTGTACAATGTAATCCTATACGAGGATGTGGGAGTACAATTTATTTAATCTGGGTATAAATTGCTATAGGTGTCTGATCTGCGGTCGATCACTTTAGCCCTTGGACCACACGATGTTAATGAAGTGCCGTGGAAGACAGGTAGCAGCTTCGAAGGTTCTAGGAGAGGGTGGATGCACGATGCCGAAGTCGTCGATCCCCGCTCTTTGCCTGAGCTCCGGGCTCTCTCTCTCTCTCTCCCTCCTCCTTGTTCGATCTTCACTGATTGTCGACCTTGGATCTGATATTGGTACTCTTGACCGAATTTTTCGACCTGGGATACGATATCGATTTCTTAACCAAATTTTCGACCTTGTTCCCCATTGACAGGGGCCTCTATTTATAGAGTCTTTGGTGACAGTGACCACTCCGTTGGTGTAGCAACCGAGGAGTGGAAAGTACAGTACCCTTTTACACAACGGTTAAAGTAACCAATGCCTACATATAGATGATCTTTTGACTGAGCGGGTGACGTGGGTCCAACTAAGGGGACACAACACGTACGATTGCTACTAAGATCACGGCGTAAAAGCCACGTGGGTAGGTATCCATTGTGTAGAAGAGGTTGGCATAGAATCCAAATGTCCGTCACCATGGCATAGAAGCCAAGTAGGCATAGAAGCCGAACAGGCATAGAAGCCGAGTAGGCGTGGAAGCCGAGCAGGCATAGAAGCCGAACAGGCATAGGAGCCGAGTAGGCGTGGAAGCCGAACAGGCACAGAAGCCGAACAGACATAGAAGCCGAGTAGGCGTGGAAGCCGAGTAGTCGTAGAGACTGAGTGGGCGTGGAAGCCGCATGAGCACAGATCCTGAATGGGCATAGAAGCCGCTACACATCGTGCCAGAATGGGCGTAGAAGCCGCTTGAGCACAGATCCTGAATGGGCGTAGAGGCCGCTGCATATCGTGCCAGAATGGGCGTAGAAGCCGCTTGAGCACAGATCCTGAATGGACGTAGAAGCCGCTGCATACCGTGCTGATGTGGACGCCTTAGCCAGAATTATGGCTTTTGAAGATATAACCAAATCTCTTGCAGAGATTTGCCATCACCTTATGCATTAAATGCGGAGGCGTGTTTCGAAGGTCTGCAGGCCTTCTGTGCACCCATCGCAGAGACGTATCTTGAGAGAAACTGTCACCAATCTGTGCAATTAGACGTGGAGACGTGCCTCGAATCCTGTACGAAGTGCTGCTTTTGACGTGGCAGGCGATTTGTCTGCTGCGGAACGTAAAACAGCTCATGTTTGCCTGTGTAAAACAAGGCAGCATATTCCCTTGTACGCAAAGGAGCGGTTTATGCTGAGGGGACTCCATTAAACGACGGTTTGGTGATGTTTTACTAAATCCTCTGCATTAAATGGTGAGATCCGCCATCATACTGTGGAACGCGTCCCGAGAGGTCTGCCATTATTTTTTAGCCGTCGTCTGGGTAGCCGTGCATCACCTTTTGTCAGGAGTCAGAGGTCAGATTCACTGCGTGACTTGACAGGTTCATTTCGGAGAAGATGAAGCATTCCTCGTACGCTATCACGCTGCTTTGAGAGCGGTTGAGTTTTACGCCATGGAGGCGATGAAGAACTCTGTTTCACGCTAGAGCGGCCTGGACGTACTGCACTTATGCGGATGGTCCTTTGAGCTTTATTTTTCATGCTGTATTTTAGCGGAGAAAACTCTGTTGTACGCCTGATGGCTCTGAAGGCCTCTGCTTACGCTGCTCTGTATCAAGAGGCTGTGTAGCTCTTCCCAGCGTATTTTTTATGCTTCTACAAGACCCCCTTCAGAGATTTTAAATTCCTTGGAATTTGAAACACTTTGAACGAAGCATTAATGGCCCCTCGTAACTCGAAACATTTCTGAGTGGAGCGTTGAAACGGTCGGAGCAGACTTTATGGCAGATTTATGGGGGACCGCTGTGATCTCTTTTGCCTATAAAAGGCTGGGGGAGTTAGCCTATTCTCCCCACATCTTTATCACCACGCAGAGATGATCACCAGAGTTCGCCGGGTCGATTTGAGGAAGAAGGAGATCATGTTCTTCCAGCGTGTAAGGAGCCAAAAAAGACGGCGTCTTCGAGCAAGTGTCCACTGCAACGATGGATCATGGAAGGATATCTTAGCCTCCCTTGCTCGGGATAATCAGCAACTTTGTATGGCGTTGCCCCAGGAGAGAGGAAGGGTCATATTTGACCACGGCGGCTGGCATGCCGCGCCTTCTCTCGATGCCCTCCGGTGACGAGAGTCAGACAGACTCGTTCTGTCTCGGGTTGATCGGTGCACGGAGCATGGGATTTGCAAAATCTATGCAGGCCCAGTTCTGTATCCGCCCGCCGTTGATCATTGCCATGTCGGTCAGTTTGCTGGAGCTGACCGACTGCCGGAGGAGATGGATGAAGAATTGAAGCCCGCGAGAACCTGTCAGAACAGCTTCTGGACGATCTTCAGACGACGAGGGGGTATCTCCTTTGTAGATGGAGTTTCCCTCAGATGTAATCATGAAAATGAAAAGAAAACCCTTGTAGATTGGATTTCCCTCATATGTAATCATGATTTTGATCTTTAATAAAAAATCGTCTTTCTTCTTCATATGATCATCTTGCCATATGTTGCTGTGAAGTCTGAATATGTGCAGCTTCAATACGTCTGAATCTGTACGCCGACTCTGTAGAAAGAGTGCTAGGTCCTGTCCTTTACGCATAGCGAGTAGTCCATAGAACGCTGTAGAGCATTTTGAACATCTTAGAACTGTCCTGTTGCTGGGACTGAGGAACCGCGTAGAGCTCTGAACTTCTGATAAACAGAATTTTTGTTCAGTCTTCGCCTTCAAGAGTGACTTCTCGAAAATCCCTTGGAACAGGGTCGAGGAATGGCTGTCAAAAACTGAGTTGCCATCTTTTGATAGACGAGATATTCAGACTAGAGTTTGGATGAACCTCCATTTGACCCGAGAAGAGTAATTTCTCAATGTTTGAACTCTTGTATATTTCGGGCACTTGGGATATGTTGAGGCCAAGGAGGAGTATCTTCTGTGTGAACTCCTGTAATTGACCGTCTTGGGGACCGTTCGAATATACGAAAAGTCGTGGAGCGAGAAATCATCAGTCTGTAGTCTCCGGGTGTAAAACACCGTCGAGCGTGAAATCGTAGACTTGTAGTTCCTGTGCATGAAGTCATGGGTTTTGTGGCCTCTCGAGCATAAAAGCTACTGAGCACAAAGGCATCTGGGCCAAAAACCTGACTTGTAGCTGTCGAACGTAAAGTTGTAGATTCGTAGCCGTCGAGAGTAGGAAGCTCCTTTAGCGTAGAACTGTATATCTGTAGCCTGTGAGCGTAGAACACCATCGAGCGTGAAATCGTAGACTTGTAGTTCCTGTGCATGAAGTCATGGGTTTGTGGCCTCTCGAGCATAAAAGCTACTGAGCACAAAGGCATCCGGGCCAAAAACCTGACTTGTAGCTGTCGAACGTAAAGTTGTAGATTCGTAGCCATCGAGCGTAGAAAGCTCCTTTAGCGTAGAAATGTATATCTGTAGCTCCTGAAAAGAAAATTTCTCCGAGCGTGAAGTCTTGCGGATCTGTTGCTTCTGATCGTAAACTGAGCGCCATCGAGCGTGAGATCATCGATTTGGTATCTACTGAGCGTAAAGTCATATATTTGTGGCCTCTCGAGCGTAAAAGCTACTGAGCACAAAGGCATCCGGGCGTAAAACCATAGACTTATAGCTTGCGAGCGTAAAACCGTAGATCTGTTGCTGTCGAGCGTAGAAAGCTCCTTCAGCGTAGGACCTGCTGAACCGTCTTTGCACGAAAAAACTTTTCAAATTTGCTGATTGTCCGTCTTTCAAGGTTAGTGGGCTGACGTGGCATCCAATCATAATCCTTTATTCAATTTTGCGAGATTTGGTTAGGGTCTCGAGGAGTCCATCTGAGGATTCGAGGAGTCGGCCCGAACTCTATATATATCCCAAGTTCTCTGAGAGAGAAACTTTTTATCCGTCTTCTGTGAAAGAGAGCTTTCGACTGTTCGAGTTTTTCTTCGTTCCCCCGAGTCTTCAGAAAATAGCGTCGAAACAAACCTCCTCCGCTAAGGGAAAGGGTATAGGTTCCTCTTCTCATTCTTCCGCCCCAGCGAGGGGGTCTTCGGTCGGTCAAGGCGAACTTCCTTCTGAGCGAGGTGTCCCGCCGACGAGCAGTGCACCCGGTCTTAGAGGTAAAGCCTTCGGGGTGACAAAAACGACGAAAAAAATCCTTCGCACACGTTGAACGTGACCGCGCTAGGTCGTCTTCTGTGCTGATATCCTCTTCTTGAGAAAGATGATGCACGGAGACATTTTCATCTTTTACGCCCACATTCCTAATGTGTCAGCGTAAAGACTCCATATTTTCGTAGTTCTGAGCGTAGGAGCTCTGGCTACCAAAAATTGGGGTATATCATAAAATTTAAATTTTACGCTTGTGGGGGGACCTCCGGCGTAAAATTGCCAGTTTTGCACAATCCTGCGTAGAGCACAGACTGTTGTTTCTTTCGGTCCGTATGTTCGTGCAAGATTGGTGATGACGTATTTTCCTTGCACTTTTATAGTTGACTTGGGTGAGTCTCCACTGGCCGAGGTGATGGGCTCCGCTGCTGGGATGCTGCACTCGAACTACCTGGAGGATCTGTCCCACGTGTCATTCCCTATCTCCGGACCCCAGTACCCTGAAGGAAGGAGGGTCTTAATATCGGCTCAGGGCGAGCGAATGCTGCTGAGCATGATCAACGGGGAGCCTCTGACTTATGTAGACGGGGAGCCGTACGTAAAGCCGGCTTTCCTTTTTGGGGACATGATCGACAAACAGTCCCAGACGAAGCCTAAGAGGGAGCCCTGGGTCTCCTCAGCCGGGAATTTGGTTTTGTACCTGCCAACGATGCCGAGGGATTATCCCATCTTGGCCTTCTTCCACGCGACGCATCCTAGGAAGATGTCGTAGACGCTGACTCCTGATCTTCACGGCAAGCCGGGGAAGATTTTTTATCTGAAAGGAGCTGACCAGGGGTCATTCGTCAGTCGCCCCTCCGGCGTTGTGACATTGTTCAGGGGACTGTGCTCGGGTAGTATTCCAAGTGAAGATAGCTTGGTGATCCAGCCGGTCCAATTGCCGACCTTCTGCAACGACTTCGTGGGTCGAGGTGGGGTATATCCCAAGGAAAATCCTCGGTGCAATGGGTGGATCGCCCCAACGAACTCCCGTTGGAGATGCCTAGTTGACTGGGCCTTGAAGCACTTCCAGAGAGAGTTGGAGGGCATTGGACTATATGCCGCTGTGAGTGCGACAAGCGTCGGGTTGCCTCCGAACCCTAATTTGTTCCTGGCGCTGATGGAGCAGTACATTCCGCTCACCGGGACCTTTGCCACTCCACTGGGGGAGTTGGGGTTGGCGCTCCACGAGATGGCAGTTGTCTCGAGACTGCCGATGGGGGATACTCCATATGAAGAGTATGTTCCCACCAACCGGGAGTTGGTGGATTTGGACCCTCGGGTGGCGGAAGTATATCAGGAGCTGATGTGTCAATACTTCACGTGCACCGCCTTTTATAACGAGCCTTCTGATTTGGCTCACACCACCTAGTGGATGTCCTACCTCTTCTTCCACCGAGCCAGGGCCGCCAGGTCGGAGAAAGCCTCGGGTGGCAAGAATGAGCCCGTGAACTGTTTGGGCGTGCTTAGTGCCCAGGTTGTGGAGACTCTTATGGAGGAGGCTGAAGCTCCGGATCAGATTCTTGTCGAGGGGGTAGAAAAGTACCCGGAAGGCACCAAGGCCTGTAGTTACTTGAGGCGTTGTCGCAGGCCTTTGTCTAAGGAAGCCCAGCTGGCTGGTTTCCTCTCCGTATGGTTGCTTCGAGTAATGGTGCCAGGTACCGCGTCCGCGGACCGCATTCACCGAAACATCCTGTGGCCGGCAGTGCGCCTGGTGTTTGGGGCAAGACTGGGCTTGCTTCCTGCCATGGTGTGCCATATACAGGCTGGCTTGAGAGCCATAACTGACGGGTTGCTCGTCGACGAAGCTCGACGTGAGAGTTTTCCCAGGGTGGAATTACCATACCTATACTTGATGGGATGGTTGATTCTACATAATCCCCGGGTGATGTCTCCTGGGTTCGGTAGCAGCTCGGGGGGTATATTCTTGTTGAATTACAAGGATTCCTCCTGGAATGTGAGCACAATTTTAGACTGGCGGCTGGTGTTGAACCTCAGCCACGGTTGGAAGCTCCTCTGTACTGCTCCCCCCGTGCATCATAATCAATCAGGGGTACGCAGGTGGAGAGAAGACCGACCTTTCCCCGGAAGCTTTAAACTGGTTGGTCTGTATTAGGCCCTCCCATCTGCTGTACAGGAGCGAAGATCACTGCTTCTTCGAGCCCTACTTGCCTAGTCGATTTGCCAGGCAGTTTGGGTACGATCAGCTGCATGTGGGCAATGCCGTTACCAGCTTTAGGTCCAGGGGCGGACTCATTGATGGAGCTAGAGGGTGGCGATATTTCCTCATGGGTTGTACGAGGGCAACCTTCATTGTGCCGGTCGTTACAACCTCCACGGAGCTTCGTATTCTCCATTCTTACGCCCAGTTTTACGTGGCGATTAACACCTTCCATCGTGATTTTGACGTGCGTAGAAGCTTTCGGGTGCCTTCTTCCAAGCCTGGGGGAAGAGTTGACGTCCCTTCGGTTTCTTCGGACGAAGGTGAGGAGTTTGGTACTCCGGACGAGCCTCTGGTATCGGTGTCGAGGTGCGAAGTGCCTCTGCCTACGGGGGCTTTGGTAGTCCCTTCTGGGAAGCGACGGGCTTCTGCTCTGAAGGAAGTTTCTCTTCGCAAGAGGAGGAAGGAGACGGTTGCTCGTCCTCTCCGCATTCCTGGCATTGCGGCTCCTGGGAGTGAGCCTGCCTCTCCCTACATCGGGGATGATTCCTTGGCTGGAGGTTCCTCGCCTTCTAGAGAGGGGCCTCCTACAGTTCCTGTCGTCGATGCCGGAGAATCCTCGTTAGAGGTGGCTGTGGCGGCTACTGCTCCAGGTAGCGGAGCGAGATTGCCTGTGTGGCCGAGGCAGATGGAAGAATCTTTCCTGAGGCCAGCAGCGGGCATAACTCCTGCCGCGTCAGTGAGCGCGTCTGGCGAGATTCCGGCCGATGAACTTTGACCATGTCTTGGTGGAGGCCTGACAGAACTCTCGGTGATGTCGGTCGGCCTACCTCCTTCTCCAGGCATGACTATTCGTATTGCGTCATTAAGGCATGGTTTAGCTATATCAACTGCAGATGCGTCGTATATGCCGTTGGCTCCGGGTAATTGTCGTTTTTATGTCTCCTTTGAGAAAGATTGTCATCATACTGATATTGACTTTCTCGTCTTCTTCTCAGGGGATAGCGCCCACGGGGAGTATAGCGTTGAAGCGCATTCTGGTTTCGCTCGGGCTTCTGACGAGGAGGCATTCGTCTTTGATGAGGAAGTGGCTTCGGGGGCCAGTATGCCTGGAGTAGCTTCGTCACCTCGAGAGGAGGATGAATACGTCGTAGTGACCTTGCCTCTTGTGAGTGTGGCGACGACTTCGACCGCCGTTACCGCACCTTATTCGATTGTGCCATGTGTTGATGCGACGGCTGTGGCCACCTCATCTGCAATCATCCCTGGAGAGGGACTTGCTGACATTGCGTGCGCTCCCGGCGTTCAGTCGGATCTAGTTGCGTTGACCGAGCAACATACCAGCCTTTTCTACACCGGTTTGAGAACGATGGTGTCAATGGTGTTAGCGAAGAGTCTAGATTTTGAGCGCCTGAGGAAGACTTCTCTTGCTTCGATCGGGGTCATCAGGGTGCTCGGCGATCCTGGGGTAGCTGACGCCCTGGAGGCGGTGGTTAATGGGTTAGAGCAACCTATTAACGAACATTTACAGCTGACTCGGGGTCTCGATGCTGATGTTCAGGCTCGGTTCGACCTCATGACTGCGCGGCTTGCTACGAAGGTGGAAAGCCTAGACAACTCTATCCAGAAGCATAAGCTGGAGGTGGATAGGAGAAAAGTTGTCGTGGAAGAGGCTCTTGCCGTTGAGACGCGGTGTCGCTCTGAGCATGAAGGAAATGCAACGAGGGTCTCCAAGCTGAAGGAAAAACTCGCTCGGGCAGAGGAGTGGGCTTCTCAGTCGCTGGCAGGTCTAGACGTAGCGTCCGGTCGACTGAGCACAGCGCGACGGGAGCTGGATCGTGCAGAAGCTGCTCGCACGGGCTGTCTTCAGGCAAAGGCTGATCTGACCCTCACGGACACTCCCGAGGCACGTCTGGAGCAGGCTCGTGCCGACGCCTTGGTTCTTAGGAATGAGAGGATAGCTGCGCTGGAGCGGCAGATTCACAATCTGACTCATCCGACATCATGATGTATCCTTTCCCCTTTTTTGCTTGCCCAGATGTAATTCTGCCTCCCTCTCGGGAATAAATAAAGGCGACTCTTTTCTGACTTTTGTGGACCCATCATTTCAGAATGTAAATGACCGGTTTTGGTGAGAGTGTTATCAGAGGTAGTATAGACATGATAGACTCCCGATAAACTTCTTAGCAGGACATATCTATTCAGAGGTCATACGGACATGATAGAGCGTAACCCTACTAATTGCGTTTTGGAAGTAGTTTTGTCAGAATCGAGAGCCTTGCTATGTCCCACCCGAGCTGGGGAGATTAAGCATAGTACCTTTTCAGGAATTCGCCGTTGATAGGAGCCATTAATAGGTCTCCATTAGGCTGGGCTATCCAGTAGGCGCCGTTAACGTTGTCTCGATCATATAAGGGCCTTCCCACTTGGGTTGGAATTTGCCTTTACTTCTGTGGGTAAGAATCATCGGTCTTCTTACGGGTAGAATTAGCTCGCCGACTTTGAACACTCTTTCCTTCACTTTATGATTAAAAGTTTTGGAAATGCGTGCTTGGTAAAGCGCGATGCGCTGTTGAGCTTGTAGGCGTTTCTCATCTAATCCTTCAAGCTCTTGGAGCCTTAACAGGTCATTCTTTTCTCGAGTCAACTCACTAGTCACTGCTATCCTGAGTGACGGGATCTGGATTTCGATGAGAAGAACTGCCTCGCTCCCGTAGACCAGTGAAAAGGGGGTACAACCTGTAGGTGTCCGTACCGTTGTGCGGTATGCCCAAAGACATTCGCCCAGCTTCTCGTTCCAGTCTCTTTTGTTTGAAGAGACGAACTTCTTCAGGAGTTTGATAATGGTTTTGTTGAAAGCTTCCGCCAAACCATTAGCAGCTGGATAATATGTCGTAGAGGCAATATTATGTATTCGACTTTTATCGCAAAATCGATGAAATGCTTGGCTGATGAACTGAGGCCCATTGTCATGGATTATCCTTCGAGGAATCCCAAAGCGATAAATAACGTGGTGCTTGATGAAGTTGATCATGTCAGACGCTTTTACCTCAGCCAGAGGGATCGCCTCTGCCCATTTGGAGAAGTAATCCGTGATGGCCAGTATGAACCGGTGGCCTCTGGAGGAAGACGGGTGAATAGGACCGACGATATCCATACCCCATGCTTCGAAGGGCCAGGATACGACCGTAGGATGTAGATATTCAGACGGTTGGTGTATGAAGTCTGGATGAACCTGACAGGCTCTGCATTGTCTTGCATAGCTGATCGCGTCTGTGATCATAGTGGGCCAGTAGTAGCCCATTCTCCTGATACGATCCTGTAGCTTAGGATCGGGCTGATGCGCTCTGCATACGCCGTCGTGAGCTTCTCGGATAATCTGCTGTGCTTCGTCGTCTGAGAGACATCTTAATAGCAGTCCATCGTAGGTTCGACGATATAGGCAGTGTGAAGATGCATCGAAATAGAAGCGTAATGATCGTCTCTTGACGGATTGCTTCTTTGGGGTCCTCTGGCAAGATTCGGTATGCGACGAAATCTATGAAGGGACTTCTCCAGTCTCTTCCGGGGGGATCTGTGTTCACAGCGTGGCTGCGTTCTATGTGAAGGTTGTTCTTCATGCTGAATAAATCTCTGTTAAGAAGGATCACCGAATCTTGCCTTCTTATAGGGGTAGCTAAGTCCGCAGCTAGACTGGCCAGGGCATCAGCTTCTAGATTCTGAGATCGAGGTACATGCTCTAGGATGAACCCTTTGAACGTCATGGCTATCTCGATTGTCGCTCGGTGATAGGGGATGAGGTCTGGATTCCGGACTTCGTATATCCCTCTAACTTTATTGACGATAAGCAGAGAATCACCGAAAGCTTCCAGGGATTCGACCCCCAGCTCTTCAGCGACTTGGAGCCCGATCAACAGGGCATTGTATTCTGCCACATTGTTGGAGCATGGTTCATTAAGAGAGTATGCCCGGTAGATGACGAGTTTATCAGGAGTGACCAGGACGATTCCTACCCCTGAAACCATATTTCCCTGGGGGCCAGTCCTGGAGGCGCCGTCAAAGAACAGTTGCCATGTGTCGCTTTCCATTGCGGAATTATATTCTGTAACTTCGTCGGGAATGTCTTCGTATAACTTGGAGGCCTCCGGGATCGGATGAGCAGCCAGAAAGTCGGCCAGCGCTTGGCCTTTGATGGACTTCTGCGGGATGTACACCATGTCATATGGTGTTAACAGCATCGCCCAGGTTGCGGGTCAAGAATTAAGAATACTCGGCTTGCTTATCAGTACTCGAAGAGGGTTGATCCTGGAGATGATATGAATAGTCTGGCCGGTGACGTAGTGCCGCGTCTTTTGGATAGCGAACATCAGAGCCAGACATTCTTTCTCCACTGGGTTGTACCGGTGTTCGGCTCCGACCATCATCCTGCTGAGGTAGTAGATAGCCTGCTCATGCCCCACATCGTTCTTCTGTACTAGAAGAGCTTCTGGCGAATGATCCATTGCTCGGACGTACAGCAAGAATAGTTTCCCCATGATGGGGGGCACCAGAACTGGCGGACTGGTGAGGTAGCGTTTGATCTCCCCGAATGCTTGCTGACAGGTTTCGTCCCATACGAAAGATACACCTTTCTTTATGAGGTGCGAAAAAGGCTGGCATCTTCCTGAGAGTTTGGATATGAACCTCCGGATATAAGCCAGACGGCCTTGAAATCCCCGGAGTTCCCTCAGATTGTGGGGCGGTCGTATTTCTACGATGGCCTGGACTTTGTCAGGGTCCACCTGGATGCCTTTGGTGGTGATAACAAATCCCAGGAATTTGCCACTAGATACGTCCAGGAAGGACTTCGTAGGGTTCATCTTGAGTTGATGTCGGCGCATTAACTCGAATACCGTCCTTAGGTCCTGAATGTGATCATCCTTGAGGCGGCTCTTGACGGCTATGTCGTCTATGTAACACTCTACTGTTTTGCGTAAATGTTTATGGAATATGCCGCTCATAGCCCGTTGGTACGTAGCCTCGGCGTTCTTCAATCCGAAGGGCATGACCGTATAGCAATACACTCCCAACGGGGTGCGGAAGGCAGTGTGCTTCTCGTCTTCAGGATGCATCTTGATCTGATTGTATCCTGAGAACCCGTCCATGAAAGACATGCGTTCAAAACCGCAGGTGTTGTCGATCATGATGTCCGTGATGGGAAGAGGAAATTCATCCTTGGGGCAGGCCGCATTCAGATCTCGGTAATCGATGCAGATACGTACCTTCCCATTTTTCTTCATGACTGGGACAACGTTGGCGACCCAGTCGGGATGTTGTTCTTCCCGGATGAACCCACAGGCTATCAGCTTTTTGACTTTAGCTTCAATGGCGTCCATCATGTCCGGTCGGAACCGGCGTTGGTGCTGCTTCACAGGCTTTGAGTCAGCCAATATGTTGAGTTTGTGAGTAGCCACCTTCGGGTCTAGGCCCGGCATATCTCCATAATCCCATGCAAAGACGTCGACGTATTCCTTTATCAGCTGTATGATTTCTTCCCTTTCGGCTGGTGAGAGATTGTCACTGATAAATATCGACTTTGGCGAAAGTTCACCCCCAACATTGATTTGGATAACTTCGTTTTTGGTTGGAGGTTCCCTCTGTTTGAAACGGAATTCCCACTGTGTATCCATTTGTTGAGCCCAAGAGTCATTCTCAAATGGCTCAGAATCTCGTTCCTCTGCTTCGGAGGGATCTGTCATCACCATATTTGCTGATAGTGCTTGTTCGGGAGCACTAGGTGAGTCGGGGGGTGACGAGCCATCCCAGGAGGAGAAAAAGATGTCCTTATCCGACGTGGAAGCCGTAAGGGAGGTGGCATACCCTAACCGGAAACGAGTTTGTTGGTAGTGGGGGTCGCCGCGTGGCGGCGTTCTTCGGCCTTTTTCGTAGTTGAGGTCCAACTTTCGCTTCAAGTCGTAGCCCATGTTTTGCATGATCTTCAGCGCTTGAGGGCTGTATCGGTGAACCTGCATCTTCCCAGTATCATCATCGAAAGGATCTTCCTGGATGGCTAGCTGATTGTGCATGCGGCCGAATACTATTGGACGCTGACTGCTGCAGGTAGGCAGGATTATGAAGATAGAATCTTCATGCGGTCCATACATTGTGATGACATTGGATGATGACGCTGCTTCCCAGATATGCGGATGGTAGGAGTCCATAGCTTCCAAGAACTTTCGTGCTATGGGTTCTACCTCGTCACGGGGAGTGGGTTCCTGATTTGGAATCTGAGTATTAATGTACTGGAAAAGAGGATGTTTATTGCCATCTGGAACTCCGTTTCTGGTCGTGTTTACATCGGTCGGCTGCTCGTCGCACCGAAGGTTGATGACCAAAGGTGGAGGATTCTGCTTCAGAGTAACCACTGGAGAATCGCTTCTTTTCCCCGAGCTGGATCTGTTCAGGTGAATAGCCATGGGCTCTATGGCTTTTGGACGAGTGGTTCGTCCTTTCACTCTGATCGACAGCGGTAGTGCGGTAGAGGGTACTCCTGACTTCCGGTGGGATTCCTTCTCTGTCTTGCCCGCCACTTCTTCCGTGTGGTCCTGCGAGTACAACACGGCGTCGGAATAGTAGGACTCTACTCCTTTAAACGGGTTTAGGTCGACCACCTCCGTTTGTACCATTCCTTGGGGGTCTACATATTTAAGACATTGATGTAGAGTTGAAGGAACGATGATGTGATCGTGGATCCACGGTCTTCCCAGCAAGATATTGTAGGATACCTCTGAATCGATCATATAACATGTGGCCACCGATCTGAGGTTGCCAATCTGGATCCTCAGGCGAATCTTCCCCAACGGCTTACTTCTTCCGGCGTTGAATCCCACGATTGTAGTGGAGGTGTAAGCCAATTCGCTGGTAGGAATCCTCAAAGGTCTGAGCAGACTGTGCGGGATAATGCTGATCGATGATCCCGGATCTATGTGAATCCGATCAACCTCCATGGAACCGATGTACCCGGTGTAATAGAGGGGCCTGTCATGCCTGTTATGTTTTAACAGCATGTCGTCTTGGGTGAAGGTGATATTTGGGACCACCTCTATCACACTGTGGCATTGAGGGCACGCCACTGGTTCTTCGTCGGGAGATTTGAGCTGGGTCAAGCATGCCTCCGCCTGCATCAGTGCTTCACTCAAGGCTAGACGAGTGTCTTGGGAGAGCCTGAGTAGCTCGAAGATGGAGAGCCTGGCCGGTGTATTAGCCAGTTGGGCTAGGATGTCGAAGTTATACGGCTTCTCAAAACTTTTGTTCGGAATGTTTTTCACAGGTTTATCGAAGCGCACTTCTTTTTGTTTTCCTTTGTCCGCCGGCGTCGGTTTTGAAGGGTTGGCTTCCGGTATGACGGGGCTTGGCCCTGCAGGTTTGGCAGTTGAAACATCTGCCGGTATATCCTCCTGACTTGCTCCGTAGTCGTTGAGGTAGGCTCTCCCTGACCGGGTTGCAGCAAGTACCTCGTCTTCGTCTGATGGCGAAGAATTTATGACCATATGGCATGGTTTGCACTTTGAGCTCCTCCTGGACGTAGCTTTAGCCTCTTCCTCGAGCTCTGACACCAAATCTGGATGAACCCACATAATCTCGCCCTGACGGGTGGTCAGGGGTACCAGGTTATGATTTTGATCCCTAGCCGGAGGGAGATTGACGATGTCCATTGTGGCTCAAGAAATGGGCGTGATACCGTCCATGACTTCTTGGGGAGGCAGATCGCCGAACCGTAGAGAGATCATGTTGGCTGTGACCATTTTCTCGGTGTTGTGCAGGTTGATGGCCTTAGCATCGATCAACCCCTGGATCTTCCTCTTCAGTACGTAACACACCTTTGTTGGGTGGTATACGTATCTGTGGAAGATGCAGTATTTGGGGTCGTCGGTACTGCCGACCTCTTGGGGCCGCCTTAGCTCCGGCAGGGTGATCTTGCCACTTTTGACGAGACACTCAAATATACTAGGGATATCATCGTCGTCGAAAGAGTAGACCTCGACGGGCCTGGAAGTCCCGGGCTTTGTCTGCGTGGTCGCCGCCATCTTTTGTCTGGACGTATTGACCGTCAGAGCTTCTTTTCCCTTGGAGCTGCGAGGATGGTCGCCGCTGGGAGGTAGCCTTTTGCCTCTATCGGAGGCGGAGATCATGATGCCGTTGTCGCGCGCCTTGCGACTGTTGTCTTCGGCGGCCACTGCCGAGACGATGAACGAGGGCCACTCATGGAACTGATATGGTCCTGTGAACACCGAGACTATAGGAAGGAGGTTCTTCCTGCAAATGTCTACTAACGCCGAGTCTGGAACTCCTGGAGGCATTTGTAAGGTGGCCTGACGAAAACGTTCGACGAAGGTGCGAATGTCTTCCTTTTCCCTTTGCTTGACTTCAATGAGGGAGGACATAGACATGTCCATTCCACCCTCGTAGAATCGTGTGAAGAATAGCGCTTTGAAGTACTCGAAGGAAGTAATGTAGTTGTCCGCCAAGCTACGGTACCACTGATAGGCTACTCCTGAGAGGCAGCCCTTGAACACCCGAGTGAGGAGGGCGTCGTTCCCTTGTAGCAACATCGTCATCATACTGAAATAGTTTATGTATTGACTTGGTGATGTTTTTCCTTAGAACAGAGCAATAGTCTGAGGTTTGTACTTCGGAGGAAAAGGGACTTCTTTCCAGATAGCCGGGTAAGGCTGGTTGATTCCCAGTTTCTTGAGCTGATCTTTGTACTTCAAGGCGTCAAACTGGGCTTTCAACTCCCGCACTGCCTGTATCGGATTCTCAGTTAGAAGCGGAGGGACTGCTGACTCTTGATCTAGAGCAGGTTCTTGGCTTGGGTCGGATGGTGGTAAGTCCACCCCCACACGTATCTGAGTTGGCGGGACCGACGCTTGAGCCACGGCAGTCGCGTGCTGAGTTAGCATCATCTGGTGCATATTCTCCATTACAGACTGCATTTGCTTCAGAGATGTGTCTAGCACAGTGATGCATTGTTCCGCGTTTCCTGAAGCCTCCTCGCGTTCGTCTTCAATGGCGTAAGCTCCCACTTCCCTGGGCGTCATCGAAGGATTAGTATAGGTCACCGCAGAAGTCGACTCTACACTCACGAGCTCGACCTTCTTCTGGGTATGCGTAAAGCCATGTTCACGGACGCATACGCGTGCTCTTCTTCCGAAAAAGACTGAGAGTAGCTCAATCGGTCGAAGACCGACCGTTTTGCTTTAGAACAGCAGCAGTCAATCACAATCTTATGACTATTACAACATTGCTCTCTGGGGGGCGTAATAGACATATTGGAAGATCCCCTCTCCTTACGCTTCTGGACTAGGCATTCGCGTAGGTCAGAGTAGCAACCGGAGCTTGCTTTATGCCGCGGGACTTCGCCTGGCGTAATTTGGAGATTCGCTCAGACTGGCGTAAAGCTGAAGAGGTCCTCAGTCGGCCATCGACTTCTCGCGTAATCCGGAGGGTAGGCAGATTGTTCTCTTGCTGGCGTAAAGGCCGAGAGGTTGAATATTCGCCTGCTTGCTTCCCCTCGCGGAGATCACCGCGCTCATCTGTTTTTTCGTAGAAGTGAGATATTGTTTCGCGCGTGGAGCGTGATCTGTTCTTCCGATTTGGCGTTGAGGCACCATCGGAAGTTTTGTCTGTACCGCGCGTAGCGGGAGACTGATTCCTACGCATAGAGTGCAGTGGATACTTCTGGGTTAGCGCAGAGGCCTTGCCCGAAGTTTTGTCTATACCGCGCGTAACGGGAGACTGGTTCCTACGCGTAAAGCGCAGTGGATACTTCTGGGTTAGCGCAGAGGCCTTGCCCGAAGTTTTGTCTGTACCGCGCGTAGCGGGAGACTGAATTTTATGTGCAGGGCACGGAGGGAGCGATGCTACCACCTCATTGGTCGGAGAGATCGGAGAGTCCACAGGAATGGTTGAGGATGTCTTGGACATCCACACTTTACGCAGCTTCCTGTTGTCTTGGACGGAGAGAGAGTGAGAGCTACCCCCGGTTCGAAGCATGTCTTCGTAAGCAGACTGGTCGAAATGAACGACCAGCGTCTTCTTCACGGTTCCTATAGATACCGCATCGCGTTGAGCAATTACTTCCTCGTCAGAAGAGAAAGACGTCCCTAGCAGAGTCGCCATCTTGTTTGTGGTATTAAACGAAAGAATGAAAGTATATTTCAATGACGGGGTTTGTGCGAAACCCGCGCCCTTTGGTTTACAAACAAACTTGTACAATGTAATCCTATACGAGGATGTGGGAGTATAATTTATTTAATCTGGGTATAAATTGCTATAGGTGTCTGATCTGCGGTCGATCACTTTAGCCCTTGGACCACGCGATATTGAAGAAGTGTCGTGGAAGACAGGTAGCAGCTTCGAAGGTTGTAGGAGAGGGTGGATGCACGATGCCGAAGTCGTCGATCCCCGCTCTTTGCCTGAGCTCCGGGCTCTCTCTCTCTCTCTCTCTCTCTCCCTCCTCCTTATTCGATCTTCTCCGATTGTCGACCTTGGATATGATATTGGTACTCTTGACCGAATTTTCTGACCTGGGATCTGATATCGGTTTCTTGACCAAATTTTTGACCTTGTTCCCCATTGACAGGGGCCTCTATTTATAGAGTCTTTGGTGACAGTGACCACTCCGTTGGTGTAGCAACCGAGGAGTGGAAAGTACAGCACCCTTTTACACAACGGTTATAGTAACCAATGCCTACGTATAGATGATCTTTTGACTGAACGGGTGATGTGGGTCCAACTAAGGGGACACAACACGTACGATTGCTACTAAGATCACGGCGTAAAAGCCATGCGGGTAGGTATCCATTGTGTAGAAGAGGTTGGCGTAGAAGCCAAATGTCCGTCACCATGGCATAGAAGCCAAGTAGGCATAGAAGCCAAACAGGCATAGAAGCCGAGTAGGCATGGAAGCCGAGCAGGCATAGAAGCCGAACAGGCATAGGAGCCGAGTAGGCGTGGAAGACGAACAGGCACAGAAGCCGAACAGGCATAGAAGCCGAGTAGGCGTGGAAGCCGAGTAGTCGTAGAGACTGAGTGGGCGTGGAAGCCGTATGAGCACAGATCCTGAATGGGCGTAGAAGCCGCTACACATCGTGCCAGAATGGGCATAGAAGCCGCTTGAGCACAGATCCTGAATGGGCGTAGAGGTCGCTGCATATCGTGCCAGAATGGGCGTAGAAGCCGCTTGAGCACAGATCTAGAATGGACGTAGAAGCCGCTGCATACCGTGCTGATGTGGACGCCTTAGCCGGAATTATGGCTTTTGTAGATATAACCAAATCTCTTGCAGAGATTTGCCATCACCTTATGCATTAAATGCGGAGGCGTATTTCGAAGGTCTGCAGGCCTTCTGTGCACCCATCGCAGAGACGTGTCTTAAGAGAAACTGTCACCGCTCTGTGCAATTAGACGTGGAGACGTGCCTCGAATCCCGTACGAAGTGCAGCTTTTGATGTGGCAGGCGGTTTGTCTGCTGCGAAGCATAAAACAGCTCATGTTTGCCTGTGTAAAACAGGGCGACGTATTCCCTTGTATGCAAAAGAGCGGTTTATGCTGAGGGGACTCCAGTAAACGACGGTTTGGTGATGTTTTACCAAATCCTCTGCATTAAATGGTGAGATCTGCCATCATACTGTGGGACGCATCCCGAGAGGTCTGCCATCGTTTTCCAGCCGTCGTCTGGGTAGCCGTGCATCACATTTTTTCTGGAGTCAGAGGTCAGATTCACTGTGTGACTTGACAGGTTCATTTCGGGGAAGATAAAGCGTTCCTCGTACGCTATCACGCTGCTTTGAGAGCGGTTGAGTTTTACGCCATGGAGGCGATGAAGAACTCTGTTTCACGCTGGAGCGGCCTGGACGTACTGTACTTATGCGGATGGTCCTTTGAGCTTTATTCTTCACGCTGTATTTTAGCGGAGAAAACTCTGTTGTACGCCTGATGGCTCTGAAGGCCTCTGCTTACGCTGCTCTATATCAAGAGGCTGTGTAGCTCTTCCCAGCGTATTTTTCATGCTTCTACAATCGCAACATAGGCATCGTAGGATCTCGTACCGTAGTACGTACCCCTCTGAAGACCACCAGCGGCGGTCTGCCATAACTCGTCAGCTGACGAAACTGGGTGGGCCGGTGGTTGCGAGAAAGTTTCAGCCTCTCCCTCGGGAGGTACAGATGCAACATATTGCATCGACCGCTCACGGAGCTGTATATACTCATTCTAGAAAAAGAATGAATCGCTCGATAAATATACTTGTTACTAACAACATGGATATTTATTTTCATACTTTCTAAGTTGTTCAAAAGAAGGGGTACCAGATGTTATAAACCAAAAATATATAGATAGTTAGTGTAAATAACTCTATTATCTAAGCAACTTATTACTAACTACATAAATATTTATTCACATATTTTGTAAGTTATATTAAAATAAAAAATGTGTAAAGTAATACTTACGTAAGTCTGTGTGGCCCTATCATTGATGAGCTGTCTGCCCATTCGATAGGTGGCGAGGAAGACGGTCACCATGTTAGCGTCTTTACCCCCTCTGGACCTGTTAATTATAAATAGATATATTGTTACTAAAATTAACCATTTTATCCTACTTTGATTAAAATAATATATGTACGTTCAAATACTTACCATGCGACAAAAATGTTCCCTCATCGAAATTGACCCACTACACCATTTTCCTCCCTTCTTCCTGGCCTCCTTCACCTTTTTCGACTTTTTTTTCTACTTGGGATCATCGAATCTAGCCCTCATCTGATTCCACTGCTCAGTCATAATCCAACCTTGGATTTGTTTTCTCAAACGATCATGGTCCTTTTGATCATTGATCGCATCCTGGACTAGCTGGGCGGCGACGGAAGGAAACATCTTCTCGATCACCTCGGCCTGGTATCGTGGGTAAAAATACGTGTCCTACAAGAAGTAATATAGTAAGTTATATAATATAAATAAATTAGATGATCGATATTAAAATTAAATATATTTTTACCTTGAAGTGCTTAAACCAGAACGCTTTCTTCTCGTCTGGAGCATCAAGAGCCCCATGCGTCTTTGTACCCTCCACGGACGATATCTACACAGAGATAATTATATTCATAGAAAATTCTCTCTCTCTCTCTCTATATATATATATATATATATATATATATGCGTAAGAAAATTTTAACTAATTAACTTGCTTTGTGTCGTCGGCCCAAATCTCCATCCGATGCCCGTCCGGAGGCGCGCATGGAGGATCTCTCTGATAATGCGAGGGCTGTGCCTCGCCCGTCTCCTTATTGGTCTCTATGGTACCGTCAGCAGTAGGAGCGGAAGACGGAGGAGTAGTAGGCTCCGGACTAGAACTTCTCGTCCCAGGAGTACTGTCATGAGGAGGTATAAGTGGTCAAAAGAATAGAGTACTGCTCATCCTAGCAGTGTTCGTCACAGGAGTACGGTCATGAGAAGATGTAAGTGGTCCGACCCTAGTACCCGGTACCAAAGGAGTACTGCCGCTAGGAGCACGATGTCCTCTAGATGCTCCTCTACGTCCTAACCCTCCATGTCGTCCTGTCATATTTGATAACAACGTATAATAATAAGACAAATATGCACACACATATATATATATATATATATATATATATATATATATAATATGAACAAAATTAAATGAAGAAGAAAAATAAAATAAATCTTATAGTCATAATGGAGTTGCACACAAAAATCTCCAATCCAGAAAAATATATAAATAGACCCAGAGCAACCCTCCGTTGAATTGCATACACAAAGTCTAGATAACCAAAAAGTCTACAGTTTTGGCAATAATATCCAAAAAATCTAATCCAGAAAAATACAGTACATGTCACAAGACTAAATTGATTTAATTTTATTTTCAATCCTCTTCTGAAAATTTATCTTGTTTGTTTTTCTCGTCCTTCTCTTCCTCGACCTTGTCCTTCTTTTATTCACTTTTATCTACTTCTTCTTCCTCTTCGGATAATTCTATATCTTCAACACAATTAGCCATGTAATAAGGAGCTTCCGTTGAGTACACCTCTACAATATTTGTTACAAGAGGTAGCTCATCCTCCTGATAAGCTATTTCATCAACGTCAAAGGTATTTTTAGCTTTGGTATTGCATATTGTCCACCAGTCCGATCTTATTGTTCTCTGTTTAGGATAAGTTGTAAAGTACATGAGCTGAGCCTGACTTGATAGGACAAATGGTTCGTAGCCTTGATATCGACACCGGTAGTTTATATCCATAAGACCATGCTTGTCTATTTTTCAACCTTGATCTTGGATCGGATCGAACAATTCACACTTGAATAACATAATCTTAGCAGGCTTTATTCTATAATTATATATTAGCTCCACAATCTCCCATAAGATGCCATAGAAATCATTTTCTATGTCGACTTCTTTATAGTTCAAAGATTTGATACACAAACAACAGTTTTTAGTATCCTCGAGATCTAGAAAGTTATCTCTGATCGAGGCAGTTGTTGACTTGAACCTAAACCTATTTATACAATAGCTTGGCCAGATTTTTATGGCATAAATTGGACCCATAGCTACAGTTCTAATAGATTCATTCTCAAGTGCTACGTCTGGACAATCGACCTAAATACCATAAGATAAGAAATTAAGTTCAACGTTCCGTTAATTATTGTGTAAAGTGCATATTCAAAAAGTAATTACCGAGCTCCTTATATATACGCTCAACCAAGAAGAAAAATGATGTCTCATTTCTTGTTCTACTTATTTGTCTGTTATATAGGGTATAACCGACCTCAGCTCCTCATTATATGTGCTAAAAAATAACGAAGCAACCGCCGATTAGTCGCATAGCATTACCGAGCTTATATATACCATTATATTGAGATAATATAAATGTGGATGTATTAATTACTTACCCCTCTAGCTTCTCCACTTCATCCTTGTCGTAATTGAGTAATATATACAGCTAAGCAGCCCTTAGCTCGCCATCATTCAAATATCTTTTTATTTTCCCCGAAGGCTTTTCGAACGCATTGAATACTTTCAGTATTGCATCATTAGATTCTTGATATTTGTTGTCATTTCTCAGAACTCTTGTTCGATTAGTAGCAATATGAGGTTTGAAATACGCTGAGCAAAATTTTGTAATCTCCTTGAGCACATAATCTCCACAAATAGAACCCTCAACCCATGTCTTATTTTTTACCTTCCTCATTAGGTGGTACAGATGCCGCTCGAACGGGTACATCCACCAATAACTGACAGGCCCACCAACACGTGCCTTATAGGAAAGATAAATTAGCAAATGCTCAATGGAGTTAAAGAATCCAGGAGGAAACACCTTCTCTAGCTTGTACAGTGTTACCGTAATGTCCTTCTCTTATTTTTTTAGACGATCAACGAGCAACTTAGTAGAACAAAGATCTCTGAAGAATATGCTGAGCTTTGTCAATGGATCCCAAACGACCTACGGTAAGAATTCCCAAAATACAATCAAAATTAACCTCTCCATGAATACGTGACAATCATGGCTCTACATACCCGTCAGTTTATTCTCCTAGAGGTTGACGCATCTTCTCAAGTTCTACACGTACCTCTCTGGAAATTTTAGGCCCTGAATCCACCTACAAAGTCTTCCATTATCCTCCTTCTCCAGTGAGAAAACTACTTAGGCTACTTTAACTTATTTATTTTTCTTCTCTATCAAATGCAACGCAGGAGGAGGTCTATTTATTTCTTTCAAGTCCAACCAGGCCTTAAAATTATCTTTTGTCTTTCCCTTTACGTCCATTATAGTATTAATTATGTTGTCAAACACATTCTTCTCGATGATTCTTCAGCAAAAATTATATGACAATCGAAGAAGTACAGCGGAAAGCCTAAGTACGGTCCATGCAATACGGATATGAGAGACGGCCACGAGTGCTCCATCCTGATAACATACCATAAGATAAAAAGTCATTGATGGTCCACTTAAGTGCTACCCTCATTTGAAAATTCTATTTTTTGAAATATCGTACGTGTTGATGCCTACTTCCCACAGCTGATTCAACTAATCTATCAACGGTTGTAAGTACACATCAATGTTCCTCTTTAGATTGTTCGAACCCAGAATAATGACGGTTAAGAACATAACCGGAGTCTTCATGCACATCCAATATGGTAGGTTATACGAGGTGACGATCACAGGCCAACACAAGTACTTGGAGCCAGAAAGTCCGAATAGGGTAAAACCGTCGGAGGAGAGCCCCAATCTTACATTACGTAGATTCGAAGAAAAATTGGAATACTCTCGATCGAAGTGCTTCCATCCTTCTCCATCGAATGGGTGATCCAACACTCCTTCAATCTGTTCTCGCCTGTACCAACTCATATTTTCGGCAGTCTCCTTCACCATAAACAACTTCTGCAACCACGACGTTAAAGGCAAGTAGTGCATTAAATTTGTCGGCTTCTTGCACCGACAGACCTTTATGTAACAGTTGCCTTGTAGCGATCAGCACCACAAAATCTGCACACATCTTCATCCTTATCATCTTTTTAGTACAACATACACCCGTTACGACATGCATCAATTTTTACGTATCCTATCCAGAGCGATCTCACCACCCTCTTAGACCGGTAGAAGTCTTTAGGCAACTTAGCACCCTCCGGCAAGATCTCTATAATCAACTCGATCAATCGGTTGTAGCATTCTTGCGAAATGTTAAAATCAGACTTGATGCTCAACAATCTTGTAACCACCTCCAATGGTGAATGATCCTCACAACCAGATATAGTAGAGTCCTCGTATTCTCTAGTAACTCCATAAACTTTGCAGCATCGGCATTCGGTGCCTCCTCAGCAGCATCATCATTGTCTGGATCGAAACTAGGCCCGACAGCGTCAAAAACCATGTTCACGCACTCGTCGTCGTAATTAGCATGGTTGTGGACATCCATATACGGCTCCACATAAGGCTCCGGCTCCGATGCTAAAGATACAAGTTCTCCATGTGAGGTCCACTGATAGTAATTTGGCGTGAAACCCCTCGAGTACAAATAATATGTCACCCACTTCTGGGTGATAGTTTAAGTTACGACATCTCACACACGGACACTTAATTTTGGTGTCATCCATGTACTGAGGGAATGCCTTGGCGAAGTGCAGGAACTGCTGTACACCCTTTATGAATTTATCCCGTACACTGCACATGTCATCAGGATGACAGTTGTACATCCACGAACGATGATATAGGTAGTAATTCATATCCATTAATATACTTTTACAAAGATATATACATATTGTTCAAGTATATATCGTTCAAAGGCTTGAAAAAGTAATAGCATGAAGACATGATTTTAAACTTAGAAGACGTGTGGACAACTCCTATTTTAAACTCCATTAAATGGGTGGCTCATAATAATAAATACTTGACTATAGATAAAAAGATATCACTATCTAATTAATTTTCACATATGCTACTAGCTATCACGATACATAAATACCAAGTACCCAAGTATCCTAGGTTAGCAACCTACCCTATCACATTGCCTACAACCCTCAACCACACCCATGATATCTATACTAAGATATATCTATCACCCCTTGCTAACATCTATACTTAGGAACCAATACTTGATACTCAATACTAGCACATAACTCTCTCAACACAAAACTTTGCATACTAAGAAGAACACTTACACCAATGCACATATATGCACCCACAAGTCACACCCATAAACACTATACTTAATACTAACCCCTAATACAATTCCACACACAACACACTCACTGATATATAGGATTAGTGTATGTGTGTGTCTGTGTGTCCGTGTTCGAGTTCCACCTGCAATACCACCTACAACACTATACTTAGTAACTTCTATTTTTTCTAAAATTATTTATCACTTTAGTATATATAAAAATTATTATCCTTTCAAGTTATTTATTTAGTTTATGATTAGCTTGAATCTTAGATTATTTTTACTTGATAAGATTTAAATGTATTTACTATTATTTATTTTATGTCAAGTAAAAAATAGTTATTATCTTCTAATTTAATTACAAAAGATATAAAATAGTTTTAACTTAATTAATTTTATCTATAAACCATGTTATTTACTTACTAATTGGTGATTTAGTTTATTGATCAAAAGACAGTAAAAGCCCCAAAACTTAAATCCCCAAAAAATTAGCTCCAAATAATTAGTTGTGTCAGTGTGTGTTATGTTACATATATAGATATATTACACAACGTATCCGTGTTAGTGTCCGTATTTGTGTCAGCGTGTGTGTACGCTGTGTCACTGTGTCATGTCGGCAAGAGTGAGTTAGGGTTAGGGTTACCTGATAGAGGGGGGTTAAGGTCGGGGTCGGATCGGTCGAGGGGTAGCATGGTCAGAACCCTAACCCTATCACCCTCTTGTCAGGGTCGGATGGTCGGTGCCGGATGGGGTAGCGGGGGTCGTGGAGAGATAGAGAGAGAGAGAGATAGAAGGGAGGAGGGGGGTTTAGGGTTTACCGTCTTTGCCGGAGGGAGTCGCGGGGGGGAGCACAGTCTGCCAGAGGTGGGTCGAGGTCGGGGTCACTAGAGGGGTCATACGGGGTTGGGGAAAATGAAATTAGAAATTTTAGGAATGGGGGAAAATGAAATCGGGCTGTAAACCTATATGAAAACTTTTAGCGACGTATGAATAACACGTCGCTAACGTCCCAGAGTTTATAATATTTAGCAACGTAAGGAATACGACTTAGCTAAGCGTCACTATAATAAAAAAAATAGCGATATTTTACAACATCGGGTGACATCTGCTTCCTTAATATTATTTATAGTTGCCAAACGTTGCGAACAATCGCTAACAGCGACGTCCTACGATATTATTTTCAGGCATCGCTAAATTCATAAAATATAGCGATGTCATTAAAGAACGTGGCTTAAAACGTTGCTAATTCATCATATTTTAGTAGTGAGAGTTGCCTTACGATCCTACAAACATCATTCCTAATGCAAAATTGGTGAAGCAGCAACAACGACAATTTGGTCCAGATGTGATGGATGCAATCGAAGCTGAAGTCAAGAAACTGATAGCATGTGACTTTGTCCGAGAAGAACAACATCCTGACTGGGTAGCCAATGTAGTCTTAGTCATGAAGAAAAATGGGAAGATCTAGGTTTGAATAGATTACCAGGATCTAAATTTAGCTTTCTTTAAAGATGAATTTTCTCTTCTTATCATAGATTTCATGATTGACAACACCTACGATTTTGAGCACATGTCATTCATGGATGGATTTTGAGCACATGACAAAAATCTTAGATTATTCCAGACACTATTGGGAGTGTATTGCTATACAGTAATGTCGTTCGGCTTAAAGGATGCAGGAGCAACGTATCAACGGGCTATTAGTAAATATTTTGTGAGTACTTACGGAAGATAGTGGAATGTTATGTGGACGACATCGCAGTAAATCATTGTAAAGATGATCAGCTCCAAGATTTGAGAACAATATTTAATGTTTAAATTGATGTATCTACACTAACTCAAAATAAATCCGACCAAGTCTTTCCTGGGAGTCGCCAGTGGAAAGTTTCTCGGATTCGTTATAACTTCTAAGGGTATCTATCTTCACCCTAACATAGTGAAGGCTATTCTAGAAATGCATCCTCCATGAAAACATAAGAAACTTCGTGGACTTCAAGGTCGATTGGCTTATATCAGGAGGTTCATCGTAAACCTCTCAGGTCAATGTCGACCATTTACTTAATTTATAAAGAAAGGTGTAACATTTATTTTTAACAAAGCATGCCAGCAAGCCTTTGATGACATCAATAATATCTCACCAATCCTCTAGTTCTGGTGGCTCCGATTGTTGGAACACCTTTCTTGCTATATGTTCGAGCAATAGATTATTCCCTAGGATCTCTGCTTACACCAAAGAGAAATGAAAGCTATGAACATGCTATCTACTATCTTAGTCGTGTTATGGTAGGTGCCGAGCATATGTACAATCCCGTAGAGAAGGAATGTCTCACCTTGGTGTTCGCCATCCAAAAGATGCGTCATTATGTGACTGGCAAAACTATCCATGTCATTTCTAGGGGGAATCCCCTCAAGGTGCTGATAACTAAACCCAGTATGCTCAACTATCGTCTTGCTACATGGCAATGCTATTATAGCCTTATTACATGGTATATGTCCCATTAAAGTCTGTAAAAGGCCAAGCCTAAGCTAATTTCTTAGCAGCTCACCCATTGCCAGAAATCTCAAAGTTATATGACGATATTCCAGACGAAGTATTGAAGTATAACATGGCAATAAGAGACGATAAATGGCAATTATTCTTCGATAGTGCATCAAGAATAGGTCCTAAGGGCAATATCGTTACCGAAGTTGGGATAGTTCTCGTTTCTCCTGATTAGCTATTGATACATCGTGCATATTCCCTCGGAGAACCTTGTTCTAATAATATGGCAGAATATAATTCTTTTTCTTATTGGTCTCTAGTTAGCTAAACAACTAATGTAAATATCTTGAAGTTTATGGGGACTCTAAGCTGATAGTCAATCAGATTAGAGGGGAGTACGAAGTTCGTCATGAAGAATTTCTCCCCTATCATTAAGCTGCGATCGAGTTATCTTCAACCTTTATTGGGTTCTTCATTGAGTATTTGTCTCAATAATAGAACATGAAAGCAGATGCACTTGCTAGTTTTGCATCTTTGTTGGTCATTTTGCTGAGAAGACCACATGCGGTCACGGTGATGGCCGAGAGTTATTTTATGCCAAGTATAATTTATAAATTGAATACAGCTTTAAGGTAAAGTCAATCCCTAATTCGGAGGACTGGAGCTTTCCTTTTATAAGCTATGCAGCCTATGGAATTCTTCCAGATGACCTAAAAGAAGCCACCTATATTAAAAGATGCTCCTTCGATTTTATTATGATACAACATCTATGACGTTGTATCATCATTCATATGATGGACTCCTACTACGATGTTTTTCAAATATTGAAGCAAGATGGGTGCTTCGTGAAGCTCAAGATGACACTTGTGGGGCACATCAGCCAGGCCCTAAGTTATAAGACAGGTTTAGAAGGATGGGTTATTATTGGCCTACCATGGTAGCAGATGCTATAGACTATGCTTGATAGTTTATGGCATGTCAAATTCGTGCTACTTTATTCATCATCCATCAGAGTTCCTACACCAAACGACTGCGTCTTGGTCTTTTGAGGATATCAAGCATGTAATCCAGAGCTTTTAACAGAAAGGTTAAAGAAAGGATATTCCAGGTCGGTGATCTGGTCCAGACAGTGAGAAGGCCAATAATCATGACACACAAAAGAAAAAGAATTTTTTAAGCTAAATAGGAGGGCCCTTTCGTAGTGGAATCAGTGTATTCCAACGGTGCATACAAGCTGGCGAAGCCAAACAAAGATTTATTGATGATGTTGATCAATGGAAAATTCCTCAAAAAGTGCTATGTCTAAGCTAGGCTTGTGCATACTTTATTCTATCCCTAGCAATATAAATGTACAGTATTTGTATTTACTTTATTCTATCCCCAGCATACCAAATCTATTATCCGTATTCATGAGTCTTGGATACACTATAGATAATGGATCCACCTTAAAACTTCTCTCTCAGAGTGTAGTTAGAGAATGTCATCTTCAATGTTAATCCCCAAAAGAGTCAGTGAAACTCTTCATCACCTCAAACTATTACTTGTATTCAAGAGTCTTGTGTACATTATAAGTAATAGGTCCTCAAAATTAGCTAGCGGAGTAGTACTCAGATCTTACAAAATATTCTCGTTGAGATCACTCAAAGCTACCCTCCCAGCTAATTACCGTATTCTTAGAGCCCACTTGCTCTAAGGATGTCCTATTTCTGATCCCTTGTCAGATTGGAGATATCCGGAAGTACTTCTTCCCTAGATAGGGTAAAATATTTTCATTGATAGTTCATGTCCATATCACTTCTAAACTATCTCCTCCTATCTTCTCCAACTAGGATAAAATATTTCCAATGATAGTTCACGTCCATATTACCTCTAAACCATTCCTCTTTATTCTTCCTAGTGGAACGAACTTGATGTCAAAGAAAATAATCATGTCCACATCACCTCTATATTATTTTCCCATAAAAAGTTAATCTCCATAGAGGTATGTCCTACCACATCCATATCACCGCTGAGCAGATATCTCTAACGGGGTCTAGATCGAAAAATCTATCACATCCATATTACCTCTGATAGTGTTATTTCGCTTTAACTTATTACCCGTACTCAGTTTCAAGTACACAATATGTTATAATTCCTTATATATATATATATATATATATATATATATATATAGTCATCATCAAAAGCCAAACATTTATTCATCGCAAAAGGATTCAGGTTTACAAAATATATTTGAGAAAATGAAGATACGATAAGGCATTCTCTATGCTACTGAGGACGAGCTGAAAGGTCATTTATAATTCTTCACAGCCGAGCCATTTGCTGCTCCTTCTTATGCTCGGCCACCTCTTTAGCTTCAGCCATCTGAGCCTCCGCTACTTCGTACTTGGTAAAAGGGGCATATATCTCCATGGTGTTATTCCAGGCTTGGTCAAGTTCGGCCTTTGTCTGAGCAAAAGACATAAGTTTATTGCCCATCAAGATGTGTTGAGAGGACTCCTCCAGGTGCTTACTCCTTATGACTTCTAGCTTTTTCTATGACACTTTGATCAAATTTTATGTTGAATTATTTCAGAGGAGTAATTGTCTCGAGCAGACTGGTGTTGAAGGAGCAAAGAATTAGTGTCACTCATCTCAGTAATTAATTGAGTGTTGTTATCCTTATGCATTCTCTTCTGCTTTTCAAATTTTGTCTTCTGTGCTTTGAACTGGGCAGTAATTGACTCATATTCCATCTGGATGAGAGAAGTGATATTTCCCTCATGAAGCTACAAGTATCCAGTTATCGGCAGTTCAAGCCCAGTTACAATCTGCTCCAATGCGGTGGCACGCCCTTCACAAAGGGAAGTCTTGATAGTCTTGATGGTAGAAGAGACCATGTCCCGTATTCCATCGATAGACAAGTTCTTTTCGAGTACCAGCCTTAAAGCACAGGTTAGTGTTCCTTAGAAGATGCTCATTTGAATTTTGACTATTGCACCAAAGTAGTCATCGGAGCTGGGAGTTACAACTACCGCAACCAATCCTCTTCCTCGAGAAGAAAATGCTGACGTGGTCATAGTAGTAGCTTCGATACTCTATGCAGCAAGTAGCGGGCCCATCACTAAAAATGTTTCACTACGATCAACAACTGGAGTCGACTGTTCGACACTGGTCGTCACCACCAGAAGTGCAGCTGAAGTAACTTTTTTTTTCTGTAGTGCTTGTGATTGTTATGGTGACTTTAACATTTATTAATGCAACTAAGTCAGTAAAAATAAATATTGAGATAGAACCCAAAATCAAGTTAAAAAAACATATACCACCTTGACCCCTTCCAACCTCAGTTATCAACGCAAATATTCGTGATAATGAGGCTCGCGATAATGAGGCCTGCAATGCAAGGACTTGTGATATAGAAAGTATGGAGAAGCACGTACCCGAATCGACCGGTATGTATTCGTCGTCCGGAGACTAACCCTCCAAGGAATTTCTTAAGTCTGTTAGATAAACTTCTATCTCAGGGGAGCCAGCGTCAAGAAGTATGTCATCATACTCTCTTGTTCCCATTCCTACCTCTAACACTGTAGCATCTATATTTGTATGCAGGATTATATCTTTAAATTCTGCCACAACTGCATCAGTCTGAGATTATAGATGGCTCGACGATACTTCTCTTTGGGGAGTATTCACTGGGGAGTTGGAAGTATTTCTAGCTCGGCGTCTTCTTTGTCAAGGTGGATCGAAGTAGTATGGATTTCCTTAGCGATCATAGTAGGCGGAAGACTAGATGACATAGGACCTATAAACACAATCAATATCACAGGATTGGCTGCAGCATCAAGAATAGGGTCTATAGTAGGTATCTGAGAAGTCGGGATGTCCGCTTCTACAGCAATTGAGTTAGGAATTATTGTACTGGATCCCACTATAGTAGTTTAAGGGGGAATAAGTATGCTAATCCTCTCTGCAATTGGGGGATCAGATGACGGCCCAGCTTGGCTAGGAGAATCAACAGAGAAGAAAGTAAACTCCTCCTTGGTGGTGTTGGGGACCTTGGTTGTCGTTTCTTAGTATTCTTCTTAGTAGGAGTACGGTCTTTAAGAGGGTTTATCTTGTGCTTCTTCGATCGTAGAGAAATATGTAGAGCAGGAACAGGTGCTTCCTCTGGCTCGCCCATTAATGGTTCCTACAGATCATCAATGGGAACATTATCCTCCTTCTATACCACATAATCAACTTCCTCTTCCTCAACTTCGGTAATTTTCTTTTCTATAATCCTGAAGCTACCCTTAAAGTCAAAATCTTTGTAGAATTTGCTGATTGAGCAGAAAAAGTTGGCATAAGAATGCATGATGTGTAGAGTTACACTGGAAGGCAAGGTGAACTAAGCACCAGTGCAATCCATGCTGAAATATTGCCATCCTCTAGCTCCATCAACTAATCATCCAGAGAACCAAAAACAATTATTGATTTTTTTAATATAAAGTTGATCATAGCTAAATTATCTTACACAAAGGCTCGACAGATACGGCTCAACGGAGTATGCATCACTTTTGTAAACCAGATGAGAAGGCCGGATGCTAAGCAACCAAAAGAAGACCTCGGTCGGTAATTCTGACATGGTATTACCGTTTTCTATAAAACTTGCACCCTGATGCTCTGGTGGAACCTCCCGAAAAATGCAGTAAAAAGACCAGCCAACTCCTAGATTCAGTAATCTTCTATTCTTGTAGGGAGTAGTATCTACCCAGGAAGATTTCCTATATTTATAAAGGAATACGTGCCCGATACCATCATCGTTGTCTAGACTTGGAACCATCAAGTCGTCATTATGCAGCAACAACTATTCCATTAAATATGTGTACGGCATTTTTGTCCTAGGGAAATCGGATCATCCTACAGGTTCTTTCACTAAATTACTGGTAAAGTATTGGAGACCGACATTTAATCTGAATACCATGGTCATGTTTGATAATAAACGAAAGAAATGAAACAAGGTTTATACGAAACCATCTCTTTGGTTTACAAACAAGAAGTACAATTAATCCTATACGAGGATGTCAAGTACAAATTTTAATCTGAGTAAATATTGCTATAGGAGTATGATCTGCAGTCGATCACTTTGTCCCTTGGACCACACGATGATGAAGAAGTGCTGTAGAAGAAGAAGCTTCAAAGATTGCAAAGGGGAGTGGATGCTTGATGCCAAAATCGTCGATCACTGCTCTCTGTCTGTGTTTTGGATTTTTCTCTCTCTCAGAAATCAATTTTTGACCCTTGACCTCCGAGTTCTCGACCTTAGAATTTGCGACCCTTGCCCTCTGTCAATAGAGATCTCTATTTATAGGGTTTTAGTGACAGTAATCGTCCAGTCGGCATAGAAGCCGGACAGTGGAGAGTATGGCACTTTTTACGCGTTAGAATAACTGCCATCCACGTATAAATGATCTTCTAAATCTGCGTGTGACGCGTGTCCCATGATGAGATAATGCGTATAACTGCTGCGAAGATCACGGCATGCAAGCCACGTAGGTAACTGCCCCTTGCGTAGAAAAGGTTGGTGTAGAAGCCAATAACTGTCACCATGGCGTAGAAGCCAAATAGTTGTCAAATTAGCGTAGAAGCCAAGTGGTTATCGAGTCGGCATAGAAGCCAAATAGGCGTAGAAGCCTTGTAGGCGTAGAAGCCTGATGCTATATGGATAGGTAGCTAGCGTAAAAGATAGCCGGTTCTCCTTCCTTGACTGCGATCTTGAGCGTATTCTAGACCAAATAGTCTGAGTTGGCGTATTCGAAGGAGATAGCAACGACGTACTCCTTATAGCTAAAAATAGCCAGGTGGCGTATTTCAACGAGATAGCGTATAACGTGCTCCTATAGCTAGAAATAGCCTGATGGCGTAATATGCAGAGGTGATGATGTAGACGTATTAGCCGTAATTATGGCTCCCCCAGTCTTTGAAAATAGAACCAAATCTTGTGCATTAAATGCAGAGATCTACCTCTATTCTGCGCATTAAATACAGAGACGTGCCTCGAGCTTTGTACGAAGAGCAGCTTTTGACGTGGCAGTTTGTTTTGTCTTCTACTGAGCGTAAAAGCTCACATCTGCCTGTATAAAACTAGGCAGCGTATTTCCTTGAATCCGTAAAAGCAATTTATATCAAGAAAATATCACTAAACTACGGTTTGGGTCTCTGTGCCGAATCATCATTACAATCGTCGTCTGGATAGTTGTGCAGTACTCTTTGTCCGGAGTCAGGTTCACTACATGATCTGACAGGTTCATTCAAGGAATACGAAGAGTTCCCCGTACGACTTCCCACTGCATTAAAAGCGAGTAGGTTTTACACCAAAGTGGCAATGTAACAACCTTTTTATGCTGAAGCAGCATGGAAATACTGTATTACGCGGATTGTCCTGGAGCTTATTTTTACGCTGTACTAGCGATGAAGCCCTGTTATACGTCGATTGCTCTGAAGTCATGTTTTACGCTGCCCAGCACTGAAATACTGCGTATAACTCTACATCGTATTTTTTATGCTTCTACAAGACCCCCTTCAAAGTTTTCAAATTCCTCATAATTTGAAACACTTTGAATGAAGCATGAAACGGTCAAGTCTGACTCATTCCTCGAGGCTGATTTCTTGACAGATTTTTGGGAGTTTGTTAGAATTCGGTGTGTTCTCTTTTGCCTATAAAAAGACTGATGAGTTAACCTGTTCTTCCCATATTTCCTTCACCACACAGAGATGATTGTCGGAGTTCGTCGGGTAGACTTGAGGAAGAAGAAGATCATGCTCTTCCAGCATGTAAGGAGCCGAAAAAGAAGGCGTCTTCGAGCAAATGTTCTCCGCAATGATGGATCATGGAAGGATATCATAGCTTCCTTTGCTCGGGATAATCAGCAACTTCATATGGCGATTCGTCCAAGAGAGAGGAAGGGTCACATTCGACCACACAGCTTGCAAGCTGTATTTTCTCCCGTTGTTGGTGGACGAGGGCAGACAAACTAGCCCTGTCTTCCAGTATTGAGTTGGGTATAACACTTCAACTCAATCTGTCATGGCGTATGGAGGATGGGCTCTTGAATAATTTATACAGGCCCAGTTTTGTATCCTCCCGCCATTTATCATTTTCTTGTTAATCGACCGCGGAAACCAACTAACTGCTGAAGAAGACGGATAAAGATCTCCACCAATACGAGAACCTGACAGAACAGACTCTTGGCGTGATCCTAAGTAAAAATGAGAAACCCTTGGTAGAACAAGGATTTTCATCATATGTAATCATGAAGATGAAAAATCCTTTGTAACTGAATTTTCATCATATGTAATCATGATTAATAAAACTGTCTTCTTTTACGCATATGATGATTTGCCATATTCTTTGCTGTGATAAAGTCTGAATATGTATAGCTTTTCCATGTCTGAATAACTTTACGCCGACTCTGATAAAAAGAGTATCTGATCTCGTCCTATCTTTTACGCGTAACTGAGGACGCGTAGAAAACTGCTTAGCATTTAAGTCGCATATTCGAACTGTCCTGCTATTTTGAACGAGGAATTGCGTAGAATTACTGAATTATCACTTCTAATGCCAAGAATTCTTGTTCAGATCATCATTTTCAAGAATGATTTCCCGAAAATCCTTTGGAAAAGGCGAGAAATGGCTGTCGAAACTGAGTCGCCATCTTGAACTGTAGAGAAAATATTCAGACTAGATTTTGGATGAACTTCCAATCGACCCAAGAAGAAGAGTCATTTTTACTGCTGAACTCTGTATGCTTTGGGTACTTGGGATATTTTGAGGCCAGAAAGGAGTATCTTTTGTGTGAACCCTTGTGATTGGTCGTATTGAGATTTGTTCAGATATACGCATACTCTGGCCTGCGTATTTTAAGATATACGGAAAGTCATAGATCCGTAGCGTGGAAGAGCATAAAATCATAAGTTTGTAGCCTCTCGAGCGTATAAGCTGCTGAGCATAAGAGCATCCGGGCGTAAAACTGTAGATTTATATCCTCTGAAAAGAAAACTTTCGAGCGTGAATTCGTAGATTTGTCGCCTCTGAGCGTAAAAAGCTTCTGAGCGTGAAATCATAGATTTGTAGCTTCTGAGCGTGAAGTCGTAGGTTTGTAGCATCTCGAGCGTAAAAGCTACCGAGCGTAAAAGTATCCAGGCATAAAACCATAGACTTATAGCCTCTGAGCATAAAACCGTAGATTTGTAGCTTTCCGAGCGTAAAAAGCTCTTTGGCGTAAAAATCATGAATCTGCTCTACACGAAAAACTTTTTGAATTCGCTGACTGTCCGCCTTCCCTGAATAATAGGCTGACGTAGTCCCCAATCATAACCGAATATTAAATATCAGATTTGGTTAGATATTCGAAGAGTTTATCTGAACTCTATAAGTACCCCAAGGTCTTCAGAGAGAGAATTTTTATCTGTCTTTTGTGAAAGAAAAACCTTCGTCTCTTTGAGAGCTCTTCTTCGTTTCTTCTCTGAGTACTCTAAGTTTTTAGCAATGGCACCGAAACAATCTTCCACCACCAAGGGAAAGAAAGCTGCCTCCTCTTCTCGCTCTTCTGCCCAAGCAAGAGCGACTCCCATCGGGCAGAGCGAACCTCGCTTGGAATGAAGTGTCCTACCGTCAAGCTGTGCACCGGGCGTTATAGGTAAAACTTTTGGGACGACCAAAAAATGAAGAAAACCCTTCGCACACGTTGTACGTGAAAGTTCTAGGTCATCTTCTGTGCTGAGAGCCTCTTTGAGGAAGATGATGCACAGGAATATTTTATCATTTACGTCCACATTCCTAATGTGTCAGTATAAAAACTCCATATTTTCGCAGTCTGGTGTAAAAGCTTTGACTGTCGAAATTTGCCGTATACTACAAACTTTGAGTGTTACGCTCTGGATGAAAATTTTGGTATAATAACTCAAACTTTGGCAGTCTGGCGTAAAACAAAGACTGTTAGATTTTTATGTATACTGCCAATCTTGAATTTTACGCCTCGGAATGAGATTTCAGCGTAACAAACTCAAGTTTTTACAGTCTTGGCATAAAAGCATAGACTGTTGCTCTTTGGCATAAGCTGCATGATTGTGAGGTCTAATATAGAAATTGACATATTTTTCTTACGCTTTGTAGTTAACTTGCAGATACCTCCGTTGGCTGAGGTGATGGGTTCTGCTGCTGGTATGCTAAACTTCGATTACCTGGAGGATTTGTCCCATGTGACATTTTCTATTTCCGGACCCTAGTATCCTGAAGAAAGGGGAATCCTGATATCATCTCAAGGAGAGCGAATGATATTGAGCATGATCAACGGAGAGCCCCTGACGTATATAGACAGGGCAAAATACATAAAACCGACTTTCCTCTTCGGGGATATGATCGATAAACAATCCCAGATGAAGCCCAAGAAGAAAGACTGGATTTTTACTGTTGGGGGCATGGTCATGTACCTGCCCAAGATGCTGAGAGATTACCCTATCTCGGCATTCTTCCATGCTACGCATCCGAGGAAGATGTCGTGGACCCTGACCCCTAATCTTCACGGCCAACCGGGGAAGATATTTTATCGGAAAGGGTCCGACCAAGGATTATTTGTGAGCCGCCCTTCAGGCCCTGTAATGCCTTTCAGGGGATTATTTTCGGGCAGTGTCCAGAGTGAAGATACTTCACTGCTCCAACCAGTCCAATTGCCGACTTTCTGCAATAACTTTATGGGGCATGGAGGAGGGTACCCCAAGGTCAATCCTTGGACCAACGGGTGGGTTAGCCCTTCAAACCTTCGATGGGTTCGTTTATCTGCCTGGGCCCTGAAGAACTTTCAGACGGAGCTGGAGAGCATTGGTCTGTACGCGGCTGTGAGTGCTACCAGTGTTGGGTTACCTCTCAATCCCAACCTGTTCTTGGCTTTGATGGAGCAATATTTCTCGCTCGCTGGGACTTTCGCCACTTCGCTATGGGAGTTGGTATTGGCCCTTCACGAAATGGTAGAGATTTCAAGATTGCCAATGGGGGATACTCCTTATGAAGAGTATGTTCTCACAAACCGGGAGCTGGGGGATACAAACCATCAGGTAGTGGCAGTGTACCAGGAGCTGATGAGCCATTACCTTGCGTGCACCTTCTTCTATAATGAGCCCTCTGATTTGGCTCATACCAACAAATGGGCATTTTATCTCTTCTTTCATCATGCAAGAGACGCTAAGCCCGACAAAGTCGTGGATAGCAGGGATAAGCCTTTGAGCCTTCTAAGCGTGCTTAATGCTTAAGTAGTCGATGATCTTATTGAAGACGCCGGGGCTTCAGATCGGGTTCTAGATAAAGGGATAGGGAAATATCCTACAGGCACTAAAGCCTACAGTTATATGAGGCATTGCCGCATGCCTTTGTCAAAGGAAGCTCAACTGGCTGGCTTCCTCTCTGTATGGCTACGCTGATTGGTAGTACCTGACATTGCATCTTCGGATCGCATTCACCTTAACACCTTATGGCCTGCAATACGTATGGTGTTTGGGGCAAGACTGGGCCTGCTCCCTGCCATGGTATGTCGGATACAAGCTAGCCTGAGGGCGATTACTGATGGGCTGCTTGCCGATGAAACACAGCGTGACAGCTTTCCCAGGGTAGAATTACCGTTCCTGTATTTGATGGGATGGCTAATTCTTCATAACCCCAAAGTGATGTCTTCCGGCTCTGCCAATAGTTCGGGGAATAATTTCTTGTTGAATTACAAGAATTCCACCCGGAACATGACCAACGTTGTAGACTGTCGGCGGGCATTAAATTTTGCTCACAGCTGTAAGCTCTTCTGTATCGTCCCCACTGTACATCTCAATCAACAAGGGAGCAGGCTTCAGGACTTCGGTGAAGGGAAGACCGTTCTTTCTCTTGAAGCTTTTTATTAGTTGATCTGCATTAGACCTTCCCATTTATTGTACAGAAGTGAAGACCAATGCTTCTTGGAGCCCTACCTACCTAGTCGGTTCGCCAGGCAGTTTGGGTATGATCAATTGCACGTGGGTAATGCCATCACCAGCTTCAAGTCCAGGGGTGGACTTATTGATGGAGGGTGTCACTACCACATTCTGAAAACAGGGGTATTTTTGACTTTTTCTGTATTTAATATTTTGTGTATTTAAATTTAATAATTTTATGATGTGTATATTTAAATTAATTAATTTCGTGAGATGGGTAATTAAATATATTATTATATTCAGTGTTCATTAATGTCTGAGCTGGTAGACTTGAACTAGAAGCCATTAGACGAACACCTGTCCAAATTATTTGGGATTACGTGTTAATTGCATTATTTAGGATTTAATTTATTGGAGGTCGTAATTAATTATCGTAATTTATTTAATTATTGTGCCTTGCCTTTGCTTCGATATTTGGAGCGCTACCCTGGCTTTTGTCTTCCAACAAATTCATAACATTGCCCTAGACATGCCCGCCTTCCATTCTGATATTTTTATAACTCATAATTATGCTCTCTTGTGCTTCATTTTAGCCGCACAAAAATTATCGCGAACATTTATTTAAATTCTAAATAAATTCTGACTATGTATCGTTGTGCGTTCCAATCGAAATTGGAAGCAATCTTGACCTATTTTTTGTATGACCCAAATTAGGGTAATATTTTGCTCTGAGTCTTCTTCAGTAATGGTATTGGTGACCCGACCTGATTTTGGCCCCATGTACTCCTAATTAATTTTTGAACACAGCTTGTATTTATTTCTAATTAAATTGAGGATACTATTTTATCTGATTCCGTAAATTTTGGTTTAATTCCAGTACCCTACTAGTTGAGCCCGTATGACACATACAACGCCCCCTCACTCTACAAAATGCCAAACACCGAATCGCCCACCCAATTTTCATCATTTTATGCATCTGTACAAATACCCAAATTTAAGGGGGCTAATTTGCAAATTTGCATTTGGTGTCAACACCCCATTGGTTCAACCAATGGAGAAGCCCAATATTGACTAGTCAACACCCCATCCTTACATGTAGAAAAAAAAATTCATGACAAATCAGGACCACCCATTTAAAATGGGTGCATCCTCACCCGTGATTCCTACACACTCTCTCCCTATTTAATGTCCTATCACCTAGCCCTAATCCCCAAAAACCTAGGGAAGCACACCTCCTCACTAGCCCCAAGCCCCCAAACCGTAGCCTCCTCCCCATTCTAAATTTCTCCATTTTTCTTCTTCTTTTCCTCTTCCCTTCTTCTCCTTCCTTTCTTCTCCTTTTAAAATTCAAACAGGAAGGAAGGGGGGGGGGAACCTTCACAAACCATTCACCACCATCACCACTGTTACCATCTCCCCGACCCGGCCTTTCCCGGCGGCCCGCAACTCCCTTTCCGGCAGCAAGGCAACCCGAAGCTCCACCCATCTCCTCCCACTGCGACCACCTCAGTCGAGCTCTTCTTCCCCGGGACACTGCTGCACAGCAACTCCACCATCCCTAGCTTCTTTCCCGTACCTTATCTCCGTCGAGCCGAGCTCCCCCAGAGACGAGCTGCTCTGCCACTGCACCTCCGAGTTTCCTCCTCTCTTCTTCACTGGCCTATTCCCGAGCAGTGTCCGGCCATCCGAGTCTCCCCTCCGGCCCGCTGCAACTTCCTACCCCGCCTGATCTCCCCGAGCAACTCCCTCCCCGGCCAGGCCCCGGCCCGCAACTCCCTGCACATTCCCTCTTCCCGACCCCCGGCCTGCACTAACTCTGACGCAGCCCCCTCGAGCTGCTGCCCCTTGACTCCGTTCAACTCTTCCTCCATCTTCTTCTCCGCTGCTCCTCCGCCTCACTCGACCATCACCACCCTCAGCTCGGCGAGTCCCCCTCAGCCATTCCCCCAAGCTACAACTCCAACAGCCCGACTCCCTGCATCTCCCTCTCCATTCTCCAACAACCCAAGCCACCCTACAACTCCCACCGCAGCTCCCTGCATCCTCCTCACCTCTTCACGACATCCGGCGTCGAGCCCGCAGTCCGGCGAGCTGCCTCCCCGGCCAACCTACGGCTGCACCACCACCACCTCTGTGAGCTCTCCCCCTCCCTCCTTCTATGTATGTGTGTGTATACGTATATACGTATGTATGTGTACGTGTATATGTGTATATACGTATATGTGTGCGTATATGTGTGTATACTAAAATATGTATACGTAATTAGGTATTTAATTAATGTTTAATATTAATGTATATGTATATGTATTTATATAAATACGTATTGTATGTATTTACGTATAGGTATGTATTTAATAATGTATATGTATATATATATATTTAATATAATATGGTATACCTGTACATGTATATTTTAATATGTACATGTATATATATATATATATATATATATATATATATATATATATTTAATATGATTGGTATATATATGAATACGTATTCTACTATATGTATTATTGGTATACTTAATATATTTTTTCAATATATAAAATTGGTATATGTATATATTTATTTGTATATACACCTAGTATATTTTTTAAATTGATATATATGGTACACTTATATTGTTTAACTAATATATATATTATACATGAAATTAAATGATATATATATATTGTATATGTATTTAATGTGATGTATTAGTATTAGTATATATTTTAATAATAACATTGACAATATATATATATATATATATATATATATATATATATATATATATATATATATATATATATATATATATATATATATATTTAAAAATGTATTTTTAGCATATATATGAGTATACATATATATATTGTTCAAATAGTATAAATTAGATATGTATATAAATTGGTGCATGTATATATATTGTAAGTACTAATGTAGTTAAAAATAGGTATAATGTGTCTTATATATCTATCTACTAGATGACCCTAGTTGACCAGTATCATACCAGGCATAGCCCCTGAGTTGTATTTGTGTTCTGTTAGTGTAGCATCTGATGCAAGGTTACATTTATTATTATGTCTATAGGACTGTCGGATCATCCAGGAGATATTCTGGGACAGGACATTGGTTATACCAGCTAAGGACCCAAGGCGAGTACATTCTCTCATTAGTTTCTTATTTATGATATCCCTTATGTTCACTATATCTAGTGTAAATATCCATGCTCTTGACATGATGGTTACACGGATTGGTGTATACGGATCTCGTCATGAGACGTTATTCCTTATTCATGGTGTAGCTTGTACAAGTCTTATTTTATTGTTATCTTGTACATGTACAGACACTGATTTCCGGGAAGATTTGTTACCTCCCTAGGGAATCCCGTGCCATAGCGTACCATGATTGGATCTACTATACCAGTCGGGGGTGGGAAGTATTTTACTGTAGATATGTCATCATACCCAACTCTACATGCATCATAGCTCACCCACGCCTCACGTCGGTGCGGCCTTACCATTACATGCCTCATCATTGTTACATATGGTTAGCCTGACTATTACTCGCATCATAGCTATTCCTACGGATTAGCCTGACCACAAGGATGATCACTAACCAATGTAATGAGTTTACTAGTCCCAAGCCGATCACATGTTAAAGCTAGTACTCACACACTTAGTCATAGGATTCTTGCTCATTGACATATTGTTTCTTTTTTTGCATTTACTTACAGTATTCCAGTATATCCTTTTTTGTATATTTCTCGTACATATACATGCATCTTGTATATTTCTATCTATATACTGCTACATAGTTTATATCATTGATATAGAACTGTTATTAGAAATATACTTTGCTCCCTTCCTGACTGGAAAATATTTTCCAGACTATGCCTAGAGGACTGGTATCCGACACTTGTGGACCATCAGGGTGAGTAGCTGCAGTCTGGGACTTAGTAGTGCAGTCGTGATTCTGGAAGGTTTAGCCGGAATCACTAGTTATCTAGTTAGTTATTTTAACATATTATTTTAGTACCGGATTTGTCTCCAGCATTTTGTTGAGACTTGGATTTATGTTGAGTTAGATTTTTACATTAGACTTGTGTTGTATTTTATTTTATTTCTTTAATTTCTTATCGTGCTGTAGTTATGTGATTGAGTATATTTTTCATTTATTTTGTGTCATCCGTACCTCCTTATGGAGATTGGATGCTTGTGTGAGATTGCTTAGTTAGTATCATGACCTAGACAGCGTTCTACCGACGATGATGCGGCGTAGGCTGGACGTACCCGCGTACTCGTGCCCCTAAAATGGGTGTGGGTCGTGACACATTTTTAGTGGTGGCCCATGCAGGTCGGACTTTGCAAGTAGTACAATATCGTGGTAGTGCGACGTCATAGTTGTACTACTGCGTACCTACTATAGAATATAGGACATATGATACTAGGATAAGAGAGGATACTCAATCACAAAATTCTTGAGAGATTCCTGGGACGACCCCTTGAGAATCTTATTATAATTTCTAATTTTAAATCCTTCGCCTTGTTTTCGTCCGTCCTCACTCGTTGATATTGAGTTTGATTTCTGTTGATCAGTTATTAAATTAGGATCTTGGTTTCATTGTAGAGTTTGATTTCATGCCGAGATGAATTTTACGGACTAAATTTTATGATATCATCTGATGACATATATTGATGAGAACAGTGAGAAAGGTGAAACGTCTGCTTTGGTTATGGAACCTAGAGTTTATCGCAGCGGTACCGGTTGGCGTGGCGAAGACTCTAGATGACATGACTATAGGGTTGCGTAGTTTAGTTACGGAACCTGTCGTTTACCGTACCTATGCTTACTGGCATGGCGAGGATTCTCAGCGTCATGATTTCTGACCGACGTATATGATTATCAGGTTGTATCTTAAGAATTGGTTCTTAAAGTATCATCTCAACACTTATCTATTCTGTTATTACAGGACTTATTCCATCGTTTCTTTTGGTTGCTAGCAGTAGAAATACCTTTAGTCCTCAACCCAGTTTCTTTAAAGCTTCTATTCTTTAAGGATTCCTTGTTAAGTATGATAATTAGTGACTTGTAATTATGTCTGTGTCTTGAGTATTAGTATTGACTGAGTGTTGCTAGTAAGTTGTAAGTATTTCCTAGTTGGACATGTGAGCAGTAGGCATTAATCTAAAGTAACCCATAGCGTAGTGCCTTGTAGCAATAGCTCTAAGATAGGTGTAATATAGTTAGTATTGGCACTATAGATAGAGGAGAAGGAATATCAGTGATGATGATCATTTGGAAGTAATAGTGCAAATAATTTGGGCAGTACAATTTTCGTACACAATTGAGGTTGTAAATAATTAGTGTATTAGTGTGCACCTTGGGTATTAGAGACTGTGAGTATTTATATGTATACTTGAGGATTCAATTTTATCATTTGAAGAATGGGAGTGAATTGCAAAATTTTTGAATTTTAAGGAGTTGAGATTTTTATGTTATTTAAATGTTTGAGGACTAAATTTGATTCAATAAACATGGTCAAGGCTATAAAGATTTTAGAATTGATTACCATTTTATTTCGATATTGAGTATTGTATTTTTGAGGAAGTAAATGCATTTTATTTTAAAGGAGTTAAAACTTTGATGATCTTATTTTGAGGATTAATTTTTGGTGGGTAAGAAATGTATAATAATATATGGGTGGATGAAGTGCATACGTAAGGATCCGTTGACTTGGGCATGATTGAGAAGGCACTGCAAATGGACTTGGGTGTCCATCTAGAGTTGTATTAGGGAGAACAGTACTTAGTATGGTGTGTTGCACTTGGCGTGCACTTGAGTGACGAGAACAACTAGTATAAATAATTTTAGTAGGTAAGGAAGCTAGCAGTGAGTGTGCTTGTAGTAGAACTGTGGTACCTAAAGGGATAGAGGTATCAAACCTTGGATGCATCGTTGACCTGTGCAATCACAACTAGGAATATTCCCATCTAATTATCTTAAATGTTGCTTCTTTAGAACTTTAATGTCCTTCCTTGATGATATCGCATCTATTACCTTAATTGATTCTTTTGTATCTGTCTTCAGGATGTCGCCGAGGACACGATCTATGAGAGTGGGAGCACCAGCTTTAGAGGGGTCTGCCACCTCTCTACCTGATGGACAGACAGCCGTAGTTCCTCCTACATCTCCGATGCATGTGAAAGTATCTGCACTTTCCAGGGGTCTTCCTCCCCCACCTGTTCAGAGGATAGCCGCAGTTGTGACGGACAACCAGCCTCCTTTACCGATTCCGATTTCCGGAGGTGTGCCCATTAACGGGGCACAGATGTTTACCTTGATCCAGGGTATGGTAGATGCCCAGAAAGTGACGGCAGATGCTCAGCGAGTTCAAGCTGAGGCTCTGAGGGTACAAGCAGAAGCGCAACAGGCGCAGACTGAACTAATGAGAGAGAGCATGGAGAACGCTCACCAGATGGCACTACAGGCAGTTGAGAGAGTTGCCCAACAGTATCCTGGCCAGCGGCAGCCGAAGGCATTTCAGTATCAACAACAGTACCAGGCACCAGTTCGTGTTCAACAAGATCAGACTTGTCTTTATTATAAGAAGCCAGGTCATCTTAGGAAGAGCTGTAGAGCGAGGCTAGGACTTTGTTTGCGCTGTGGCGATGCAGGACACCGAATAAAGGATTGCCCTCTAGTTCAGCGTGCAGCTCCAAATTATAGAGATCCAGTTAGGCTACCTGTGGAACCGAATATTGCTCAGCACCTGCGAAGGGAACCACCCCAGCAGGGCAGTGCATTTGCGATGACGGTCGAGGAGACCGATACTGCAGGTAATGTGTTAGCAGGTTCTGTTCTTTCCTTCCTTCAGTTCATTTCTATTTGATTGATTGACTGATTTCTCTAGTACTGTAGTTCGTATGCATGATTTTCTTGTTAGAATGTAGTTAGTAGTACACCCTGACAGAGACTGCAATACCATGATAAAACAGACCATAACCATGCATGTTTCCTCTAGACTGTATGTTGTATGATTGTAGGTAAATTTTCTTAGATCATTGGGGTTTTTACCATAGCAAAGATCTATGACAAGGTTATGACTTGACAAAAAGGGGCAAGATAATTAAAATTTATGAATAAGCATTAATTTAAATAAAGAATTAAGGGGTTAATATAACGGAATTGATGGATCATTGATTTTACGAAGATCGAGGTATGATTGAAATTCGAGGATAAACATTAACTTAAATGGAGAGTTAAGAAATTAACATGGCAAAAATTGAGGATTTATTAATTTTAGGAAGGTTATGATATGATAGAATTGGTGATTAAAATTGAGAAAATTCGGGAAATTATCATTATATTTATTTGATTGCAAGATAGTAATTTAAAATTTTATATTATGGACGATATTTGGAGAATCCATAAGTATCGCATTGTTGAGTACTTTGAGGAAAAGAGAAACTGAAGAATAAAATCATGGATGGATTAGTGTTTGAATTCAATTTTGGGACGAGATTTAAATTTTATATATATGCATTGATTAAAATCAAATTAGAGGAGTGAATATTAAATTTCGAGTATTGAATTATTAACTTAAGATTTCGGAGGAAATCGTGATAAAAATGGAATTTGAATTTTATTTCGAGGATTTTTTCAGGATGCAATAATTTCAAAAATTTTTAAAATCGTGAAATGATAAGGTGGATTATTTCAGGATTATGTGGGTAGATGAATTTAAATTTTGATGGAAAATAATAATGTGTATGAGTAAATACTACTATGAGAATTTTAAATTTTGAGGACAAAATTCTTTTAAGGAGGGTAGACTTGTCACTACCACTTTCTGAAAACAGGGGTATTTTTGACTTTTTCTGTATTTAATATTTCGTGTATTTAAATTTAATAATTTCATGATGTGTACATTTAAATTAATTAATTTTGTGAGATGGGTAATTAAATATATTATTATATTCAGTGTTCATTAATGTCTGAGCTGGTAGATTTGACCTAGAAGCCATTAGACGAACACATGTCCAAATTATTTGGGATTACGTGTTAATTGCATTATTTAGGATTTAATTTATTGGAGGTCGTAATTAATTATCGTAATTTATTTAATTATTGTGCCTTGCCTTTGCTTCGATATTTGGAGCGCTAACCTGGCTTTTGCGTTCCAACAAATTCACAAACTTGCCCTAGACATGCCCGCCTTCCATTCTGATATTTTTGTAACTCATAATTATGCTCTCTTGTGCTTCATTTTAGCCGCACAAAAATCGTTGCGGACGTTTATTTAAATTCTAAATAAATTCTGACTATGTATCGTTGTGCGTTCCAATCGAAATTGGAAGCAATCTTGACCTATTTTTCGTGCGACCCAAATTAGGGTAATATTCTGCTCTGAGTCTTCTTCAGTAATGGTATTGGTGACCCGACCTGATTTTGGCCCCATGTACTCCTAATTAATTTTTGAACACAGCTTGCATTTATTCCTAATTAAATTGAGGATACCATTTTATTTGATTTCGTAAATTCCGGTTTAATTCTAGTACCCTACTAATTGAGCCCGTACGACACACACAACGCCCCCTCACTCTGCAAAACGCCAAACACCGAATCGCCCACCCAATTTTTATCATTTTATGTATCTGTGCAAATATCCAAATTTAAGGGGGCTAATTTGCAAATTTGTATTTGGTGTCAACACCCCATTGGTTCAACCAATGGAGAAGCCCAATATTGACTAGTCAACACCCCATCCTCACATGTAGAAAATTTTCTTCATGACAAATCAGGACCACCCATTTAAAATGGGTGCATCCTCACCCTTGATTCCCACACACTCTCTCCCTATTTAATGTCCTATCACCTAGCCCTAATCCCCAAAAACCTAGGGAAACACACCTCCTCACTAGCCCCAAGCCCCCAAACCGTAGCCTCCTCCCCATTCTAAATTTCTCCATTTTTCTTCTTCTTTTCTTCTTCCCTTCTTCTCCTTCCTTTCTTCTCCTTCTTCTCCTTTTAAAATTCAAACAAGAAGGAACGGGGGGGGGGGGGGGGGGGGAACCTTCACAAACCATTCACCACCATCACCACTGTTACCATCTCCCCGACCCGGCCTTTCCCGACGGCCCGCAACTCCCTCTCCGGCGGCCAAGCAACCCGAAGCTCCACCCATCTCCTCCCACTGCGACCACCTCAGTCGAGCTCTTCTTCCCCGGGACACTGCTGCACAGCAACTCCACCATCCCTAGCTTCTTTCCCGTACCTCATCTCCGTCGAGCCGAGCTCCCCTGCTCCGCCACTGCACCTCCGAGTTTCCTCCTCTCTTCTTCACCGGCCTCTTCCCGAGCAGTGCCCGACCATCCGAGTCTCCCCTCCGGCCCGCTGCAACTTCCTCCCCCGCCTGATCTCCCCGAGCAACTCCCTCCCCGGCCAGGCCCCGGCCCGCAACTCCCTGCACATTCCCTCTTCCTGACCCCCGGCCTGCACTAACTCCGGCGCAGCCCCCTCGAGCTGCTGCCCCTCGACTCCGTTCAACTCTTCCTCCATCTTCTTCCCCACTGCTCCTCCGCCTCACTCGACCATCACCACCCTCAGCCCGGCGAGTCCCCCTCAGCCATTCCCCCAAGCTGCAACTCCAACAGCCCGACTCCCTGCATCCCCCTCTCCATTCTTCAGCAGCCCGAGCCACCCTGCAACTCCCCCCGCAGCTCCCTGCATCCTTCTCCCCTCTTCACGACATCCGGCGTCGAGCCCGCAGTCCGGCGAGCTGCCTCCCCGGCCAACCTAAGGCAGCAGCACCACCACCTCTGTGAGCTCTCCCCCTCCCTCCTTCTATGTATGTGTGTGTATACGTATATACGTATGTATGTGTACGTGTATATACGTATATACGTATATACGTATATGTGTGCGTATATGTATATATAGTAAAATATGTATACGTAATTAGGTATTTAATTAATGTTTAATATTAATGTATATGTATTTATATAAATACGTATTATATGTATATACGTATAGGTATGTATTTAATAATGTATATGTATATGTATATATTTAATATAATCTGGTATACTTGTACATGTATATTTTAATATGTACATGTATATGTATATATATATATATATATATATATATATATATATATATATATATTTAATATGATTGGTATATATATGAATACGTATTCGACTATATGTATTATTGGTATACTTAATATATTTTTTCAATATATAAAATTGGTATATGTATATATTTATTTGTATATACACCTAGTATATTTTTTAAATTGATATATATGGTACACTTATATTGTTTAACTAATATATATATTATACATGAAATTAAATGATATATATATATATATATATATATATATATATATTGTATATGTATTTAATGTGATGTATTAGTATTAGTATATATTTTAATAATAACATTGACAATATATATATATATATATATATATATATATATATATATATATATATATTTTAAATGTATTTTTAGCATATATATGAGTATACATATATATATTGTTCAAATAGTATAAATTAGATATGTATATAAATTGGTGCATGTATATATATTGTAAGTACTAATGCAATTAAAAATAGGTATAATGTGTCTTATATATCTATCTACTAGATGACCCTAGTTGACCAGTATCATACCAGGCATAGCCCCTGAGTTGTATTTGTGTTCTGTTAGTGTAGCATCTGATGCAAGGTTATATTTATTATTATGTCTATAGGACTGTCGGATCATCCAGGAGATATTCTGGGACAGGACATTGGTTATACCAGCTAAGGACCCAAGTCGAGTACATTCTCTGATTAGTTTCTTATTTATGATATCCCCTATGTTCACTATATCTAGTGTAAATATCCATGCTCTTGACATGATAGTTACACGGATTGGAGTATACGGATCTCATTATGAGATGTTATTCCTTATTCATGGTGTAGCTTGTACAAGTCTTGTTTTATTGTTTCTTGTACATGTACAGATACTGATTTTCGGGGAGATTTGCTACCTTCCTAGGGAATCCCGTGCCATAGCATACCATGATTGGATCTACTATACCAGTAGGGGGTGGGGAGTATTTTAGTGTAGATATGTGATCATACCCAACTCTACATGCATCATAGCTCACCCATGCCTCACGTCAGTGCAGCCTTACCATTACATGCCTCATCACTGTTACATATGGTTAGCCTGACTATTACTCGCATCATAGTTATTCCTATGGATTAGCCTGACCTCAAGGATGATCACTAACCAATGTAATGAGTTTACTAGTCCCAAGCCGATCACATGTTAAAGCTAGTACTCACACACTTAGTCATAGGATTCTTGCTCATTGACATATTGTTTCTTTTCCTGTATTTACTTACAATATTCCAGTATATCCCTTATTGTATGTTTCTCGTACATATACATGCATCTTGTATATTTCCATCTATATACTACTACATAGTTTATATCATTGCTATAGAACTGCTATTAGAAATGTACTTTGCTCCCTTCCTGACTGGAAAACATTTTCCAGACTATGCCTAGAGGACTGGTATCCGACACTTGTGGACCATCAGGGTGAGTAGCTGCAGTCTGGGACTTAGTAGTGCAGTCGTGATTTTGGATGGTTTAGCCGGAATCACTAGTTATCTAGTTAGTTCTTTTAGCATATTATTTTGGTACCGAATTTGTCTCCGGCATTTTGTTGAGACTTGGATTTATATTGAGTTAGATTTTTACATTAGACTTGTGTTGTATTTCATTTTATTTCTTCGATTTCTTATCGTGCTGTAGTTATGTGATTGAGTATGTTATTCATTTATTTTGTGTCATCCGTGCCTCCTTATGGAGATTGGATGCTTGTGTGAGATTGCTTAGTTAGTATCATGACCTAGACAATATTCTACCGTCGATGCTGCGGCGTAGGCTGGACGTACCCGCGTACTCGTGCCCCTAAAATGGGTGCGGGTCGTGACAGAGCGAGAGGATGGCGATACTTCATAATAGGTTGTACTGGAGCAGCTTTTACTATGCCCGCGACTTTACTCTCCATAAATTTGCGCATCCTCCATTCGTACGCTCAGTTTTATGTGGCAACCAATACCTTCTATCACGATTTTGATATGCGTGGGAGTTTTAGGATGCCCTCTTCTAAGTCCGCTGGAAGAGAGGAAATCCTATCAGTTTCTTCTGACGAAGATGAAGACTCTGTCGCTCTAGATGAGCTTTTACTGGCAGTACCGAGAGGCGAAATACCTCCGCCTGCAGAGCCTCTGGTTATCCCTGGTAAGCGAAGGGCTTCTGTTCTGAAGGAGACTTCCCCTCGCAAAAAAAGAAGACTGTTAGTGGTCCTGTCAGGACTTCCGGCCATGAGGCTCCTCGGAGTGAGCCTGTTGTTTCCCCTTTTGGGGATGATTCTTTGACTAGAGGTCCTTCGCCTATTAGAGAGGGAACCTCCACAATTCCAGCTGGCAGTACCGGAGAATCTTTGCTCGAGGCTGCTGTCGCTGCTACCGCTTCAGGTAGTGGTACGAGATCGCCTTCGGGGCCAAGCCAAATAAGAATATCTTTATCCAGACCAGCAACGGGAGAAATCTCTGTCGCGTCTGTAAGTATACCCAGTGAGATTCTACCCAATGAGCCTCGAGTGGATCTCGGTGAAGACCTGGAAGAATACCTGCCAGTGTCAGTTGGCACACCCCCTTCTCCAGTGCTTAGCATCATTAAGAAATGATTTAGCTGTACTGGCTACAGACGTGCCATATATACCATCGGCCATGGGTAAATGTCATCTTTATGCCTCTTTTATAGAAAATTAACATCATGCTAATATTAACTTTCTCTTGTCTTCTTTTCAGGGGAAGACATCTACGGGGAGGGCAGCTTCGACGCAACTTTTGGCTTTGTTTTAGCTCCTGTCGATGACACAGAGGTGCCCGACTTTGAAGGGGAAACATTTTCGGGTGCCAGTTCGCCCGAAACAGTTCCGATATCAAGAGAGGAGGATGAACCTGTCATTATGACTATGCCTCCTTTGAGTACGCCAGCCACTTCGACCGTTGTTGGCGCTTCTTCTTTTATCGTGCCATCTGCTGAAGTAACGACTATGACGACACCCTCTGCAGTTGTTCCTGGAAGGGGATTCTCCGATATTGCAGCCACTCCCAGCGTCCAATCTGATTTTGCCATGCTGATTGAGCAGTATACTAGTATTTTCTACACCACTTTGAATACGCTGATATCAATGGTGCTGGCAAAAAATCTAGGTTTTGAGGCTCTGAGGAGGTCCTCCCAGTTTGTGATAGCGTCGATCAGATATTTCAACGACGCTGGGAGAGCTGATACACTGGAGCAGATAGTTAATGGTTTGGAACAACCTATTAATAATTATTTGTAATTATCCCAGGGCAACATTAATGACCTGGTCCAGGCTGAATATGACTCTTTGACTGCGAGGCTTGTTGGGGAGATGGAAACTCTGAGTAAGTCCATCGAGGCTCAGCAGAAAGAGATGAATGAGGAGCATGCCACATTGGAGTATGTTATTCCCCAGCTGGCCAAGTGCGAGGCCGATTTTGAGGCAGAGGCAGCGAGGATCCGCAAATTGGAAGACGACCTCGCTAAGGCCAAGGAGAATGCTCTCTCTTTGTTGGCAGCTCGAGATGTGTTGAATGACCAAAGGGAAGCGGCTCAGCAGAACCTGGCACGTGTGGGTGTCACCTACGCAGATTTTATACGTGCTTGGTCTGAATTGTCTACCTTGAACAGTAAGGAGGCAAGGTTGGAGCGGGCTCGTGCTACCGTTTTGAGCTCCAGGAATGAGAGAATGGCCTCTCTGGCACAGCAGATCCGTGATTTGACTGCTCCTCCCCAATGATGTACTTTTTTGTTTCTTCTATAATTTCTCGGAGATAATAAAGACACATTTTCTGACTTTGTGGGCCCATCATTTTAGAATGTGATAGGCTAGGGTGAAAGTAATATCAGAGGTATCATTAACATAATATTCTTTCGTTAAGGTTTTGTTGAATGTAAATCTATTCCGTGTTAACATGAACCTGAAAGAATATAATCCAACTAAATTTGTATACTAAACACTATCAGAGGTATCATTAACATGATAGGTTTACAAATTAGTTAAGGATATCTATTCAGAAGTCACATAAACCTGATAGAATATGATCCAGCTAACCTTTGTGCATGGTATCGGCAGAATAAGATCTTCGTCATACTCTGTTAAACGAAGGAGAACAAGTATAGTACTTCTTCGGGAATTTGCAGTTGATAGTAGCCATTGTCAAATTTCTATTAGGCTTGGCTAATCTGTAAGTGCCATTTGCAATCATATAAGGGTCCTCTCATTTCTTTTATGATTGTTTGCACGAATTTCGAATATTGTACTAGAGGTAATATGGACGTAGTATGATACCATATTTGTTGAGGATATCCCACTGGGGGATTTTTAATGGACCCATTACTTTTTGCGCACAAGAGTGCAAGTAATAGGTTTGAGACAAATCCTGACAGAGGTAATATAGACGTGATAAAATACAACTCTGTAGGGATGAATAGAGACTGACTCTTTCTTCGCTGGAAAAATAAGGATAGTTCAGAGGTGATATGGACATGAACATTTCATTTTTCCATTGCAGGCATTCCACAGGAATTTTTGTGGACCTATTACTTTTTTGCGCACGAGAGTGCAAGTAATAAGTTCGGGACAAGCCCTGCCAGAGGTAATATGGACATGGCAGTTTTTGTGGACTCAACACCACTGGTGTACTTAGAGTTAAGTACGGATGTTAAGTTGAGATAACAACCGATATCAGAGGTTATATGGACGTGATAATCGATAGCCAAAAATTTGGAAAGTTTGTTCAGAGGTAATATAAACATGATAAACTTTTGAGTTATGACTCCATTGGGTATGGAGGTATATATCTGCTCAGAGGTAATATGGACATGGTAGTTTTTGTGGACTCAACACCACTGGCGTACTTAGAGTTAAGTACGGGTGTTAAGTTGAGATGACAAACGATATCAGAGGTAATATGGACGTGATAATTGATAGTCAGACCAGGATGGTTTGTTCAGAGGTAATATGAACATGACAAACTTTTAGATTATGACTCCATTGGGTATGGAGGTACATATCTGCTCAGAGGTAATATGGACATGGCAGTTTTTGTGGACTCAACACCACTAACGTACTTAGAGTTAAGTACGGGTGTTAAGTTGAGATGACAACCGATATCAGAGGTAATATGAACGTGATAATCGATAGTCAGACCAGGATGGTTTGTTCAGAGGTAATATGAACATGACAAACACAGTTGGGGAGATAACAAAATATTTGGACAATAGTTCAGAGGTAATATGAACATGAACTCATGTCCGAAAAATTCACTGTAGAGTGATTTTCTTGAGTGGGGATAGACCTGAAGAATCCACTGGGGAAACTTTAGGGATTCATCATCCGGTATTTTCTGGAGGGAGCAAATTGTCACGTTAAAAGTAAAATCAATTTGCAGTGATCGTCCCCTCGTTTATAGATGCAAAGTGATGACTTTGGCATCGATCAACTCCTGGATTCTCCTTTTTAGTACATAGCAAGCCCTTGTGGGGTGATGAATGTACCGATGGAAGAGACAATAATCTGGGTCATTAACTTTGCCAGCCCTCTCAGGGTATCTGATGTTGGGTAGCCGAAGTTTGTGTTCCTTTATCAACATATTAAAGATTTTAATGATGTCATCTTCATTGAATAAGAAAGTCCCTTTTGGCCTTCGGGCTCCCGATGCTTGAGTTTTATGGTCTTCCGGGAAGATCGTCATCGTTGCATCATCTTCGAACTCAGAAGGAATTCTACCCCCAGCTTTGGATGGTGCCCTATTTTGTCGAGGTAGGCTACCCCCAGACATGTCGTAGCATTTGTTAACTGAAGTTGATTTAGAAGAACCTGGCTCTGATATGACAGGATCAGACTCTGGAGATTTGGAGTTTGCAAGAGATGTAGTATACCCCAACCCAAAACGAGTTTGTTGACAGTAAGGATTACTATGCAACGGTGTTCGTCTACCTTTCCCATAGTTGAGGCCTTATTTCAATTTCAAATTGTAACCCATGTTTTACAAAATCCTTAAAGCTTATATGCTATATCTGTGGATTTGCATTTTGCCAACATCAGTCTCGCAAGATTCTTCTTGTAGCATCGGTCTATTCCGCATTCGACCGAAGATTATTGGATGCTAATCGTTGATGTTGATGTTGATGTTGATGCATCTTCCCACATGTCATGACAATATTAGATGTTGATGCATCTTCCCACATGATCTCCCCACGTTTGACAGTTAGGGGAACTGAATCCTGGTTATGACTCCTGTCTTTGCATTTCTGGATCAAGAATTCGCGCAAGTTGGGAGGATTAACAGAAGAAGAAGACGAAGAATACTTGTTTCTCCTATTTACATCAGTTGAAATACGGATATTAGAAACCATAACTTTTCCCTACCACCTATATAGAGCAGTTCAGCCATCTGAGTAGCAGATGATCCCCGAGGAGTGTATCTCTCCGCAAACCAAGCTTTCTTTATGCTGAGGGGCTTAACTTGGCGTAATTTGGAGCTCTGCTCAGGCTGGCATAAAACAGAGGAAGCCCTCAATCTGCCATTAGCTTCTCGCGTAATCTGGAGAGCAGGCAGATTCTTCTGTTGCTGGCGTAAAGTTCGAGAGGTTGAGAAGTCCGCCATTTGTTTTTCCTTGCGTAGATTACAGGGACCATCTGCTTTTCCACGGAGGGCAGATGTACTTTTACGCGCAGAGCGCGTTTGGAATTTCTGATTTGGCACTGAGGCATTATCAAAAATTTTGTCTGCCACGTCACAGACGGGAGACAGAGTTTTATGCGCAGAGCGCGGAGTAGACTTCTGGACTAGCACTGGGGCATTGCCAGAAGTTTTGTCTGCCACGTCACAGACGAGAGACAGAGTTTTACGTGCGGGGCGCGGAGGTTGCGAAGCTACAACCTTGTTGGTCGGAGAAACCAGAGAGTCGGCAGGAATGGTAGGGGATGTCTGGGGCATCCAGACCTTACGCAGTTTCTTGTTGTCTTGGACAGAGAGAGAGTGAGAGCTACCCCTGCGCGAAGCATATCTTCGTAGGCAGATTGGTCGAACTGGACGACCAAGGTCTTCTTCATTGATCCTATTGATACTGCATCGTATTGAGCAATTGTTTTCTCGTCCGATGAGAAAATATCCCCAGCAGAGTCGCCATCTTGTGTTTGATAATAAACGAAAGAAATAAAATAAGGTTTATACGAAACCCTCTCTTTGGTTTACAAACAAGAAGTATAATTAATCCTATACGAGGATGTCAAGTACAAATTTTAATCTGGGTAAATATTGCTATAGGAGTCTTATCTGCGGTCGATCACTTTGTCCCTTGGACCATACGATGATGAAGAAGTGCTGTAGAAGAAGAAGCTTCAAAGATTACAATTGGGAGTGGATGCTTGATGCCAAAATCGTCGATCACTACTCTCTGTCTGTGTTTTAGATTTTTCTCTCTCAGAAATCAATTTCTGACCCTTGACCTCCGAGTTCTCGACCTTAGAATTTGTGACCCTTGACCTCTGTCAATAGAGATCTCTATTTATAGGGTTTTAGTGACAGTAACCATCCAGTCGACGTAGAAGCTGGACAGTGGAGAGTATGGGACTTTTTACATTGCGGTTAGAATAACTGCCACCCACGTATAAATGATCTTCTGAATCTGCATGTGACGCATGTCCCATGATGAGATAATGCGTATAATTGCTGCGAAGATCACGGCATGCAAGCCACGTAGGTAACTGCCTCTTGCGTAGAAAAGGTTGGCATAGAAGCCAATAACTGTCACCATGGCGTAGAAGCCAAATAGTTGTCAAATTGGCGTAGAAGCCAAGTGGTTGTCGAGTCGGCATAGAAGCCAAATAGGCGTAGAAGCCTGATGCTGCATGGATAGGTAGGTAGCGTAAAAGATAACCAGTCCTCCTTCCTTGACTGAGGTCTTGAGCATATTCTAGACCAAATAGTCTGAGTTGGCATATTCCAAGGAGATAGCAACGGCGTACTCCTTATAGCTAAAAATAGCTAGGTGGCGTATTTCAAGGAGATAACATACAACGTGCTCCTATAGCTGGAAATAGCCTGATGGCATAATATGCAGAGGTGATGATATGGACGTATTAGCCGTAATTATGGCTCCCCCAGTCTTTGAAAATAGAACCAAATCTCGTGCATTAAATATAGAGATCTACCTCCATTCTGTGCATTAAATGCAGAGACGTGCCTCGAGCTCTGTATGAAGAGCAACTTTTGACGTGGCAGTTTGTTTTGTCTTCTGCTTAGCATAAAAGCTCACATCTGTCTGTATAAAACTAGGCAGCATATTTCCTTGAATGCGTAAAAGCAATTTATATCAAGGAAATATCACTAAACGACGGTTTGGATCTCTGTGCCAAATTATCATTACAGCCGTCGTCTGGATAGTTGTGCAGTATTCTTTGTCAGGAGTCAGGTTCACTGCATGATTTGACAGGTTCATTCGAGGAATACGAAGAGTTCCCCGTACAACTTCCCACTGCATTAAAAGCGAGTAGGTTTTACGCCAAAGTGGCGATCTAACAACCTTTTTACGCTGAAGCAGCCTAGAAATACTGTATTACGCGGATTATCTTGGAGCTTATATTTTACGTTGTACTAGCGATGAAGCCCTGTTGTACGCCGATGGCTCTGAAGTTATGTTTTATGCCGCCCAGCACTGAAATACTGCGTATAACTCTACAGCATATTTTTTATGCTTCTACAGGTCAATAGCAGAGCCAACTTGTGTTTGAAGACTAATCACACTACCAAAAATAATATATTGCGATAAATCATGTCTACAGAGCTAGAACCCCCAGGAACCACCCATAGTCACAACCATAGAGAGAGAAGCCGACTTGTAGAGCCACGAACAAAATCTTCTTGCAGGTGTGCATGGGACAGCTATATGCATATGTTCCTGTAGAATATTTCCCATAGAATTATTGATATTTTTATCAGCTGCTTTAAACTCCCTAATGAGTTACTCAGCCAAAATAGCGTCAAGGGGACGGATGGGCTTGATCTTGGTAGCCTTCTCGTCCTTGTATTGATTTCAAAATAGGTAATGGTACCATTTTGTAACGTAGACTGTGCTAGAGTTTATCTTATACGAGTGGTTGCAGGTCAGATAATAGCACATCAATCCTTGGTATACCTCGACGAGACGAAGCTTTTCTTTACTAAGTCTTGGGATCTTAATTGGTAGGAACATATTCCACGCAGGGCATCTCACCCACGGGCAAGTCTGATACCACTCGTATTTCATGTAAAGCGAGCCCAAGTTTTCCTTGCGGAGTAAAAAATGTCCTGGTGTGAGCATTTTACCTTTCAGCCAAGGCGAGGAACATATTATGGTAGGGGGCTATACCGTAGCAAGCTATCAGCTCGACATTAAAGATTCCTGAATCTATCAATTGGTCTGCGTACTTCTCCAGTATCCATATAGTCAGGCAACACCATTGAATATTGTTATTGCTGAGCCACCATGTTAATCGGCACTTCTTCAAAAGGTATACGCAAGATTGGAAAAAGTCGATAACATGGAAGGATGGACGAGCGAAGAATCTTTACAGTACAAAAATCCAGGATGTAGTCCTCGCATAGGGACAGAATGCCAATATGGGGTACTGTAGAAAAGGCTCTTTCCTCTATCGTTACGACGATGGCAAATCTTGTCAGGCTTAGCCCCATGAATCCAAGGAGTCAAGTCTCAATCCATCTTACTAAGGGATATGGAATGATAGAATACAGAAAGTGGGTAGTCCCGTGCCATGTCAGGAAGGAATATATTCTTATCACCCATCTTAAAACCCTATTTCTCCTTTTTGGGTTTTGTTTGAGAAGACCTGCTAGTGGAATCTCCAAATATAAAGGCTAATTTTTGGTACAGTTCACCATCAAATGAGGGAAGCAGTTCACTGCTTATCAGTGACATCAGCATCCGTTCATCTTGTTCAGCAATTAGTAGTTGATGAGTTTCTGGCAAACTCCTATCAGATTAGTAGAATTCTACATGCAATAAGTTCTCCAGATAGTTAGTGTGCAGTAAGCCAACAATGGATCCTAACATATCAGCCAATGGGCCCATGGACAAGTCAATTGCAAAAGTCATAGACATGGAATTAGTAAAATTTTATACAAAAGAGATATCTACATAAAGAAGATAAGCACATGCACTTGTTTTCAAGTTTGTAGAAACAGTTAAAAAATATGTGCACAAGTTTCGCTCTATAAGAGAAAAAGTGTGCATGCTCTTTTAGTTTGTTGAAACCCATAAAGTGTGCCAAAAGGTTATTTTCACTCTGTAAGATGAAAAGTACGCCACCATCCAAAACTCGTCAAAGTCTGGAAAGTTTGTACAGTGGTTCGTTTTGCTTTGAATGAGAAAAAGTACGCGATTTTTCCAAATCCGATAGAACTTGGAAAGTGCGTTGGATGATAACTTTCACTCTAAAAGAGGAAAGTGCGCAAAGTGGTTATTTCCACTCTGAAATTGGGAAAAGTGCGCGTGCATACGGATCTCCGTGTTCTATGACACATCATCGTCTTCTTTTCTTCTTCTTTCTTCTCTTTTTCAGAAATTACAATATACATGTAAATGAAAGAAAAAGAAAACAAAAGTCTCGCCATGCCTATCATTGCATGATATGTTGTCTCGCAAGAGGTGACTCTTGATTACAGCATGTTGAGCTGCTCTCCGGTGGGCTGAGATATCGTCTACTCCACCGTGGGTCTAGCTTCAACCATATGAGAAGAGGCTGCCAGACCCTTCCCTTTGATTTCCTTTCTTGTAGCATAAGAAGACTTTGGCAACATTGCTAAAGCTTAAGGTTGAAGAGGAAGTTAGGGTTTTGCGAGAAGTCAAAGGGCTTGAGAGTCTATAAAGGGTTCTCTCTATCTCTTAAACCCGATTATATATAGCAGCTGAATAAAACTATTCGACTACTAAACTGAACGCTTAGGGATTTGTGCCCCAAATTATGCCAAAGATCATGATGGTGCACTAAATGTGCAGCCACATCAGCAGTCTATTGAGATTCTTCTCCAAATACGTGCATAAAATCTGAACCACTCTCAATGATTCTAGTTCAAAGTATTTCTATTTTTTTTTGAAAAATTTTAAAACTTCGAAGGTTTTCTTGTAGATGCATTAAAAGTATGCCCAAATGTCCATCCATGCTACTCAAAAGAATAGCATACATTTATTTAATTCGAAGTAGTGAAGTAGTGGCTCACTTTGTTACCCATCCAATATAGACAAGTGGGCGTACTTTCTTCGTATTCCCCTCTAAACATTTAATGTTATGAACCTAACAACTGACAGATACATCACTCGAGGAGATCAAGCTCATTAATGCAGAAGATCTCTGACATGCAGATCCAGGTTGTCATTTAGTGGACAATGTGGCAGCACTCCGCCAAAGTACGCCAGTATTGTTACTTAGCTAGAGTATGCCAGTATTGATCTCTACAAAAGTACGCCTACATTGCTACTTCAACCAGAGAATGCCAGTATGCTACTAATTCTCCATAGTATGCCAACATGCTACTTCTTCACAGAGTCTGATACTCTTCTCCAAAGCATGCCAATATGCTACTCTCCATAAAATACACCAAAGTACGTCCGCAGTTTATTGCTTATAACTGACAGTGAGCGGTTATGATTACGTGTATGACATGCCATAATTCTCATGGAAGATTAATAAGTAAATTCCCCCATGACTCGAGTCTTCCTTATATAGGAGGCCACGTGTCAAACAAACAACAAATTATGCATCCACTCCTTAAAAGTGCGCGCACAATGATAAACACAGTACATTATCCATCGTGCGTGCACAAACACATTACTGTTCCTGAGTGCTATAGATAAAGGGTGAGTGCATTCTATAAGTATAGATAGAGAGAGATACATACAAATAGGGAGAGTAAATATAAGCTATTGCCAGTGTTGCCCCGAGCCTTCTTAATGCCCAATTCTCCAAGTGTTTGTGTGTTTTGTATTTCTTCCTCTTGTGTCGAGTAGTCCAAGGAGTAAAGTGATCAACTGTAAATCAGATCTCTACAGCTACTATTTATCCAGAATTATTGTACCCTAGATTTTTGTATAGAATTTATTGTATATTCTTTTCTTTAAAGTTTGTAATACAAAAGTTTGTATAACTTTTTCATTATAGCAAACAATGAGCATTCTCTATGCCCTACCTCATAACCTCAGCCTCCTGCTGCTGAGCCTCGGCCTGAGCTCTCTGGGCCTCCATTATCCTACGGAATAGCTTGAACAACTATGCGCTATCAGCAGGCACACCTTCCTGAGTTGTTAATAGAGGAGGAGGTAGAAGGCTCTCTGAGGCAACTGGGACAGCCTCCTACACTAGTAAAGGAATAGCATACGCACTCCCCAAGTAATAGGTCGGGAAGTCGCTGACCTCTCGAAAACTGCCGCTCCCGAGCTACGGTCCCTCATCTTCGGAGCCATGCTGAAAGACAGATTGGAAACAATCTTTTTTACTCGTGTGTCAATAGTAAATGATGCAAGCTTTGTATTCACCGGATCATTCAAGCGGATAACCAGGTTCTTACTAATCTGGAGGAGATTAAATTGGAGTTGGTAGAATATTTCTTTTCCCTTTTTAGCAGACCGATATTGTCCCTGACCCACATTTCATGGCTGCGATTCTCCCTATTTTTAAATTTGAGAATCACTTCCTTACTACTCCCATATCATTGGAGGAGTTAAAAAGAGTGGTAAAAGAACTCGATAATGGGAGTGCCGCGGGTCTGGATGGGTTCAACAAAGACTTTTACTCGAAAAGTTAGGAGATTAACTATGGGAACTTGCTCGTTGCAGTTTAGTTATTTTTCTCTAGTGCCAAGTACGCCTGGTCATTTACGAATATGAGCATTATTCTCATTCTGAAGTCTTTAACCCGGAGTCTTTTACAAATTTTAGTCCGATCAGTATATATAATTTCTCTAACAAGGTTATTTCGAAAATCATCTCGAACTAACTGTCGACTGTGCTTCCTAAGATTATATCTCCTGAGCAGAGTGGTTTTGTCAAAGGTTGAAAGATTTTTGATAATATTTTATTGTCCCAGGAATTGTTGGTGGATCTGGGGAATAAGAAAACTGGGGGGAACATTGCCTTCAAGATAGGCCTTGTTAAGGCTTATGACAGGCTTGATTGGCAATATCTACTTCGGGTGTTGAGAAGATTTGGTTTCATCAACCTTTGGATAGAGTTGGTATATCACTCCATTTGTAATAGTTGGTTCCCGATTCTAATCAATGGATAAGCGGTGGGATACTTCAAATCTTCCAGGGGCATCAAGCAAGGAGACCTTTTATCTATGACATTATATATCAATGCATTGGAGGCCTTGAGCCAAAATTTGCACATTATGGGGGTACCAAGAGTTATATATGTACGCTACCCACAACGGTTGTCCAATAATCATGCATCTAGGGTATGCAGATGACATTTTAGTGTTCAGTTCGGGGGACAAGCGTTCGGTGTGAGCGGTTATGGTTGTTCTACTTTGAGAGGGTATCCGGATTAGCTATTAGTCAACTATAGAGCTAGATCATCTTTGATCAATCCTTTCCTTAGTAGAGGTGCCACAACCAGATTGAGATCACGAGGTTCTTGGTTTAACATCTTTCTTTTGTATATCTTGGGATTCTGATCATGGTTGGCAGTCGTAAGGCTTTGATGTATTAATCGCATGTCAATAAAATTAGTGATAGGCTTATGGGGTGGCACAATAGACTAATTTTTCTTGGGAAGAAAGATTATGCTGCTCCACAATGTCCTAACTTCTATCCCGGTCTACACTCTCGTAGTGTGTGCTCCTCCAAAGTGCATCCTTACCCGGATTAAGAAGATGTTTTCCTATTTTTATGGGGCTCCAAGGAGGGTATTGATCGGAAGGTTTGGGCTAGTTGTGCCATGGTGTCCAGATCACAGATTGAGGCGGGCGTTTGGGGTGCGTCGTTTATCGGATATCTAGTAGGCATTTGCGCTTAAACTTTGGTTGTCACGCTCAGATCCAGAATACTAGAGAAAGGGGCAAACAAAGCCAGCTACGTATGCCAGAGTACTCCAGTAGCCCGAGATACGGTCATGGCTATGAATAGACATTGGGGGTTAATACTACAAGCCATCAGTCAATCCTAGGTCAAGCATTCCTAGTGTCTCAATCACAAGCAAGAATCCACAACATACAAAATATTTGATCATCAGAAGTAAGATAGTAAAACGTCCCAAATCATATATACATAGATGATCATGAAGCTAGTAATACAAAATAAAGAACTAGGAAGAGTATAAGTCATACATGATCAACTCTAGCTATATTCTAGAATATGTTAATCATGTCAAGCCTAGTAGGCAATGTATCAGGTGCAAAATATGAGCTAATAAGAGCCTGGGGCTAAATGTCATAAAAGAATATATATACAATAAGCGTGTGAACAAGATAGAAATCCACTTAATCGGTATGGTGCTCCTGGTGGTTATCATCCACGGGAAGGTATAAAAGATCCTCTGGCTCTGCTACCGGATCTGGCCAAGCAAAACTAGTGGGGTCAGAACCCAAATAGCAAGTACCACAAAGGAGGCTAAAATCTATGAACTAAAAACAGCATGCATCACAAACCTATAGTATACTAAGCAACATATAACCACCAATATATTTGCATCGTGAAAAAATGAAAATAAACTGATGATATAAAAAGTAAAACTGAGCACGTAAATAGGTACACATCATGTTAAGTAAACTAGAACATGTGGCATACACGGGATTATGAATAATTAAAAGCAATAAACATGTAAGTAGATTAACCAGGAAAAGAGTAAACATGTAGGTGACAAAAGCCATAAAAAAAAAATAAGCCGGCAAGCAACAAGAAGATCTGGGAACTCCTCAAAATAGGAACCATAACCCTTAAACCAAACAAGGACCAGGATTATGATTCTTTTTCTGAGTCGTACCTAGTCTCTAGTCACTTACCGAAACATAATAATATAAGAAAAGAAAAAATACTAGATAAGCAATAGTAATAATTAGTAAAGCATGACAAGCAATGTCTACGATTTGCTATCATTAGCTAATTAAGGTTATCAAAAAACTTAATTACTATCAAATACAATCTTGAGAACCTCTCTATTAGTCACATGTCCTACAGACAATCCAAGTTAAGCCCAACCATAACTAAGCTAATATATATATATATATAGTGGACTACCCAGCCTCAAAGTCTGCATCCTAGGAAGTGGCCCCACAAAACGGTGAGCCTAGTATGCTTCGCACGATGGCGAGCTAATAGTCATATACATAGACATAATGCCCCACTCAACGGTAAGTTAAAAATGTACCCCTCACGACGGAGAGCTACAAGTCCATATAAAGCAAGGAGGCTAGACACCTGGACTACATGCAACCTTGAGATTCCCTCATAATTATTTAGTTATTCAATCTACTTAATCCTTATCATTTTATTCCAGGATTTCGGGTTTAACATTTCATAGAATCCATCATAGACATGATGCTCCCCGTAGGGATATGTAAGACTGAACGATGTTTTAACAAACATACGCACATGGCTATGTCTCAATCCACAAGTACACAAAATATCAAGAATAAGCTACATGTGCTAGAGTCGACCGCACAGTAACACAGAAGCTCGAATAGACTCGAAAGAGAAATAGAGTCTATAAAACTAGGCTATATTAATAGAGTAATAAACAATATGAATAAATAAATAAAATTTTGGTAAAAATAATATAAGTACCTAGTATCAATGCCCGCATGACAAGGCAACATGTATCAGCAACTCCAGAAAGGCTCCACAACAGCTTAGCGACAAAAATGGCAAGAAACCAGGTCCTCAGAGGGACATAACAAGGTACAAGAAATAATATTCTAGAAGTAAATAGTAATATAATATATGGTAATCATATGTAAGCTATCATAACCATCTAAGTGATATGCACATGAGAGTAATACTCGTACTCCAGGCTAGAAATACGAAATATTGGACACTTTCGTACACCAGTAGGACACTCAAGGCTCCGTGTGGAAGAACCCAGAGTAGGCTAGTTGTAAACCCCCTCGACCAATTCAGGGCTAATTGGAATTAAGGTAAGAGACTAGGGTTTAAATGGATGTAATTAGATTTAATGTGCAGCAATATTGTAACTTAATACGCCTTACGGTTGTCTGGACGTTTGGAGCACTATACTATTAGGTACCCCCGAACCAATTAAGTACTCATCTCCTAGACACACCAGACTAGCCACCTGTACTTTGTGCAACTGTTAGAATCCCACTATGGTGCTTAAATCTAGTTGCACAATTGTCGTTGCAAACGCCTAAGTATTATTTCATTAAACCAAACCTTCTCCTAAATGCTTGATGCAATTATTTGTAACCTAAACTAAATTGACGCCAAGATCACCCCAAAATAAGACATAACCAAGCCCTGTATACCTATCATATGGACCAGACCCCACCCCAAGGAGCCCAGACAAGCCCAAGGCCCGAGGCCAGGCCATAAACCCCTCCTATATAAATACCTTTCCCTACTACTATTGAAACCCTAGCACCTTCACCCTCTTCTCTCAACCCTAGCCGAATCCCCCCTTGCCGAGACCCATCCCTGCCGGACTGAACCAACCCTGACTCGCCGGACCACCCCTCAGACCGCCACCTCTCCGCCTGAACACCACATCCATCCAGCCATCATTACCCTCCCATTAAACCCGAGCGCCTGTCCCCTCCCCGACTTCCAAAACCACCGCCCTCCACTCCGCCTGATGCTGCCAGACACCTCCACCCGACTCGCCGGACCCCCACTTCACCACCACCGGCGGCCAACCACCTACACCGACCACCTCCACCCGCACCATCACCAACCCCGTCCTTCACAGCCCCACTAAAATAGACGGCCAATCCTGACTGCTCCCCACCACCCTCCAGCACCGTCAACCACCCCGAGAGGACGACCCCGACCACCACACGACCTGACCATCACCCCCGACGCCATCTCAGCCTGCTGCCGCCGTGACCGACTGCTGCAACCGCGGCTGTAGCGATCGCGAACACTGTACACCAGTTGGCCGGTTCCGTTCACACGATGACCGAAGTTCACCCCACGCCGGAGAAGACGGTCGACCAGCAAGCGGACCCCCTCGCTCGGTCGATCAGGTACTCGTTCGCTGAACCTTTCTCCCTTGTGTCCTAATACTTCTCCTTCGTGTCGCCGTATCGTATATGAACACATACTAATAGTATTTAACCCAGTTAGTATTATATGCATGAAAGTTGATCTAATTTGCATTAAATAAATAAATAATTATTCTAAATTAATGACCAGTTATCAGGGACAAGTAATTCACTTGAAACACCTGGATATAAACCTAGTATGTTTGAACATGGAAAATAGAGACATGTGTCAGCACAGAACAGAAATCATGATCAAACCGTAACTAGATAATTTATTGCCTCGAGACACATGTTAACCGAAGACAGAATACGTGTACACCCTAGCTATGTGCACACATGACGCTGTATTCAAGCAACGGTGAACTCGCGATAGTATTTAAGTAAAGCGTCTTAGTCATATTTAGTTAATATGTAGTGTCTGATGTCGGTATTGTTGTGTTATATTATATGTCTACGATCTTTGGATCAGCCAGGAGATGCTATGGGAGCAGGCTTTTGGCATTCACCTCTTGAAGACTCAGACAAGATACCTTGCCATATTTATTATCTAATTTAAATTATGCATATGTTGTATTGTATCCTTGTTTCTTTATTCTATACAGCTATGCGAGTCCGAGATTGACTCGGATGCTGTCGACGGATACGTCGATGATTGGTATACTTGACCTAGTTCGCAGTGACTCACCCCATTGGAGGATACACTGATATCTTCCAAGACCTGACACTTTTACACGTTTCCATAGGGACAAATCTCATGTTGGGATGCGGGTTCGCGTATTCGACTAGCTATCGCCGCGTGTGACATGTATCACGGTTAGCAAGCAATTCAGGACTATTTCAGTGTAGAGACTTGGCATTTAGATAAGGGGGTATACGCGTCAATTATTTGACTTGTATATCTACATTGGGCGGAGAGGACGACCAGTAGTCATATGGGATACCCCACTCCTTTACACTGACACCGCACTCGACGGAGTGATACGAACGTTTATATATATTACTGATACCACGTTCTGTAGAGTGATGGACGTTACCTGGTGATATTGCAGATACCACACTCTATAGAATATTGGACGTTACTGTATTCCTGCGCCCATGTTATAGGGGGCATGTGTGGCATATACTAGTCGGTTGCCACGACTGGTAAATTACATCAACATATGTCTAGCCTACACCTTCCCATATACTCACAGTTGTCCTCACATTGCATTCACTTAGATGGTTAGCACACCTTTTATTATATTTATTTTATTTAGTATTTATATATGGCATGCTTCTATGTATCTTGTTACGTCCCTCTGAGGACCTGGTACCTTTCCAGATTTGGACGAGGCTTACTACCCAATAGTATACGGCCCCGGACAGGATACGAGATTTGCTACCGCAGAGGAGTTAGAGGTGTTACCTTCAGAGTTTTCGTGACCAGTTGGTAGGCCTTCCACCTAGATTGGGTGCTTTATTATCTAGTCAGCCGATGCCCTAGTCATTATCTTTTATCTATATTTTAGTACTTTATTTCGTCATAGTAGTGGGTTTGTTCCCACCTGACATTATTGGTTGTACTATGATATCTTGAGATTGGTGTTTATCTTCCAGCAGTTTATTTAGTACTTCTTGCTCTTTATTTTGTGGATGAGATTAGATTACCTGTTATTGGCTGATATTGGAGATGTTAGTATTGTAGGGCAGCGTAGCACTCTTCGTGGATCCATTAAATTAGGATATCCTCGGAGATGTGTCAGCTAGCTATTGCCACGTGGGCTGGTCCCGTATATTTTGGGACTGGGCGTGACATGGGTTTAGTGGTGGCCCATGAAGGTCGACTTTTCGCTTGTGGTATGGTAACATGCCCAGCGAGCCTGCAATATGATAGAAATTACTAGGTCTCATCTACTTTTGATTCGTCTTTGAACTTCCTTTATACTGCTCCTAAATATATGTATCATGTTTGTTTGTTCTCGTACTCTGTTAATGAAGTCTTATCTCTTGTAGCAAGATGAATTTGTACAGTGGACGAAGAGTACCCCGTGCCGCGGTGCCAGATAACACCACTCAAGGAGAGGAGGTACCCCAAGGGCAACCCCTGCTACAGACCCCGCTGATATATTGGCACGAGACATCGCAGAGCGATCCTACACCGCAGCCTGAGGGACAGACTTCCCAGACAATCCCCACACAATATTGTGAGGGCCAGACTTCAGGAGCTACACCGATACCGCAGACTGAGAGGCCGACATCTGAGGAGACGCCTACTGCACAGCCAGAGATTCAACTACCACCGCCTCCACCTTATCCACCCAGATGCCACAACTAGATGGCCAACCACAGATGCTTAAGTTCTTCCAGGCAATGATGCAAGCACAATGGCAGCAGACAGAGATATTAAGACAGAGTTTGATGGCAGTACTAGAGAGGACACCTGTCACAACCCCAGTACCAGCACCTCCACCAGCCCAGACAGGTGGCACTGTTAGATGGTTCCGATAGATGGGACCAGATACTTTCTCGGGTAATGAGACCGCCGAGATCTCCGATTGGGTCGTCAACACGAAGATGTTACTAGAGGCTTCACAACTGCACCCCGACCTTTGGATGACCGCAGTGAGGGCCCAACTAAAGGGCAACGCCCATCACTGGTGGAATTCCATTAAGCGCAGTGCAGGCAAGAACCAGACTTGGGAACAATTCCTAGAATACTTCAATGCGAAGTATTTTCCAGCTACAGTCAGAAATGCCCTGTACTCCCAGTTCCTACATTTAGAACAGGGAAATATGACTGTTGATGCATATGACGCAGAGTTTAGCTGCCTTAGCATATTTGGTGCCGTCCTGATACCTAATGATCTCGAGAAAGCTCAGAGATTTTATCACGGCCTCAATTTTGAGCTACAGAGGTATACCACTACACAGGCGAGAATTTCTTATGAAAAGGTTCTTGCAGAGGCGAGAATCCAGGAGGCCGTCGTCAGAGGGGCTAGACGTTCAAGCACGACTACACCAGCCAAAGTACAGCCTGGAGCAGGAGGACCGATCCGTCGTCCCTGAGCACAGACACAACAGAGGGCAGCGCCATACCCCCAGCAGGAGCTTCAGACTTGTCACCATTATGGCAAGAAGGGACACGTCATTAAAGATTGCCGAAAGAAGTTAGGACTGTGCATGATATGTGGATCGAGTCAGCACCTTGTCAGGGATCGCCCGCAGCGCAGAGAGGCAGCACTGCAGACAGGACAGAGGCCAGTAGCACCAGTCCCGAGGATACTACCCTCACCAGGAGGCCAGCGCCCACCAGCACCCGAAGGATTTCAGAGGGAACCACCCTTGGCCCTACAAGAAGTACAGTTCAACCGGAACCGACAGCAGACAGGAGGACAGAGGCAGGGACAAGCCTTTGCATTAGCAGCTACCGAGGAGGAAACAGAAGGGGAAGCTATCACAGGTACCATCTTAGTTGCATCATTACCTGCAACTGTATTATTTGATTCAGGAGCTACATTATTATTTATATCTAGTAGATTCGTAGCAATGCATAAAGTAGCGACTTTTCCCTTACCTAAGAGTTGGAAGATTCTTACCGGAGGAGGTATCGTGCCAGTTACCAGCACTATCAGAATATGCTCGATAGTTGTATGTGGTAGAGAGATGAGAGCGCGATTCTTGGTATTGCCTATGTCGTACTTTGATGTTGTGTTAGGCATGGACTGGTTAAGCCAGTATAATATTGTACTAAACTGCCGGAAGGGTAGTGTCACCTTTAGACCGCCAGATCAACCAGAGTTTGAGTACATGTGAGGGACCGTCGAACAAGGAGTAGGACAGATAGCGGGAACTTGCAAGGCTATGGAGATTGTACCCCCGCCAATAGTTGTATTATTTGAGGATGTATTCCCCGAAGAACTGCCAGGCTTACCGCCAGATAGAGACGTGGAGTTCACCATCGAGCTAGTACCCGGAGCAACGCCGGTATCTTCTAATATATACCGATTGGCGAAGAAGGAGTTAGATGAGCTGAAGCTATAATTAGAGGAGTTGTAGAGCAAGGAATTTATCCGTCCTAGTGCATCACTATGGGGAGCGCCAGTGTTGTTCGTACCCAAGAAGGATGGAACAGTACGCATGTGCATTGATTACAGAGCCCTTAATGCTCTGACTATCAAGAACAAGTACCTCCTGCCGCGAATCGATGATTTATTCGACCAACTGACAGGAGCAGTGGTGTTCACAAAGATCGACTTGAGATCGGGTTATCATCAAGTGAAGGTGCGAAGAGAGGACATTCAGAAGACAGCATTCAGGACTCGTTATGGTTACTACGAGTTCTTAGTAATGTCATTTGGGCTGACAAATGCACTAGCTGTATTTATGAACTTGATGAACAGAGTATTCCATAAATACTTAGACCAGTTCGTGGTAGTCTTCATCGACGACATTTTGGTGTATTCAAAGAGCCATGAGGAGCACGAAGAGCATCTGAGACTAGTGTTATGGTACCTGTCAATCATCTCAACTCCAAACGGAGGAACAATATGGTATCTCACAAGTATAACTAATCTCAATCACAAAACAAACTAAGGAAGATATAGCACGAATAGAATAGCGAAGGAAAGAAATCAAGATACAATCCACAATCTGAAATAATATACAACTGTGAATCTCAACAAATAGTCTAATACAAGCCAACATAAATAACTAGACCTCCTCGGGTTCTATAACTAAGTCCTCCTGATCTATAGGAGTATCCTCTATAGGTACGTCATCCTGTGGCCCGTAGAATATGGGATACTGCCCTAAAAGCCAATCATCTGAAAAAATAAATTCAGTCAGGATTGGAGCGAAGTACATACCTCTAAAAGTAGTTTTAATAACATAATCGAGCATATAAAATAGATAATAGAAATGAAATACAAGATCACTAACATATAAATGAATGAACAAAAGGTATACGGGTAATATACGAGAATATAGAACAACAATATGAATATCTATAATATGATAAAATAACTACAATCTAACTAATGTGTCTCAGAATACAAGTTCATTATGTGATCAGTTTTGGTGAACATGATCAATAAGGTAAGACGATTATAAGTGTGGTATGTAATCAGAACATACACGATAAACAATGGGGCTTTGATCACATAATCAACTCCTAGTCTCCCATCCCTAACTAATATCAATGGATCCAATCACGACACACTACGAACACGAATATGGCCACTGAACATGAGCAGTGGGTGTACACGAATATAATCATACTAAAGACGAGCAGTGTGTGTAAACGAATAAGCACATTGAATACGAGCAGTGTGTGAACACAAAATATAAATCAATACCAATATACACGATAAAATACATATACAGGTGTTTGTGGTATTAAACGAAAGAATGAAAATGTATTCAGGATAGGGTTTATACGAGACCCGTCTTCTTTGGTTTACAAACAAACTTGTACAATTTGATCCTATACGAGGATATAGGAGTACAATTTATTTAATCTGGTAAATATTGCTATAGGTGTCTGATCTGCAGTCGATCACTTTAGCCCTTGGACCACACGATATTGAAGAAGTGCCAAAGAAGACAGGAAGCAGCTTCGAAGGTTGCAGAAGAGGGTGGATGCACGATGCCAAAGTCGTCGATCCCTACTCTTTGCCTGAGCTCCGGATTCTTCTCTCTCTCTCTCTCTCTCTTAACCTTGGATCTGATATTGGTTTCTTGACCAATTTTTCCCCCTTCTCCTCCTTGATAGAGGTCTCTATTTATAGAGTTTTAGTGACAGTGACCACTTCGTCGGTATAGAAACCGAGGAGTGGAAAGTACAACACCCTTTTACACAATGGTTAAAGTAACCAATGCCTGCGTATAGATAATCCTTTGAATGAGCGTGTGACGCGGGTCCAACTAAGGGACAAAACGCGTATAATCGCTATGAAGATCACGGCGTAGAAGCCACGTTGGTAGGTATCCATTGTGTAGAAGAGGTTGGCATAGAAGCCAAATGTCTGTCACCATGGCATATAAGCCAAATAGTTATCAAACCGGCATAGAAGCCGAATTGGCATAGAAGCCGAATAGGCGTAGAAGCCGAGTGGTCATAGAGGCCGAGCAGGCATAGAAGTCGAGTGGTCATAGAGGCCGAGCAGGTATAAAAGCCGAATAGGCGTTGAAGCCGAGCGGTCATAGAGGCCGAGTAAGCACAGGAGCTGGATGGGCGTAGAAGCCGCTGCGTACCGTGCCAGAGTGCTGATGTGGACGTTTTAGCCGGAATTACAGCTTTTGAAGATATAATCAAATCTCTTGCATTAAATGCCGAGATTTGCAACCATCCTGCGTATTAAATGTGGAGGCATATTTTTGAAGGTCTGCAACCCCTTCTGTGCATCAGTCGCAGAGACGTGCCTTGAGAAACTATCACCGCTCTGTGCATTAGACGTAGAGACGTGCCTCGAGCAACTGTCATCGCTCTGTGCATTGGACGCAGAGACGTGCCTCGACCCCGTACGCAGTGCAGCTTTTGATGTGGCAGACAGTTTGTCTACTGCAGAACGTAAACAGCTCGTGTCTGCCTGTGTAAAACAGGGCAGCGTATCCCTTCGTGCTTTGTAAAAGTAGTTTACGCAAAGGGGATGGCGGTAAATGACAGCCTGGGTCGCAGTGCTGTGCCATTATTTTAGCCGTCGTCTGGGTAGTCGAGCCGTATCCCTTTGTCAGAAGTCCAGATATCAGGTTTATTGCAGGATCTTTATTGCAGGGTCTGACAGGTTCACTTCGGAGAATACGAAGCATCTCTTATACACCTCAATGCCGCGTCTGAAAGATGATGAGTTTTACGCCCTGGAGGCGATGAAGCACCCCGTTTACGCTGAAGTGGCTTGGACGTACTGCCTTACGCATATGGCCTTTTGAGCTTTTAATATTTCACGCTGTGTTTAGCGGAAAAAGCTCTGTTGCACGCTTGATGGCTTTGAAGGCCTCTGCTTACGCTGCTCTGCACCAATATGCTGTGTATAGCCATCCGGCATATTTTTTATGCTTCTACAAGACCCCCTTCAAAGCTTTCAAATTCCTCAGAATTTGGAACGCTTTGAATGAAGCATGAACCGCTCCTCGTAACTCGAAACGTTTCTAAATGGAGCATTGAAATGGTCGATGCTGACTTTATGGCGGATTTATTGGGGACCGGTGTGACCTCTTTCGCCTATAAAAAGGCTGGGGGAGTTAACCCATTCTCCCCACATTTCTATCACTACGCAGAGATGATCGCCGGAGTTCGTCGGGTCGATCTGAGGAAGAAGGAGATCATATTCTTCCAGCATGTAAGGAGCCAAAAAAGACGGCGTCTTCGAGCAAGTGTCCACTGCAACGATGGATCATGGAAGGATATCTTAGCCTCCCTTGCTCGGGATAATCAACAACTTTATATGGATGTTCTTCCGGAGAGGGGAAGGGTCTTATTTGACCACACTGCTTGCAAGCAGTATCTTCTCCTGTTATACTCTCGGGGATGAGAGAGAAGACAAGCTGTAACAGCCGTCTTCTAGGACTGAGTTGGGTTTAAAACACCTCAACCTAATCTGCTATGGCATACGGAGCATGGGATCTGCATAATTTATGCAAGCCCTAACTCTGTATTCTCCCGCCACTGATCAACTTCTTGGAAGAAGAGGAAGACCTTCACCAACGTGAGAACCTGTCAGAACAGATTTCGAGGGCGGCCTTCAGACGACGGTTGGGAAATCCTTTGTCGACGGAGTTTTTCTCAGATGTAATCATGAAAAAAATGGAGAAAATCCTTGTAGATTGGATTTCCCTCATATGTAATCATGATTTTAATCTTTAATAAAATCGTCTTTCTTCTCTGCATATGATCGTTTTGCCATACGTTGCTGTGAAGTCTGAATATGTGTAGCTTCGACACGTCTGATTCTTTACGCCGACTCTGTATAGAAAGAGTGCTAGGTCCAGTCTTTTGCGCGTAGCGAATAGTCCATAGAACGCTGTTGAGCATTTTGAACATTTAGAAGAATTATTATGTCGCTAAGACTGAGGAACCGCGTAGAGTTTTTTACTTCTGATGAACAGAATTTTTTTGTTCAGACTTCGTCTTCAAGAATGACTTCTCGAAAAATCCCTTGGAACAGGGTCGAGGAATGGCTGTCGAGCTGAGTTGCCATCTTGATAGACGAGATATTCAGACTGGGGCCTGGATGAACCTCCATTTGACCCGAGGAGAGTAATTTCTCAATGTTTGAACTCTGTATGTTTTGGGTACTTAGGATATCTTGAGGTCGAGAAGGAGTATCTTCTGTGTGAACTTCTGTAATCGACCGTCTTGAGAACTGTTCGGATATGCGGAAAGTCAGAGATCCGTAGTATTGATGAGCTGAAAATCCTGAGTTCGTAGTCTATTGAGCATAGAAAGCCACCGAGCGTGAGATCGTAGATTCGTAGCTGCTGAGGGTGAAGTCGTAGATTTGTAGCCTCTCGAGCGTAAAAGCTACTAAGCACAAAGGCATCCGGGCATAAAACCATAGACTGATAGCTTGCGAGCGTAAAACCGTAGATCTGTTGCTGTTGAGCGTAGGAAGCTCCTTATCGTAGAACTATAGATTTATAGCCTGTGAATAAAAGAAATCTTCCGAGCATAAGGTTGCGGATCTGTTGCCTCCGAGCGTAAACTAAACGCCACCGAGCGTGAGATCATTGATTTGGTATCTGCTGAGCGTAAAGTCGTAGGTTTGTAGCCTCTCGAGCATAAAAGCTACCGAGCACAAAGGCATCCGGGCATAAAACCATAGACTTCTAGCTTGCGAGCATAAAACCGTAGATCTGTTGCTGTCGAGCGTAGAAAGCTCCTTAGCATAGGAACCGCTGACCTGCTTTTGCGCAAAAAACTCTTCGAATTTGCTGACTATCCGTCTTTCGAGAGTAGTGGGCTGACGTAGTACCCAATCATAACCAAATATTTAATTTGTGAGATTTGGTTGGGGTTTCGAGGAGCCCGTCCGAGGGTTCGAGGAGTCGACCCGAACTCTATATATATCCCAAACTTTTGAGAGAAAAACTTTCTATCCGTCTTTTGCGAAAGAGATCCTTCGATTGTTTGAGTTTTTCCCCTCGTTCTTTTTCCGAGCACTCCGAGTTTTCAGAAATGGCGCCGAAACAAACCCCCTCCACCAAGGGAAAGAGCACAGGCTCTTCTTTTCGTTCTTCTGCCCCGGCGAGAGGGTCTTCGGTCGGGCAAGGTGAACTTCCTTCTGAGCGAAGCATCCTGTCGACGAGTAGCGCACCCGGCCTTAGAGGTATAGCCTTTGGGATGACAAAGAACGACAAAAAATCTTTTGCACACGTTGAACGTGACCGCGCTAGGTCATCTTCTGTGCTGATAGCCTCTTTGAGTAAGATGACGCACGGAGACGTTTTTATCTTTTATGCCCACATTTCTAATGTGCCAGCGTAGAAACTCTATGTTTTCGCAGTTTTGAGCATAAAAGCTCTGACTGCCGAAAACTTGGTGTATACTGTAAAATTTTAGTTTTACGCTTGTGGATGGGACCTCCAGCGTAGTAACTAGAATTTTGGCAGTCTGGCATAAAGCACGGACCGTATACCGTCAATTACGCTTTAGGATGTGACTTCCGGCGTAAAATGACCAAATTTTGTACTGTCTTGGCGTAAAGCACAGACTGTCGTTTCTTGGTCTTTATGTTGCAACATTTGTAATGACGTTTTTCCTTGCACTTTCGCAGTTAACTTGCACGAGTCTCCACTGGCCGAGGTGATGGGTTCCGCTGCCGGGATGCTGCACTCGAACTATCTGGAGGATCTGTCGCACGTGACATTTTCTATCTTCGGACCCCAGTATCCCGAAGGACGAGGGATCTTGATATCGGCTCAGGGCGAGCGGACATTGCTGAACATGATTAACGGAGAGCCCCTGACGTACATAGACGGGGACCAGTACATCAAGCCGGCCTTTCTCTTTGGGGACGAAATCCAAGAGAGAACCATGGGTTTTCCCCTCCGAGAGTGTGGTCTTGTATCTGCCCACGATGCCGAGAGATTATCCCATCTCGGCTTTCTTCCATGCCACACATTCCAGGAGGATATCGTGGACGCTGACTCCCGATCTTCACGGCAAGCCAGGAAAGATCTTTCATCTGAAAGGAGCTGACCGGGGGTCGTTTAGTTAGCCGTCCTTCTGGCATCGTGACGTTGTTCCGGGGACTGTGCCCGGGCAGCGTCCTGAGTGAAGACAGTTCAGTGATCCAGCCGGTCCAATTGCCGACTTTCTGCAACGACTCCATGGTGCGAGGGGGGGTATACCCCAAGGAGAATCCTCGGTGCAATGGGTGGATTACCCCAACAAACCTTCGATGGACTTGCCTAGTTGACTGGGCCTTAAAACATTTTTGGAGAGAGCTGAAGGTCATCGGACTGTATGCTGCTGTGAGTGCGATGAGTGTTGGGTTGCCTCCCAACCCTAACCTGTTTCTGGCACTGATGGAGCAATACATTTCGCTCATCGGGACCTTCGCCATCCACTGGGGGAGTTAGGGTTGGCCCTCCATGAGATGGCAGTGATCTTGATACTGCCGATGGGGGACACCCCATATGAAGAGTATGTTCCCACCAACCGGGAGTTGGAGGACTCGGACCCTCGGGTTGTGGAGGTGTATCAGGAGCTGATGTGCCACTACTTCGCGTGCACTACTTTTTATAATGAGCCTTCTGATTTGGCTCACACCACTAAGTGGATGTCCTACCTCTTCTTCCACCGGGCCAGGGCCGTCAAGTCGGAGAAAGTTTCGGGGGGCAAGAATGAGCCCGTGAACTGTTTGGGCGTGCTCAGTGCCCAGGTCGTCGAGGATCTTATGGAGGAGGCTAAAGCTCCAGACCAGATTCTCAATAACGGGGTAGGAAAGTACCCTGAAGGCACTAAGGCTAATAGTTACTTGAGGCGCTGCCGCAGGCCTTTGTCTGAGGAAGCCCGACTGGCTGGTTTTCTCTCCATATGGTTGCGTCGAGTAGTGGTGCCTGGTATCGCGTCCGCGGACCGCATTTACCGGAACATCCTATGGCCTGTCGTTCATCTGGTGTTCGGGGCAAGACTGGGCTTGCTCCCTGCCATGGTGTGCCATATACAGGCTGGTTTGAGAGCCATGACTGATGGACTGCTCGTTGATGAAGCTCGGCGTGATAGCTTTCCCCGGGTAGAGTTACCATACCTGTACCTGATGGGATGGTTAATTCTCCACAACCCCCGGGTGATGTCTCCCGGCCCTGGCAGTAGTTCGGTGGGTAGTTTCTTGCTGAACTACAAGGACTCCCTCTGGAACGTGAACACAGTCTTAGACTGTCGGCTGGTGCTGAGCCTCGGTCATTGCTGGAAGCTCCTCTACACTGTCCCCTCTGTGCATCGCAATCAGTCGGGAATTAGGCTTGAGGATTTAGGTGGAGAGAAGATCAATCTTTCTTCGGAAGCCTTTAATTGGTTGGTCTGCATCAGACCCTCCTATTTGCTGTACAGAAGCGAAGATCATTGCTTCTTCGAGCCTTACTTGCCCAGTCGGTTCGCCAGGTAGTTTGGGTACGATCAACTGCATATGGGCAATGCCGTCACCAGCTTCAGGTCCAGGGGCGGACTCATTGATGGAGCCAGAGGATGGCGTTATTTTATCATGGGTTGTACGGGAGCAATCTTTACCGTGTCGGTTGTCACACTCTCCACGGAGCTGCGCATCCTCCATTTGTATGCCCAGTTCTACGTGGTGATCAACACCTTCTATATGATTTTGACATGCGTGGAAGCTTTAGGTTATCTTCTCCCAAGCCTGGGGGAAGATTCGAAGTCCCCTCGATTTCGTCTGACGAGGGTGAGGAGTCCGTCACTCCGGATGAGCCTCTGGTGTCAGTGCCGAGGTGTGAAGTGCCTCCGCCTATGGGGGCTTTGGCAGTCTCTGGGAAGCGAAGGGCTCCTGCCTCGAAGCAGACTTCCCCTCGCAAGAGGAAGAAGAAGACGGTTAATTGTTCTCTCCGGATTCCTGGCATTGAGGCTCCTAGAGAGGAACCTGCTGTTTCTCCTGTTGGGGATGTCTCTTTGATTGGAGGTTCCCCGCCTTTTGGAGAGGGACCCTCAGTTTCGGCTGGTGGTGCCGGAGAACTCCTGCTTGAGGCTGCCGTTGCTGCCACTGCCTCCGATAGTGGAATGAAATTGCCTGCGTGGCCGAGGCAAATAGGAGAATCTTTCCCTAGACCAGCAACGGATGAAACTCCTGCCGCGTCCGTGAGCATGACTAGCGAGATTCCAGCTGACGAACCTCGACTGCATCTTGGTGAAGGCTTGGTGGAGCTCCTGGCGATGTCAGTTGGCCCACCTCCTTCTCCAGGTATGACAGTTCGTATTGCGTCATTAAGGCGTGATATAGCTACATCGGCTGCAGACGCGGCATATATACCGTTGGCTACGGGTAAAGGTTATCTTTTATGTCTTCTCTTAGAAAGATTACTATCATATTGATATCAACTTTCTTGTCCTCTTCTCAGGGGGTGGCATCCACGGGAAGTATAGCGTTGAAGGGCCTTCTGGCTCTGCTCGGGCTCCCGGCGATGATACGGAGGCGTTTGACTTCGAGGAGGAAATACCTTCGGGGGCCAGCTCGCCCGGAGTAGTTTCGTCACCTCAAGAGAAGGACGAACCCGTTATCGTGACCTTGCCTCTTGCGAGTATGCCGATGACTTCGACCGTCGTTGTCGCACCTTCTTCGGTCGCACTATACGTCGAGGTGGCGGCTGTGGCCACTTCGTCTGCAATCATTCCTGGAGGGGAACTCACCAATATCGTGGCCACTCCTGGCGTTCAACCAGATCTGGTTGCGCTGACCGAGCTGTATACCAGCCTCTTTTACACCAGTTTGAAAACGTTGATATCAATGGTGTTGGCGAAGAATCTGGATTTTGATCGTCTGAAGAAGGCTTCCCAATTTTCGATTGGGGCGGTCAGGGAGTTCGGCGATTCTGGGGTGGCTGATGCCTGGAGGCGATGGTTAATGGGTTGGAGCAACCTATTAACGAATATTTGCAGCTGGCTCGGGGCAGTCTTGAAGCTGAGGTCCAGGCCAAATACGACCTCATGACTGCGCAGCTTACCAAACAGCTGGAGAGCCTAGATAACTCCATCAAAGCACATAAGCTGGAGATAGATAAAAGAAAAGCTTTCGTGGAGGAGGCTCTTGCTCTTCAGACGAAGTGCCAATCCGAGCATGAAGGGAATATAGCGAGGGCTCGCAAGTTGAAGGAAAAACTCGCTCAGGCAGAGGAGTGGGCTTCTTAGTCGTTGGCAGGTCTAGATGTACCGACTGGTCGACTGAGCACAGCACGACGGGATCTGGAGCGTGCAGAAGCTGCCCGAGCTGGCTCTCTTTGGGCAAGGGCCGAACTGTCCTTTATGAACAATCCCGAGGCACGGCTGGAACAGGCCCGTGTTGATGCCTTGGTTTCCAGGGATGAGAGGGTAGCTGCACTGGCAAAGCTGATTCGCGATCTGACCGCTCCCCCACAATGATGTACCCTTTCTTCTTTTTGCTTCCCCAATATAATTCTGCTCTTTTCGGGAATAAATAAAGCAAATCTTTTCTGACTTTGTGGACCCATCATTTCAGAATGTAAATGACAGGTTTGGGCGAGAGTGATATCAGAGGTAGTATGGACGTGATAGACTCTCGATAAACTTCTAGCAGGACATACCTATTCAGAGGTCATACGGACATGATAGAATATGACCTAACTAGTTTCGTTTTGGAAGTAGTTTTGTCAGAATTGAGATTCTCGCTATATTCTACTTGAGTAGAGGAGGTTTAAGCATAGTACCTCTTCAGGAATTTATCGTTGATAGGAGCCATGAACAGGTCTCCATTAGGCTGGGCTAACATGAAGGGAATCTAGCGACCCAGTCAGGATGTTGTTCTTTCCGGATGAAACCGCTGGCTATCAACTTCTTGACTTCATTCAGATTCGATGGCGTCCATCATATCCGGACGGAACCGGCGTTGGTGCTGCTTCATAGGCTTCGAGTCGGTCAATATATTGAGTTTATGAGTAGCCACCTTCGGGTCAAGGCCCGGCATGTCCTCATAATTCTACGCAAAGACATCGATATATTCTTTTATCAGCTGAATAACTTCTTCCCTTTCAGCTGGGAAAAGATTGTTACTGATGAATATCGGCTTTGGCGAAAGTTCACCCCCAACATCAACCTGGATAACTTCGTCTTTTGTGGAAGGTTCTCTTTGCTCGAAGCGGAATTCCTACTGCGTATCCATTTGTTGGGCCCAAGAGTCATTCTCAAACGGCTCAGGATCCTGTTCATCTGCTTCAAAGGGATCTGCCACTACCATATTCACTGATAGTGTTTGTTCGAGAGCATCAGGTGAGTCGGAGGGCGACGAGTTGAGATGACAACCGATGTGATGATCGATAGCCAAAACCAAGAAGGTTTGTTCAGAGGTAATGACAAACTTCTGGGATGCAATTCTATCGGGGATGGAAGTGCATATCTGCTCAGAGGTAATATGGACATGGCAGTCTTTGTGGACCTAACACCACTGGCGTACTTAGAGTTAAGTATGGGTGCTAGGTTGAGATGACAACCGATGTGATAATCGATAGCCAAAACCAAGAAGGTTTGTTCAGAGGTAATAATCGATAGCCGAAACTAAGAAGGTTTGTTCAGAGGTAATATGAACATGATAAACTTCTGGGATGCAATTCTATCGGGGATGGAAGTGCATATCTGCTCAGAGGTAATATGGACATGGCAGTTTTGTGGACCTAACACCACTGGCGTACTTAGAGTTAAGTATGGGCGCTAAGTTGAGGTGACAACCGAGGTGATAATCGATAGCCAAAACCAAGAAGGTTTGTTCAGAGGTAATATGAACATGACAAACTTCTGGGATGCTATTCTATCGGGGATGGAAGTACATATCTGCTCAGAGGTAATATGGACATGGCAGTCTTTGTGGACCTAACACCACTGGCGTACTTAGAGTTAAGTACGGGCACTAAGTTGAGATGACAACCGATGTGATAATCGATAGCCAAAACCAAGAAGGTTTGTTCAGAGGTAATATGACAAACTTCTGGGATGCAATTCTATCGGGGATGAAAGTGCATATCTGCTCAGAGGTAATATAGACATGGCAGTCTTCCGCAGATCTAACACCACTGGCGTATTTAGAGTGTCTTTCCGCAACCTGAGCTTGCTTTACGCCATGGGGCTTCGCCTGGCATAATTTGGAGATTTGCTCAGACTGACGTAAAGCTGAAGAGGTCCCAGTCGGCCGTCGGCTTCCCGCATAATCCGGAGGGTAGGCATACTGCTCCCTCGCTGGCGTAAAGGCCGAAAAGTTGAGTACTCTGCCGCTTGCTTTCCATTGCAGAAATCACAGCGCTCATCTGGTTCCCCGTAGAGGTCAGATGTTGTCTTGCGCACGGAACGTGATTTGTACTTCCGATTTGGCGCTGAGACATCATCAGAAGTTTGGTCTGTACCGCGCGTAGCGGGAGACTGGTTTCTACGCGTAGAGCGCAGTGGATACTTCTGGGTTAGCACTGAGGCTTTGCCCGAAGTTTTGTCTGTACCGCGCGTTGCGGGAGACTGGTTTCTACGCGTAGAGCACAGTGGATACTTCTGGATTAGCGCTGAGGCTTTGCCCGAAGTTTCGTCTGTACCGCGCGTAGCGGGAGACTGAATTTTATGTGCAGGGCACGGAGGGAGCAATGCTACAACCTCATTGGTCGGAGAGATCGGAGAGTCCATAGGAATGGTAGAGGATGTCTTGGGCATCCAGACCTTGCACAGCTTCCTATTGTCTTGGACGGAGAGAGGGTGAGAGCTACCCCCGGTTCGAAGCATGTCTTCGTAGGCAGACTGGTCGAATTGGATGACCAGTGTCTTCTTCACGGTTCCTATAGATACCGCATCGTGTTGAGCAATCGCTTCCTCGTCAAAAGAGAAAGATGTCCCCAGCAGAGTCACCATCTTGTTTGTGGTATTAAACGAAAGAATAAAAATGTATTCAGGATAGGGTTTATACGAGACCCGCCTTCTTTGGTTTACAAACAAATTGTACAATTTGATCCTATACGAGGATATGGGAGTATAATTTATTTAATCTGGGTAAATATTGCTATAGGTGTCTGATCTGCAGTCGATCACTTTAGCCCTTGGACCACACGATGTTGAAGAAGTGCCGTAGAAGACAGAAAGCAGCTTCGAAGGTTGCAGAAGAGGGTATATGCACGATGCCAAAGTCGTCGATCCCTACTCTTTGCCTGAGCTCCGAATTCTTTTCTTTCTCTCTCTCTCTCTCTCTCTTGACCTTGGATCTGATATTGGTTTCTTGACCAATTTTCTGCCCTTCTCCTCCTTGATAGAGGTCTCTATTTATAGAGTTTTAGTGACAGTGACCACTCCGTCGGTGTAGAAACCGAGGAGTGGAAAGTACAGCACCCTTTTACACAATGGTTAAAGTAACCAATGCCTGCGTATAGATGATCCTTTGAATGAGCGTGTGACGCGGGTCCAACTAAGGGACAAAATGCGTATAATCGCTACGAAGATCACGGCGTAGAAGCCACGTAGGTAGGTATCCATTGTGTAGAAGAGGTTGGCATAGAAGCCAAATGTCTGTCACCATGGCATAGAAGCCAAATAGTTATCAAACCGGCATAGAAGCCGAATCGGCGTAGAAGCCGAATAGGCGTAGAAGTCGAGTGGTCATAGAGGCCGAGCAGGCGTAGAAGTCGAGTGGTCATAGAGGCCGAGCAGGCGTAAAAGCCGAATAGGCATTGAAGCCGAGCGGTCATAGAGGCCGAGTAAGCACAGGAGCTGGATGGGCGTAGAAGCCGCTGCGTACCGTGCCAGAGTGCTGATGTGGACGTTTTAGCCGGAATTACGGCTTTTGAAGATATAATCAAATCTCTTGCATTAAATGCCGAGATTTGCCACCATCCTGCGCATTAAATGTGGAGGCGTGTTTTTGAAGGTCTGCAACCCCTTCTGCGCATCAGTCGCAGAGACGTGCCTTAAGAAACTGTCACCGCTCTTTGCATTAGACTTAGAGACGTGCCTCGAGCAACTGTCATCGCTCTGTGCATTGGACGCAGAGACGTGCCTCGAACCCCGTACGGAGTACAGCCTTTGATGTAGCAGACAGTTTGTCTACTGCAGAACGTAAACAGCTCGTGTCTGCCTGTGTAAAACAGGGCAGCGTATCCCTTCGTGCTTTGTAAAAGTAGTTTACGCAAAGGGGATGGCGGTAAATGACAGCCTGGGTCGCAGTGTTGTGCCATCATTTTAGCCGTCGTCTGGGTAGTCGAGCCGTATCCCTTAGTCAGAAGTCCAGATGTCAGGTTCATTGCAGGATCTTCATTGCAGGGTCTGACAGGTTCACTTCGGAGAATACGAAGCGTCTCTTGTATACCTCAATGTCGCGTCTGAAAGAGGATGAGTTTTACGCCCTGGAGGCGATGAAGCACCCCGTTTACGCTGAAGTGGCTTGGACGTACTACCTTACGTGGATGGCCTTTTGAGCTTTTAATATTTCACGCTGTGTTTAGCGGAAAAATCTCTGTTGCACGCTTGATGGCTTTGAAGGCCTCTGCTTACGCTGCTCTGCACCAATATGCTGCGTATAGCCATCCGGTGTATTTTTTATGCTTCTACAACAGGAGTACCCACTGAACACGGTAGGGGATAATATCTCCGGACTGATCCATGTAGTACAAGTCCGTGAAATCACGGTGCCAGAATCAAGTATATAATTCTAGAACATGCATATATACGCTATTATGAATTAAAAACTATCAGATAAATTACTCGCATGAAGTCCTGAGCAAGGTGTATCTCTCCATGCCTAAGCTGGTATCACATAGACCTATATATGGTATGTTGCATCAATACAAGGTTCAGGAATAAAAATAAGTTAAATTGATGTAATGCTAGGTCATGAAGCCATTTCTAAGTCAATCCGACTAATTCTAGGCTGTAAGAGTCTAACACTAGGATACTAGGTCGATACACTATGAAACTAAGCTATACAAGCTAATCTATGATACTATAAAACTCACAAAATGTCGTATCTCAAGATACACAAGTTTAATATAGGAAAATAGTAATTTATATATATATACAAGTCAATAATTATATTATCATAACTAATCAATGAAATTAGGATACCTTGGCCTTGTACCAATGTTACACTACCTATCTTGATACCCAAACCCAATATCTTGGTATCGACCCCTTACCTTGACATTACCTTGGTATCCCAAGGTCATTCAAAACTCATTTATAGCTAGTATATAAATAACGCCATATACCAAACTATATGCTATCATATACTAGTACTATAATATATATCAATACAATACATAGATACTAACTACTAACTAATACACTACACTAACTACACTAACATATATAACTACTAACAAATATTATAAATAATATACATAACTATCTAACTTAATAAATAACTTATATACATAGATATATATATAGCTAATTATATACTAAATATTCTAACTAACTACCTATTTATACTAACTAATACCTCAACTAAACTACTCTTAACTACTAACCATACCCAACTGTCACTATACAGATTCTGTTTTGATACCTGAAGGCTCTCACTGCTACTCGATACTGTTGGCTCTTTCTGATACTATACCAGTGCTAAACTGGACACAGTACTGGTACTGTTACCTGTATTGAACTTGACACAGTGTTGATACTGCTACCTGTATTGAACTGGACATAGTGCTGATTCTTGGTACTCATGACTCCCAGCTGTGGCTCAAGCTCTGCTGCAGAGTCTGCTGCTCCTCTCTTTGTTGTGCACTGCTGCACAAGCACACATTGCTGATGCTGCAGTGCTCTCTGCTGAGCAGTGCACCACGAGCTGCTGTACAGCTCTGAAAACCTGTTGCACACCATCATTTGAACTTATATGCTCGAGCAGTTCCCCCCTGCTGATAACTGAAGACTGATTACAGTTGCTCTCCCTCTTTCCACTGATTGTTGCTCTCACTCACTCACACACATACACATATATACATATATCACCTCACATACAAACACACATACATATATATATGACTGCTCTCTCTCTCTCTCTCTCTCTCTCTCTTTATATATATATATATATATATATATAATAAGGGAGGTGAGATGGCACTTTACTCTAAAAACAAGGGTGGCAGTAACGTGGCACAATCCTAACCACACATTTCATAATTGACAATTTGCACTTAACTCCTTCCCCTCGTTTGTGTGGTTGAGATTGTGCCACGTCACCACCACCTTTGTTTTTAGAGTGAGGTGCCATCTCACCTCCCTTATTCTCTCTCTCTCTCTCTCTCTCTCTCTATATATATATATATATATATATATATATATATATATAAGTATCTCAATCTATATATATATATATATATATATATATATATATATATATATACACTCACACGCATATATATATAAACACTAATACATATATACATATACGTAACAACATATACATTTATATATATATATCTATCTAAATACTCATACATACACATATAAATATACCAATACATATAGTTATATAGGTACATATACATCTATCCGTATACATAAACTCATCTATCTATATAAACACACACACATACACACACACACACACATATATATATATATATAAATACTAATACACATCTATATGATATAATATAATACACACTCATATACATATATATCATATAATATATATAATTCATATATAAATATACACACAAGCATACATAGAATTAAGAGCAATAAACCAAATACGTGGAGTGCACCGCACCCGTATCACACTCATTCTATGATACACTTACGATACGGCTCCACCACACAATCAAACGCATCCTGAAGGACACGAGCAAGTCTAGAATACTAATTATGACTAATACGAACAATAATAATAATTATGTGTCCGTGTCAAGAATTGATATGCATAAATTTCTGTGTCGGAGAAAAACCCCAAAGTTTAACCCGTATCGTCAAATTGACAAAATACGGCCTACACGTACCTAATTGTGGATACGACACTAGTCACAAACAAGAAATCATATGTCATATTGATCTATTTGACCAATTGACAAATACCACATGTGCCAATCTCGAAATTATCCCAAAATTGACACAAAAATACACATAACTTCCACCATAAGTCTCCTATGAACCTAAAACAAAATTCTATGGGTAGCCTATGCATGTGGGGTGATTTCTCATGATTAAATCTCAGATTTGGAATCTACTACAAGAGGAAGAACTGAAATGTACCTATTGGGAGATGGATTCCCAATAAAAATTTCCAAATATAGAAATATAGCTCCTCTTTGTAGATCTTGACTTTGTTCTTGTAGATCCTTACTTTCTTCTTATAGATCCTTGTTGTAGTAGCCTCAATTAAAAAATAGGGGAGGAATTTATGAAGAAATTGGTGAAGGAATGGTGAAGGAATGAAGGAATTTGAAAATGAGAAAATCTAGATCTAAATGCAAATGGAAAAATGAAATGAGAGACACTCTCTCCTCCCTCTAATGGCCGGCCATTTACCCCTCTCTCAAGCCATTGTGAAATATCCAAAACACCCCTTGGGGCCTCTCATAAAGAAATTAATTAAGGGAGGAAGGTTCTAGATTAATGGTTTCACTAATTAATTCATCCTCCTAATACATGGGCCTAATTCATTGGCTAAATCTAAACTAAACTAAAATATTGGGTTCATGCATCTAATTAATTATTTAGGTCCACTATACTAGTCCAAAATAATCTAGCATCTAATAATAAATAAACAATATAACAAATAATTAATCATACATGCAGAATATTAAATACAATAAATCCTAAAAATAAAATACCTATGTCAATTACCAAACTACCCTTGATTAAAAATATGAGGGTGACAAGAATGAACCTATAATGATGAATACGAGTATCGATGGGCAATTAAAACTAAAAAATTGTTTAGAATGGGCGTACAATGATAAAAACGAGTATAAATGGATGATTCTAACAGAAATATGGTATAAAACAGGCATAAAATGATGAATACGAGTATAAATAGGTGATTGTGACCAAAATATGGCATAAAGCAGGCTTAGAATGGTAAAAACGAGTATTGATGGGTGATTCTAATCAAAATATGGCTTAAAATATGCATAAATTGGTGAAACTGAGTATATATGCGTAACTTTAACCAAAATAAGGTATAAAAGTGGCATAGATTAGTGAAAACGAGTATATAAATATGATTCAAACTGTATAAGATATCAAATACTCTTGGATTGGTGAAAATAAGTATAATAAATAATTATAATCAAAATATGGTTCAGAATGAGTGTACAATGATAAAAACGAGTATAGATGGGTATTTTTAACCGAAATATGGTATAAAATAGTAGTAGACTTGAGAAAACGTATATAAATAAGTTTTCTAACTGAAATATGGTGCAGAATGAGCATACAATGATAAAATCGAGTATAGATGAGTGATTCTATCCGAAATTTGGTTTAGAATGAGCGAACAATGATGAAAATAAGTATAGATGTGTAATTTAAACTGAAATATTTTCTAAAACAAGCTTTGAGTGGTCTAAACGAGTATAGATGGATGATTTCAATCAAAATGTGGCTTAGAATAGGCATAGATTGGTGAAATCGAGTATCGATGTGATAACTCTAACCGAAATAAGGTATCAAATGCATGAGGACTAGTTAAACCAAGTATAAATGAATGATTCTAACCGAAATATGGTTTAAAATAAGCGTACAATGATGAAAACTTTAGTATAGATGGGTGATTCTAACCAAAATATGGCAAAAATAGTCCTAGACTATTGAAAACCAGTATAAGTGGGTGATTTTAATCGAAATATGGTATAAAATGATTCTAGACTAGTGAAAACGAGTATAAATGTGTTATTCTAACCAAAATAAGGTATAGAATGAGCATAAAATGATAAAAACGAGGATACATGGGTGATACAAACTAAAATATAACTTATAATGAGCATAAAATAATAAAAAAAAGTATATATAGGTAATTAAAATTGAAATATAGTTTAAAATAAGCATACAATGATGAAAAATAGTATAGATGGATAATTAAAACCTAAATATAGTTTAGAATAAGCGTACAATGATGAAAATGATATAGATAGATAATTCTAACCGAAATATATTATTAAACTAGCATAGAATAGTAAAAACAAGTATAAATAGGTAATTCTAACCAAAATATGGTATAAAACAGGTTTAGAATGGTAAAAACGAGTATAGATAGGTGATTTTAATCAAAATATGGTTTAGAATGAGCGAAGATTAGTAAAACTGAGTATAGATGCGTAACTCTAATCGAAATAAGGTATAAAAGTGGCATAAATAAGTGAAAATGAGTGATCCTAACTAAAATGAGGGTGGAATAAGCATACAATAATGAAAATAAGTATAGATGGATGATTCTAACCTAAATATGGTACAAAATAAGCTTAGAATGGTAAAAACGAGTATAGATGGATAATTCTAACCAAAATATAGTATAAAAATGCATATGATGATAAAAACGAGTATAGATGGGTAATTTTGACTGAAATATGACATAGAACATGATTAGAATGGTAAAAATAAGTACAATATTGAGAACGAGTATAGATGGGTGATTCTACCCAAAATATAGTAAAAATGGGTGTAGACTGTTGAAAGCTAGTATATATTGGTGATTCTAACCGAAATATGGTACAAAACGGTCGTAGACTGGTAAAATAAGTATGAATGAGTTATTCTAACCGAAATACTAATGAGCATAAAATGATAAAAATAAGGATAAATCGGTGATTCAAACTTCAATATAACTTAGAATGAATGTACAATGGTGAAAACATGGATAAATGGGTGATTCAAACTGAAATATAACTTGGAATAAACGTAAAATGATGAAAACAAGTATAGATGGATAATTAAAACCGACATATAGTTTAGAATAAGGGTACAATAATGAAAACCAGTATAGTTGGATGATTTTAACCAAAATATGGCATAAAATAGGCGTATAATGGCAAAAACGAGTATAGATGGATAATTATAACCGAAATATGCAATAAAATAGACGTAGAATGGTAAAACCTAATATAAATTGGTGATTCTAATGAAAACTTGGCATATAATAGGCTCTGAATGGTGAAAATGAATATAGATGGGTGATTCTAAACTAAATATAGTTTAGAATAAACGTAGATTGGTGAAACTGAGTATAGATTCGTAACTATAACCGAAATAAAGTGTAAAAGTGGCATAGATAATTAAAAATCAGTATTTGTAACTGAAATAGGTGTAGAATGAGCATACAATGATGAAAACAAGTATAGATGGGTGATTCTAACCAAAATATAGAATAAAATAGTGAAAACGAGTAATTATGGATTATTCAAACCGAAATATATTATAAAACGGTCATAAAATGCTAAAAATGAGTATAAATTGGCGATTTTAATCAAAATATAGTGTAGAATGGTCATAGACTGGTGAAAACAAGTATAAATAAAATTTTCTAACTGAAATATGGTGTCGAATAAACATATATTAATGAAAACGAGTATAAATAGGTGATTCTAACGAACTATGGTCTAGAATAAGAATACAATGATGAAAATAAGTACAGTTGGTAATTTAAACCATAATTGGTTATAAAACATGCTTTGAATGGTAAAAACGTGTATAGATGGATAATTCTAATCAAAATTTGGCTTAGAATGGGCGTAATTGGTGAAACTGAGTACAAATGCGCAACTCTAACCGGAATAGGGCATAAAAGTGGCCTAGAATAGTGAAAACGAGTATATAAATATGATCCTAACTGAAATAAGGTATATAATTCTCGTAGACTAGTGAAAAAAGTATCAATACAAGATTCTAACCGAAATATGATTTAAAATGAGCATACAATAATGAAAACGAGTATAGATGGATGCTTTTAACTGGAATATGGTATAAAATGATCGTAGACTGGTGAAAACGAGTACAAATATGTTATTCTAACTGAAATATGGTGTAGAATAAGCATAAATGATGAAAATGATTATAAATGAGTAATTCTAATTGAAATATGGTTTAGAATGAACCTACAATGATGAATACAAGTATCGATGGGTAATTAAAACCAATAAATGACTTAGAATGAACCTACAATAATGAATACAAGTATCGATGGATAATTAAAACAAAAAATATTTTAAAATAAGCGTACAATAATTAAAACGAGTATAGATGGATGATTAGGACCAAAATATGTCATAGAACAGGCTTAAAATGATGAAAACGAGTATTGATGGTGATTATAATCGAAATATGGCTTAAAATGTGCATAGATTGGTGAAACTAAGTAAAAATGCGCTACTCTAACTGAAATAAGGCATAAAATTGGCATAGATTAGTAAAAGCGAGTATATAAATATGATTCTAACTGTATAAGGTATCATCAAATGCTCGTAGATTGGTAAAAATGAGTATAAACGAATAATTCTAATTGAAATATAGTTTAGAATGAGCATACAATGATTAAAACAAGTATGGATTGATGTTTCTAACTGAAATATAGAATAAAATAGTCGTAGACTTGTGAAAATGAGTATAAATAAGTTTTTCTAATCGAAATATGTTGTGGAATAAGCATATAATGATGAAATCGAGTATAGAAGGGTGATTTTAACCGAAATATGGCATAAAACATGCTTTGAGTGTTAAAAACGAGTATAGATGGATGATTCCAATCAAAATATGGCTTAGAGTGGGCGTAGATTGGTGAAACCGAGTATATATGTGATAACTCTAACCGAAATAAGGTATCACATGCTCGTTGACTAGTGAAAACAAGTATAAATGAATGATTCTAATCGAAATATGGTTTAGAATAAGCGTACAATAATGAAAAATGAGTATAGATGGATAATTCTAACCAAAATATGGTAAAAAATAGTTTTAGACTATTGAAAACCATTATAGGTGGGTTATCATGCCCCAGTCCCAAAATACAAGGGACCAGGCTACGTGGCAATGGCCAGCTAATACGACTCCGAAGTATTTTCCAAATTAATGGACCCGACGAAGCGTACTACGTTGTCCTAAAATACTATCAAGTTTAAAATGCTAACATGCAGCAGGTAAATATCTTATCTCATCCACAAAATATAAATAAGATGAGCTAAAATAAATACTGGAAATAAGTGCGGAGTCTGAATATCATAATACAATCCAAATAATTTTGATGGGAACAAACCAACTACAATACTGAAATAAGAGTACAGAAGGACAAATAAGAGTACTAGGCTAGAACATCGGCTAACTAGGTAAGGATGCTCTAGCCCTAGGCGGAAGGCCTACCAGTGATCAGGAAAACTCTGATGGTAACACCTCAAGCTCCTCCTCAATCATGTACCTCCTGTCCGGGCCCGTACACGGTCAGATAGTATACATCGTCCAAATCTAGAAGGAAACCAGGTTCTCAGAGAGACGTAATAAGATACAAAAATTCATGCCGAATATAAATACTGAATAAGAAAAGGGGGTGTACTAACCATCTAAGTGAATGCAATATGAGGACAACCTTGTTACGTATGGGTAGGTGTAGGCATAACGTCCAACACTCCAAAGTGCGTGGTATCTGCACATGTAACGTCCATTATTCCAAAGAATGAGGTATCTGCATATATATATATATATATATATATATATATATATTTATATACCGAAGAATGCGGTACCTGAATAAAGGAAGTCATTGGATCCGTGGTTCCTCTGGACACTACGGATTCCAATGTGTGTATCCCATACGCCTACCAGTTGTCCTCCCTGCCCAATAAAAATATACAAGTCGAATACTCGACGTGCATACTATGTAACTACATGCTAGGTCTCAAACAACTAGACTAACCTGACTACGTACTAAACTGTGATGCATGTCACACGCACCGATAGCTAGTCAGATACGCCAACTCGTATCCCAACTTGAGTTTTTTATCGTGATAATTGTAAGAAGTGTCAGGGCCTTGGAAGATATCAGAATATCCACACAACACAAGGTGGGTCTGCTAGTGACTAGGTCAATACACTACACATCGACGCGTTTGTCGACTGCACCCGAGTCATTCTCGGACACGCACAGTTATATAATATTTGCAATAATATTTTATACAATATTTAATAACTTGAATTAAATAGTAAATAAGGCAAGGTATACTTGCCTGGATCCTCAAGCTGCGAATGTCAAATTCCTGCTCCCGAAGCCTCGCCCGAACGGTCCAGTGAACCTATATATATGATATAATATAATATAATATAATCATCAGTCATTATGCTAGTACGCACATAAATACAACTACACTGCACTTAGAAACTGATGCAAGGAGGGGTCATAACCGGTCAACTAGTAGGGTCGAGTGTGCAAGTAGCTAAAATGCATGTGTCATGTCCCTAAATACCATGCACAACAAGGTAGTTAGTTACCAAATACATCATAACTTTAAATATCGTATAACCTAACCCATGTCCTAGCTAACAGGTTAGTGTGCACAAATGGTACTTTAGTCTAAGCACCTAGGGTCTACGCAAATATATCCCATACTAACAACCTAATTTCCATGAAGTTTTTAGTAACACTAACCACTATTCCAATACATGAACATATATACACTAGGTACTAGGGTTCACAAATCAACATAGGTCCATACAACAACAACATCATAAAGAAATAAGAGTAAAAATGTAAACCTAGGTGTGCTCGTAAATCGTGGGGGGGTGATGCTCGGTCCGCTACTCGAGGGTGGCCGGTCTCCGACGGGTGGAGGCGCTCTGGCGATGCACAGTAGTAGCAGCAGCAACACTGGCAGCAACAGTGGGGTCGTGCGATGAGGTGACGGTGGTGGCGGGGGCTAGGGTCGGGTGAGGGTGAGGTTGCTGGTGGCCGTGACCGTGGCGGTTGGAGGTGGTGATGGTGGAGTGACGGTGATGGTGGTCGAGGTGATGAGAATGTGATGGTGGTCGAAGGAGAAGAAGGAGAACGGAGGTGAGGTGGTCCTGGGTGGTGGTTGAGGTATGGTGGCGGGATGATAATGATGGTGGTGGAGATGGTCGAAGGAGGCGATTATCGTGGGGATGATGGTGATGGTCGGGATGGCTGTAGTGGTGGTTAAGATGGTGGCGGTGGTTGTTGTGGCATTGGTTAAGGTGTTGGCGGGGACCGTGGTTGCTCCAAGAAGAGGGAGGAGGAAGTCAAGGGGATGGAGAATGCGGTAGCGGGATGGCTGATGGTGAGGTGGTGACGATGGTGATGGAAGTGGTGGTGACGACGGTTGTTGTGGCAGTGGTGGTTGCTGTCGGGGAGGAGGATGGTCAGAGAAGGAAGGTCGGGGACTATGGTGGCGGGGTGGTGATGGTTGCTAGGAGGAGGAGGGAGGTCAAAGAAGAAAGTCGGGGAAGAAGAAGAAGTAGTAGTTTAGGGTTCGGGTGGAGTTGGGAAGAGGCTGTGGATAAAAAATGGAGAGAAAAAGGAGGTATTTATGTAGGAGAGAGAGAGAAAGATGGCATTAGGATTCGGGACAACCATAATACATTCCTAAGGATGGGGAGAAGGTTCTTCATGAAGGATTGGAGGGCTAGGATGGGCTAGATTTTGAATGGAGGGTGTAAATGAGGTAGGAGGAAAATATAGTTTGTTGTACATCCGAGGAAAACTAGAGGAACAGGTCAACAAATAAGGGGGGTTTATTCATGGCTTGGCTCCAATGGGAGGTAGACACCTAATTACCTATTTGCATAAAAGCCCCTAATAATTGGAAAATTGTACAAACAAGAGAAATTAGGATTGTATGAGAAAAAATACCATATTTGGTGTAATATTGTGGGTTAAAATGGTATATGGTATTTAGTATGAACCTTGAGGGTGTGAGTGGGGGTTTGGGTTGGTGTTGGGTCTAGTTTTGGGTTAGGTTGAGTCATTACACCAATTTAATTTAAATTAGTGTCAAAGGTGTTCTTTAATTAATTGGAAGTATATAGGATTAAAATTGGGTGGGACACAGGTGTCATGGACGTAGTAGACTTGGAATAGATTATTGACATAAATTGGGTTGCACAAAATGGGTTGATATTGTGTCTCCAATTTCGATTGGAACGGACAAAGATTCAAAGTTAGATTTATTTGGATTTAAAAATAAATATTTGTAACGAATATTGTACGACTAAAATGAAGCACGAGAGGGGGTATTTATGAGTTACACAAAGGTCATAATGGAAGGCTGGCACGACTAGGTAAAGTGTGTAAATTTTGTTTGAAAGCAAATTTTAGTGTAGTGCTCCAAATATCGAAACAACGGTAAGGTGCACCAAGTGATAGAATATTGTACATTAATCAAAATACTATGTTCTAATTCTATTTGGCTCCAAACTAACCCTAGTCTCTCTTTCTAAACCAGGTAGACCTAAATTTGGTCGAAAATATTTACAATCTACCCTCCTTAGAGCATTTTATCCTCGAAATTAAAACAGACATATGGTAAAAACTATTGACTGAAATTAAATGCTACTACATACCTAGCAAAGAAATAGGGAAAATGCGGCAAAATCATCCTCTCGTTCCCAGTTCGACTCTCCTGGTCCATGATGCCTCCATCCGACATGAACTAGAGGGATAGTCTGACCTCGCAATACCTTCTCGCACTTGTCTAGAATCTCTACAGGCTCCTCTTGATATGACAAACTCGGCCCGACAGTGATCTTCGAGTGGTCAAGCATATGACTCGGATCTGGCATATACCTCCTTAACTGAGATACATGGAAGATGTTATGAACTCCTTCTAATATCTGTGGCAATGCTAATCTGTAGGCAACCTCTCCGATGCTCTCCAACATATCAAATGGTCTGATGTACCTCAGACTCAGCATTCCTCTGCCTCTAAACCTGATGGTCCCTCGGGTAGGCGAGATTTTTAGAAACACATAATCTCCAACCTAGAACTTTAGGGGTCGTCGATACGCATTTGTCCAATGCTTCTGTCTGTCCTGTGCTGCTCGCAGGTGCCCTTGGATCTTCTTTACCTTCTCCACTGTACGAATTACCAACTTTGGTCCAAGAATCTACCTCTCGCCTACATCACTCCAACACACTGGGGAATGATACTTTCTGCCATACAATATCTCATAGGGAGCCATCTGAATGCTCGCTTGATAGCTATTGTTGTAGTAAAATTTAACTAATTGTAAATGGTCCTTCCATGATCTACTGAAATCAAGCATGCACGCCCTCAACATGTCCTCCAGTGTCTAAATGGTGCGTTCATACTGGCCATCCGTTTATGGGTGATACAATATGCTAAACTTCAGGCGGGTACTGAGACTGTCTTACATACTCCGCCAAAAGTAAGAGTGAACCTCGTATCCCTGTCAGATACTATACTGACTAGCACCCCATGCAGTCGTACGATCTCCCTCAAATACATATCTGCTAAGACCTCTGTAGACTGCCCAACTCTGAAGGATAAAAAGTGAGCGGACTTGGTGAGTCGATCCATGATCACCCATACCGTATTACGACCACTAGGACTCCTCAAAAATCCCATAACAAAGTCCATAGTGATGTACTCCCATTTCCACTCAGGTATCGGGAGCGGCTGAAGTAAACCTGCAGACCTCTGATGCTCAGCCTTGACCTGCTGACACACCAGGCACTTCTTCACAAAGCGTGCTATCTTTCTCTTCATTCTATGCCCCCAATAGTACTGCCTCAAGTCTCTGTACATCTTTGTGCCTCCTAGATGAATAGAGTATGCTGAACTGTGCACCTCCGACATCAGCTCCTAATAAAGTTCTCCATTCGGAACATAGAGACGATCTCCATATCTCAAAGTTCTATCCTCATGTATGTGCAATCATGTCTGTATCCCGGCCTCTGTCCTCTGTCAAAGCCTCTGGAATCTGGCATCTGTTGGCAAGGCAGCCTTGATCCTCTCAACCAATATTAATTGTACCTGAAAACTCGACAACTGGCTGTCTGCTCTGGGCATAATGACCTCTATACCCAACTACTCCAGATCTCTCAATAGGTGTTGCTAGATAGTAAAAAAGAATGTCATGTGCCTCCTGCTCAACGCGCCAGCTACCATGTTGGCCTTTTCCGGATGGTACTGTAGCTCAATCTAAAAGTCTGTCATTACCTCGAGCCAAGGTCTTTGTCTCTGGTTTAGGTTTGTCTGAGTATAGACGTACTTTAGGCTTTTGTTATCTGTAAATATCTCCACCCATTCTCTGTATAAGTAGTGCCTCCAAAGCTTCAGGGCAAAGATCACTATGGCAAGCTCCAAGTCATGAGTGGGATAGTTCTTCTCATGGGTCCTCAGCTGCCTAGAGGCATAGGCCACAACTTTTCCATGCTGCATCAAGACACATCATAATCCCTTTCCAGACGCATCATTGTAGATCACAAATCCTCCAAGTCCAGAAGGTATAGTCAAGATAGGTGCCATAGTCAGACGCTTCTTTAGTTCATCAAACACCATCTGACACTCCTCTGTCCAAATAAACTTTGGCTCCTTGCGGGTCAAGCGAGTCATCAACTCTGCAATCCTTGCAAAGTTCTCTACGAACCTCCGGTAATATCCGATAAGTCCTAGGAAACTCCTCACCTCCGAGATGTTGGTAGGGGTCGGTCACGTCTTTACTGACGAAATCTTTACTGGATCTACTGAAATACCATCTCCTGAGATAATATGTCCAAGGAAAGAGACACGGTGTAGAAGGAACTCATACTTGCTCAATTTGGCATAGAGCCTCTCACGCCTCAGTGTTTCCAACACTAAACTCAAGTGCTCCCCGTGTTCCTCATGGCTATTTGAATACACCAAGATATCGTCGATGAAGACTACCATAAATTGGTCCAAATAATGGTAGAAGACTCTGTTCATCAGGTTCATAAAAACTGTAGGCGCATTTGTCAGTCCAAAAGGCATCACCAAGAACTCATAGTGGCCATAATGAGTCCTGAATGCCATTTTTAGAATATCTTCTCTCCGCACCTTCACCTGATGATACCCCGATCTCAAGTCGATCTTCATAAACATTGCTGCTCCTATCAGCTGGTCGAATAAATCATCAATCTGCGATAGGGGATACTTGTTTTTGATAGACAAAGCATTAAGGGCTATGTAATCAATGCATATACGGAATATCCCATTCTTCTTTGGTACAAACAATAGTGGTGCTCCCCAGGATGATGCACTAGGATGGACAAATCCCTTGCTCTGCAACTCCTCTAACTGTAGCTTCAGCTCATCCATTTCCCTCTTTGCCAACCGGTACACATTTGAAAATATCGACGATGCTCTGGGTACTAACTCAATAGTGAACTCTACCTCTCTATCCAGCGGTAGGCCTGGCAACTCCTCCGGAAAAACATCCTCGAACTCTGCAACTATCGGTGGGGGTGTCGTCTCCATAGCCATGTAAACTCCAGCTGTCTGCCCTACTCCTTGCTCGATAGTCCCTCGTATGTACTCAAACTCTGGGTGATCTGGCAGTCTAAAAATGATGCTACCCCTCAGGCAATCTAGTATGGCATTGTACTGGCTCAACCAGTCCATACCTAACACAACGTTGAACTTTGGCATCGAGAATACCAAAAATTGCGCTCTTATCTTCCGACAATACACGACTATCGAGCATGTTCTAATAGTGCCGGTAACCGGTACGATACCTTCTCTGGTAAGAATCTTTCAACTCTTAGGTAAGTGGAAGTAGCTACTCTATGCATAGCTACGAAACTACTAGATATGAAAGATAGTGTAGTACTAGAATCAAACAATACAGTCGCAGTTAATGATGCAACAAAAATGGTACCTGTTATAGCTTCTTCTTCTATTTCTCCTTAATTACTGCTAGTGCAAAGGCCTGCCCGACCTCTGCCCTTCGGCCTGCTGTCTGGCTCGATCAAACTGTGCCTTCTGTGGGGCCAAGGGTGGTCCCCTCTGAAATCTACCAGGTGCAGGTGGACGTTGACCTCCTGTCTGGGGTAGTATCCTCTGGACTGGTGCTGCTGGTCTCTGTCCAGTCTGCGGTACTGCATCCCTGCGCTATGGGCAATCTTTGGCAAGGTGTTGACTTGCTCTACAGATCATGCATAATCCAAGCTTCTTTCGGCAATCTCTAATAACATGTCCCTTCTTGCCACAATGGTGATAAGTCGAAAGCTCCTTGTGCTGGTATGGTACTAGCCTCTGCTGTGTCTACGCTCCTGAATGACGCATCGGTCCTCCCGCTCCGGACTAAGCTTTGGCTGGTACGGTCATGCTGGGATGCCTCGATCCTCTGCTAATAGCTTCATGGATCCTAGCTTGTGACAGAACCTCCTCGTAATAGATGCTCGTCTGGGTGGTAGTGTACCTCTGTAGATCATAAGTCAGACCATGATGGAATCTTCTAGCCTTCTCCAGATCATTGGGTATCAAGACGGCACCAAATCTACTAAGTCGACTAAACTCTGCGTCATACGCAGAGTTTAGTCGATTCTCTGCCAATAGCTTCATGGATCCTAGCTTCTGACAGAACCTCCTCGTAAGAGATCCTCGTCTGGGTGGTAGTATACCTCTGTAGATCATAAGTCAAACCATGATGGAATCTCCTGGCCTTCTCCAGATTATTGGGTATCAGGGCGGCACCAAATCTACTAAGTCGACTGAACTCTGCGTCATACGCGTCTATGGTTATGTTTCCTTGCTCTAGGTATAGGAAATGGGAGTATAATGCATTACTGACCGTAGCCGAGAAATACTTTGCATTAAAGTTGTAACGACCCGCACCCGGTATAGGGGTACAAGAGCGTGGGTACGTCCAGCCTACGCCGCAGCATCGGCGGTAGAACGCTGTCGAGGTCACAAAGTACTAATGTAACTAAACACATGTCAGTGATATCCATCTCCATAAGGATGACAATATACATCTCACACTGTAAACTCAATCACAATAACTATAAGATAAAAGGTACGATAAAATATAAGAGAAAATGACATAGTTAAACATCATGTCTCAAACATAAAGATAAATCACAGTCTAGCTGTCCAACTTAAGTCTCCACAAGTCTCAAATTAAACTTAAAATAAGTCTAACATAAAATGAAATAACCTCCATAAGCCTCGAAGCATAAATAAATACTATCTAAATAGCTGCAGGTAATGTCTACTCTAAAGGAATAGCCTCCCCTAATATCTCTTGTGTGCAGTCTACATCTATACCTGGTCCGTAGTGTATGGTACAGAACTCCTCAAGATCCTCTGAAAAAAATATCCAGTCAGGATTGAAATAAAATACACTACTAACAGCAGTTCCACATATATTGACAAAAACTATAACACAGTGTAAAGAAATATAGGACATATATGAATAACTGGCAATAAGAATACTGGAATAAAGGAAATACTGGAATAAAGAAATACTGGAACATCATCATCAATATACATCTAGCAATGAAATAGGAATACAAGTACACGCAAGAGAAATGAACTGGTAAGTAAGTGTGTACAAGAACAATAAATAAAACATGTGAAGGTGCTAGATCAATATGCTAGAGATACATGTCAAGAATCATCTAACCAAGTGTGTAAAATATCAGTATATCATGTGATCAGCTCGGGACTATATGACTCATTACATTGATTAGCGATCATCCCTAACAGGTCAGGCTAACCATATGTAACAGCGATGAGGCATGTAAGGGTAAGGCTGCACCGACGTGAGGTGTGGATGAGCTATGATGCATGTAAAGTTGGGTATGATCACATAAGCTACTAATATTTCTCTATTTTCCCCAGCTAGCACGATGGATCCCAATCACGACTCCTCATGACAGGTCGCAATGATGGCAACTCGTATAAATAACAGTGTCAGAGTCATGTACGCTATACAACAAGAGTTATAGAGATAATCAACATAATGGAAACTGTCAGAGAATATACTCGCCTGCGGTCCTTAGCTGGCAATACCAATATCCTGGTTCCAAGGTATCGTCTGAATGATCCAACAGTCCTATAGATATATCATAAACATAATACTACATCAGACATTATACTAATACACAATCAACACCATGATCTTAGGGACTACGCTAGGATAGTCACGTGTGTCGTTGCTTTGCATAACAGACAGTCAATAGTATGGTCCTGCCAGTACGTCAATGTACATGTGGCAGTCTTTTAATATTCTACAGTATCACAGGTCGAGATAGCTATGGGTATCCATAATTTCGTTAGGGTCACCTAGTTTACGGGCATATAATGCTTATTACTGTTTATCATAAGCATCAACACTACTAATTACAATTTAATAGATATATGCATTTAGCTACTAATAGAGTTTACATTATATATGTTTATGTGCGTATACTTATACCTACTAAACAATTATACTATGTACATATATATTATCAAAACTTATACCAAGTGTACAGTTATTAAATATACATATTAGGATACTTATAATACATATATGTACGTACGTATAGATATTATTTGGGAGCATATAATATCTATATACTTATACATATGCAACTACGTACATCCATGTATATACCGATACATACGTATACTAATGTTTAACATACGCACATGCATACTCAACGAGATTAGGTTCACGCCAAACCTGCACGCGTGGACGAGGTGGAGATGACGAGATGGGGCTGATCGTCGTACACGGGGGTGCACAGTCGGTCTGGGCAGCGGGACCTCTGTTCAGGCGCTCCGGTGAGTCGGGATAGGCGGGCTCCGGCTTCAGCAGCGGTGCGGCGTTCAGCTCCGACGCGGGGTCAAGCTCCAAGCATCGGTGGTCGAGCAGTTGGGTCGAGTCTAGCCCGTGGGGACGAGTCGAGGTGGACAAGCGGGGTGCTCCGGTCGGCGCTCTACGGGTTGGACAGGAAAGAACGGCATGATGGTCGGGTATTCAACGGGGGCTGCGGCTCCGGCAGGTCAGTCAGGCGCAGGTGGTCGACGAGTCGGGGACGCGAGTGCGGGTGCTCGGGTCGATTGGATCATCGGTCGTCACTGCGGGTTGACAAGGATTGGCGGTGATCTCAGGTATGACTCCGGCGAGTCTCCGGTCAGTCAGCGGCGGGAACCGAGAGGTGATAAACAGGGATGGGGAGGGGATCGACTGAGTTAGGGTTGATGGGTTTAAGGAAAAAGAAAAAGGGAAAAGGAATATATATATATATATATATATATTGGTGTTGGGTTTGACCTAGAATATATTGACTTTGGTCAACACTAGAAAAAATGCCTTGGCTTGCTATGGAGATGTTCCAATGGGCTAGGGTTCGAATGGGTTTAGTAAAATTGTGAGAATTTTATCAGTTTACGGGTTTGGAGCTATGGTTTCAAGGGGTTAATGTTAAGTTACACACTCCCAAAAATTATGCAAAAATATACATGAAAGAGAACAATGGGTTTATTTGTGTATTGTGTCCCAGGGGGTGGACACCTTAGTACACTTTGGCATAAAGTGCCCAACAATTTGGAAAAATTGCACAAAAATAGATTTATTGCTTAATTAATCAAATAAATATAAGGGGGTGTTCTATACTCAATTAGAAGTACAAGGAACTCAATTAAAGTAGAATATAAGCATAAATTAATGGTCTAGCATGCTTAGGACAAGGGTGTGAAACTGGTGGAAGTCATTGGCTTAGCGTAGCGTTCTAATTTTCGAAAGCAATGGTAAAATGCAACAATCAAATAAAGTCACAGTTATTTAAACATAATTAATTATCATGCAATTATTTACACTTTAATTACGGAAAGACGAAAATACCCTTAATTCAAAAAGTGGGAGTGACAAGTCTACCCTCCTTAAAAAAATTTCGTCCTCGAAATTAAAATAAACTAGTACCAGAACAATGGTCAAACAAGGAAATATACCTCAAGTCTCGAATACTGCTCGCGCATTTTGTCCTCTCTCTCCCAAGTTGACTCTCCTAGAGAGTGATGTCTCCATGCAACACGAACCAAAGGGATAGTTTGGTTCCGCAATACCTTCTCTCTACGATCCAAGATCTCAACGGGTTGTTCAGGATAGCTGAGTGTCGGTCCAACTTCGATCTTCGAGTGGTCTAGTACGTGACTAGGATCGGCCACGTACCTTCTCAGCTGCGACACATGGAACATGTCTTACACTCCATCTAGAGCAGGCGGCAAGTCAAGTCTATAGGCCACTGCACCGACCCTTGCAAGAACACTGAAGGGCCCGATGTATCATGGACTAAGCTTTTGGCCTCCACCAAAACGAATCGTGTCCCGTGTCGGAGAAATCCGTAGGAATACCAAATTGCCAACCTAGAATAAACAATCTTAACACGCAAAATAAACAAAATAATCATAAACCATAAACAAATCAAACCAATACCTGAAACTCTAGGGGTCTACGGTGGCTATCTGCCCAATGCCGCTGTCTGTCCTGCGCCACTCGCAGTCTATCTCTGATAAGTTTCACCTTTTCTGCTGTATCCACGACCATTTCTGGTCCTAATAAAGCTCTCTCTCCAACATCATCCCAGGATAACGGTGTACGACATCTTCGTCCATATAAAGCCTCGAATGGTGATATCTCAATGCTGGCCTGGTAGCTGTTGTTGTAAGCAAACTCTACCAAGTATAGGTGATCCTCCCAAGAACCTCCAAGATCCAATACGCAAGTACATAGCATATCTTCAAGAGTCTGAATAGTCCTTTCAGACTGCCCGTCTGTCTGGGGGATGATATGCGGTACTGAACTTGAGCTGAGTGCCCCAAGCTAGACTGCAGACCCCTCCAGAAATGGAAAGTGAAATAGCTATCGCGATCTGAGACAATACTTACAGAAACTCCATATAATCTGACAATCTGCTGCACGTACATCTCTTCTAGCTTCTCCGTCGATGTACCTACTTTAAAAGGTAAGAAGTGGGCTAATTTGGTCAACCTATCTACGATGACCCAAATCGTGTCCTTTTCTCCTGGAGAACGAGGAAGTCCCGAAATGAAATCCATAGTCACGTGCTCCCACTTCCATTCTGGGATGGGTAAAGGTTGAAGCAATCCTCCCGGCCTCTGTCGATCTGCTTTCACCTGTTGGCACACTAAACATCGGGATACAAAGCCTGCTACTTCGCGCTTCATACTATACCACCATACGTGCTCCTTCAAATCTCGATACATCTTGTTGGCTCCGGGATGCATCGAGTACTGAGAACGGTGTGCCTCCTGCAAAACTTCTTCGTGCAGCTCTCCACTTAGCACACACATCCTCGTGCCATATCGTAAGGATCCATCATCCGCAATAGTGAAGTCATCTATCAATCATGTCCGAACTTGTGCTTTAATATTTCTTAGAGTCTCATCATCATACTGAGCAACTCTGATTTTGTCCATCAGCTCTGATTGTATTTGCAGTCCCCACATCTGAATCTCAGCTCCTGGAACTAATACTTCAATTCCCAGGCTCTCAAGATCAGCTAATAAATGTCTATCCGAAGTCAAGCACATAGCCATCGGATACCTGCTCAAGGCATTGACGACTACGTTGGCCTTTCCCGGATGGTACTGTAATGAGATATTAAAGTCCTTCATCAACTCTAACCACCTTCTCTGTCTCATGTTCAGCTCCTTCTGTGTAAACACGTACTTTAAGCTCTTGTGGTCTGTGAAGATTTCCATACGCTCTCCGTACAGATAGTGCTTCCACAGCTTTAGGGCAAAGATAACCGCTACTAACTCCAGATCATAAGTGAGATAGTTCTTTTCATGAGGGCATAATTGTCTTGAAGCGTAGGCAATTACTTTCCCGTGTTGTTGAAGAACACATCCCAAACCTTTTTCGGGAGCATCACTATAGATAGTGAATCCACCTGTCCCTGAGGGCAACGTCAACACTGGCGTTGTTGTCAATCTCCTCTTCAGCTCATCGAATGCTGCCTGATATTCTTCTGTCCAGACAAATTCTACATCTTTCTTGGTTAGTCTAATCATTGGTTCTGCAATCTTGGAGAAGTCTTGTATAAATCTTCTGTAGTATCCTGCTAGTCCGAGAAAGCTCCTAATTTCAGCTATCATACTGGGGGTAGCCCATGACTCCACTGCTTCGATCTTCTTTGAATTAACTAAAATCCCGTTACCTATCACCATATGTCCATGAAATTCAATCTTGTCAAGGACAACTTCTCTATCCTGAGAATCTCTAAGACCATCCTTAGGTGCTCTTCGTGCTCTTCTGGGGTCTTCGAATATATTAGAATGTCATCAATAAACACTACTACGAACTTGTCAAGGTACTGGTGGAATACCTTATTCATCAAGTTCATAAATATGGCTGGTGCGTTGGATAAACCAAACGACATTACTGTAAATTCAAACTGGCCATATCTGGTCCGAAAGGTAGTCTTCGGTATGTCTTCTTTCTTCACCTTCACCGGGTGATAGCCTGACCTCAGGTCTATCTTTGAAAACACCTTTGCTCTGCTCAATTGATCGAAGAGATCATCTATCCTGGGCAGCGGGTATTTGTTTTTGATAGTAAGTTTATTCAAAGCTCTATAATCGATATACATACGTACCGTGCCATCCTTCTTTGGTACGAATAATACCGGTGCTCCCCATGGCGATGAACTGGATCTAATGAAACCTTTGCCTTGCAGCTCCTCAACTTGTTTCTTCAATTCTACCAACTCATTATTGTTGACTCTATAGACATATTGTGAAATAGGCTCCGCTCCTGGTATCAAGTCTATAGAGAATTCAACATCTCTGTCTGGCAGCAAACCTGGCAACTCCTCTAGAAACACATCCATAAATTCTGCTATAAGTGGATGTGGTAACTCCTCTTCTTCCATCCTGGCTCCCTAAAAAGTGCCTCTGCTTCGCTCCTCTGCTACTCTGGCAATCTCGAACTCTGGCTCACCTGGTGGTCGAAATACTACTTTACCTTCGTGACAATCTATAGAAGCATCATGTTTACTCAACCAGTCCATTTCGAGTACAATATCGTATCCCGAAAGTGGCATGACGAGTAAACTCAAGCTCAACTCTCGGCCTTCCAATGACACTCTCCGATCCTTGCAATAATCACGGACTAGGATAATGCCTCCTCCTGTCGTGATCTTGCAAGTCCTATCTAATGGTTTCATTTCTAATTGATGCTTAAGGACATAAGATACAGATACGAAACTATGGGAAGCGCCAGAATCAAATAATACAAGTACTAGAATAGAATCGAGTAAAACTGAACCTGAAATCACCTCTCCAGCTGGCTCGGCCTCCTCAGTAGTTATGGCGTACGCTCGTCCCTGGGGTGCTCCTCTCTGCTGCTGCTGGTGGTGTTGAGCAAACCTCTACTGCTGTGGTGGAAGTGGAGGTCCTCTCTGCTAGCCTCCTGGTAAAATAGGTGCTCTGGCTGGCCCTCTCTGAGCTGCTGCTTCTCCCTGGCGAGTCTGAATAGCTGGGCAGTCCCTCAGCTGATGTGCTACAGATCCACATGACAACCAACCTTTTCCTGCAGACGTCTCTTGTATGTCCCATCTTTCTGTAATACGAATACGGGGCAACAATCTAATTTTATCTCTGTGGTTGTTGTTGCTGAATATGTCCTTGAACTGGTGTCTGTTGTTGGTGTTGCTGCTGGTATGGCCTCTGTTGTTCTTGTTGTTGTTGAAAGTGTAGGCGCTTGGTCGGTCCTTTGTTACCACCTGCTCCTCCAGAAGTATCACGTCCTCTCTTGGGCCTGAGGTCCAAGTCATCTTCAGCAATCTGGGCATCCATCAGTATACCCTCAAATGTAACAGTGCATCATCCCAAAGTACGAGACTTGATCTCCCTATTTAACCCATTTCTAAATTTGTGTGCTCTATCTCCTGGATCTCGAATCATTGATGGCGCAAATCGACTCAATCGGCTAAACTTTGCGGCATATTCGTCGACTGACATACCTCCTTGGACTAAGTCATGGAACTGACTTTCTAATGCTCCCAAGGCTACGTCAGGAAAGAATTTCTCCTTGAAGAGTTCCTTAAAGTTCTCCCAAGTAAGTCCTTCAGTGGAGAGTCTCGGCTCCGTACGATACCACGTCAGTGCGATATCAAACATCTAACTGCCAGCGGCCTCTATCTGAAGAATCTCCGGGATCTGTGATAAGTGCAAGTTCCTCTCTATGTCCTCTAACCATTCATCAGCATAGAGTATTCCTTCCGTGCCTTTGAACTCTCGAGGCATCATCCTCTTAAAGTCCACTATAGTATCGGGCCTCTGTTGTTGCTGACCCTGATGTTGCGGTTGTCGTGCTACTCTCTCCACAGCCTGGAGAGTCACCTGATGAGCATTCTCCATGCTCTCTCTCATCAGTTCTGTCTGCGCTTGGTGTGCTTCTGCTTGCATCCTCTGGGTTTCAGCTTGAACATGTTGAGCTTCTATTGTCACTCTCTGTGCCTCTAGCATGCCCTGCATCAGTGCAAACATTTGTGCCCCGTCAGTGGGCACTCCTCCGGGAATCGGTGTCGGTGGTGGTGGAAGGTTGTCTGTCATAGCTGGGGCAATCCTCTGAATAGGTGGAGGAGGAATCCCATTAGCTGCAGATACTCCCATAGGAACAGGAGATGTAGGAGGAACCCCAGGTGTTTGTTCATCAGGTTGAGAGGTGGCAGACCTCTCTAAATTTGCTGCTCCCACTCTCATGAATCTAGTATTCGACGACATCCTGAATGCAGATCAAAAGAATCAATTTAAGGTGATAAATACGATATTATCAAGGAAGGTCAGTAGAATGTTAAGGAAGCAATCAATTAGAATAGCAATATGAAGTTCAAAATTTTCTAGTGTGATCGAGTATACTCTTATCCAAAATCATATTTTCAATATCCTATTGCAGGCTCGTAGCAGTACAACTAAGTTGTCATACTACCACGATATCGCACAAATTACGAAACTGGACCTGCATGGGCCACCACTAAAAATATGTCACAACCCGCACCCGGTATAGGGGTACGAGAGCATGGGTACTTCCAGCCTATGCCGCAGCATCGGCAGTAGAACGCTGTCGAGGTCACAAATTTCTAATATAACTAAACACCTGTCAATGATATCCATCTCCATAAGGAGGATAATATACATCTCACATTGTAAACTCAATCACAATAACTATAAGGTAAAAGGCACGATAAAAGATAAGAGGAAATGACATAGTTAAACATCATGTCTCAAATATAAAGATAAATCACAGTCTAGCTGTCCAACTTAAGTCTCCATAAGTCTCAAATTAAACTTAACATAAGTCTAACATAAACTAAAATAACCTCGATAAGTCTCGAAGCATAAATAAATACTATCTAAATAGTTGCAGGTAATGTCTCCTCTAAAGGAATAGCCTCCCCTAATATCTCTGGTGTGCAGTCTGCATCTATACCTAGTCCGTAGTGTGTGGTACAAAACTTCTCAAGATCCTCTGAAAAAAATATCCAGTCAGGATTAGAACAAAATACACCACTAACAGCAGTTCCACATATATTGACAAAAACTATAACACAGTGTAAAGAAATACAGGACATATATGAATAACTGGCAATAAGAATACTGGAATAAAGAAAATACTGGAATAAAGAAATACTGGAACATCATCATCAATATACATCTAGCAATGAAATAGGAATACAAGTGCATGCAAGAAAAATGAACTAGTATGTAAGTGTGTACAAGAACAATAACTAAAATATGTGAAGGTGCTAGATCAATATGCTAGAGATACATGTCAAGAATCATCTAACCAAGTGTGTGAAACATCAGTATATCATGTGATCGCCTTGGAACTATATGACTCATTACATTGATTAGCGATCATCCCTAACAGGTCAGGCTAACCATATGTAACAGCGATGAGGCATGTAAGGGTAAGGCTGCACCGACGTGAGGTGTGGGTAAGCTATGATGCATGTAAAGTTGGGTATGATCACATAGCTACTAATATTTCCCCATTTTCCCCAGCTAGTACGATGGATCCCAATCACGACTCCTCGTGACAGGTCGCAATGATGCCAACTCGTGTAAATAACAGTGTCAGAGTCATGTACGCTATACAACAAGAGTTATAGAGATAATCAACATAATAGAAACTGTCAGAGAATATACTCGCCTGTGGTCCTTAGCTGGCAATACCAATGTCCGGGTTCCAAGGTATCGTCTGAATGATCCAACAGTCCTATAGATATATCATAAACATAATACTGCATCAGACATTATACTAATACATAATCAACACCATGATCTTAGGGACTACGCTAGGATAGTCACGTCTGTCGTTGCTGTGCATAACAGACAGTCAATAGTATGGTCTTGCCAGTACGTCAATGTACATGTGGCAGTCTTTTAATATTCTACAGTATCACAGGTCGAGATAGCTATGGGTATCCATAATTTCGTTAGGGTCACCTAGTTTACGGGCATATAATGCTTATTACTGTTTATCATAAGCATCAACACTACTAATTACAATTTAATAGATATATGCATTTAGCTACTAATAGAGTTTATATTATATATGTTTATGTGCGTATACTTATACCTACTAAACAATTATACTATGTACATATATATTATCAAAATTATACCATGTGTACATTTATTAAATATACATATTAGGATACTTATAATACATATATGTACGTACGTATAGATATTATTTGGGAGCATATAATATCTATATACTTATACATATGCAACTACGTACATCCATGTATATATCGATACATACGTATACTAATGTTTAACATACGCACATGCATACTCAACGAGATTAGGTTCACGCCAAACCTGCACGCATAGACGGGGTGTAGATGACGAGATGGGGCTGATCGTCGTGCCCGGGGGTGCACAGTCGGTCTGGGCAGCGGGACCTCTGTTCAGGCGCTCCGGCGAGTCGGGATAGGCGGGCTCCGACTTCAGCAGCGGTGCGGCGTTCAGCTCCTGCGCGGGGTCAGGCTCCAAGCGTCAACGGTCGAGCAGTTGGGTCGAGTCTAGCCCGCGGGGACGAGTCAAGGCGGACGAGCGGGGTGCTCCGGTCGGTGCTCTACGGGTTGGACAGGGAAGAACGGCGGGATGGTCGGGTATTCAACGGGGGCTGCGGCTCCGGCGGGTCAGTCAGGCGTAGGTGGTCGACGAGTCGGGGATGCGAGTACGGGTGCTCGGGTCGGTTGGATCACCGGTCGTCACAGCGGGTTGACAGGGATTGGCGGCGGTCTCATGTATGACTCCGACGAGTCTCTGGTCAGTCAACGGCGGGAACCGAGAGGTGATGAACAGGGATGGGGAGGGGATCGGCTGAGTTAGGGTTGATGGGTTTAAGGAAAAAGAAAAAGGGAAAAGGAATATATATATATTGGTGTTGGGTTTGACCTAGAATATATTGACTTTGGTCAACACTAGGAAAAATGCCTTGGCTTGCTATGGAAATATTCCAATGGGCTAGGGTTCGAATGGGTTTAATGAAATTGCGAGAATTTTATCGGTTTACGGGTTTGGAGCATGGTTTCAAGGGGTTGATGTTAAGTTACACACTCCCAAAAATTATGCAAAAATATACATGAAAGAGAACAATGGGTTTATTTGCGTATTGTGTCCCAGGGGGTGGACACCTTAGTATACTTTGGCATAAAGTGCCCAAAAATTTGGAAAAATTGCACTAAAATAAATTTATTGCTTAATTAATCAAATAAATGTAAGGGGGTGTTCTATACTCAATTATAAGTACAAGGGACTGAATTAAAGTGGAACATAAGCATAAATTAATGGTCTAGCATGCTTAGGACAAGGGTGTGAAACTGTTGGAAGTCAGTGGCTTAGCGTAGCATTTTAATTTTCCAAAGCAATGGTAAAATGCAACAATCAAATAAAGTCACAGTTATTTAAACATAATTTATTATCATGCAATTATTTACACTTTAATTACGAAAAGACAAAAATACCCTTAATCCGAAAAGTGGGGGTGACAGAAGTACTCTAAAAACTGCTCCCACGTTTGCTTCTTGCCGATGCTACGCTCCATGGAATCCTACCAGTGATGGGAATTGCCTTCAATTGAGCCCTCACTTCGGTCATCCAAAGGTCCGAAGGCAGCTGAGAAGCCTCTAGCAGCATCTCCATGTTGGTGACCCAATCGGAGATCTCCTCTGCGGTCTCGCTGCCCAAAAAGGTATCTGATGTGGGTGCTGGGGCAGGTGTCCTCACCAAAACTGCCATCAAGCTCTGTCTTATAGTCTCGGCTTGATGCCACTGTGCATGCATCATGGCCTGGAAGAATTAAAATATCTACGGATGTCCCTCTAGATGTGGCATCTGAGGTGGAAAGGGTGGAGGTGGTGGAAATATGACCTCCTGTAACGCTCCATAACTGCATGGTGCATTACGCTGAGTCAGATCGAATGAGACAATAGCTGGTTATATTTTAATTTATTGTATTTGGGAACAAGTATTGATTTAAGTTGGTTTCATGTGCAGATTGCCAGCGAAGTTCGATGGAATCGGATGTTCGTTCAGAGCAGTACTGGGATAGCTAGATTAGACCGATAATGTCGTCTTCCTTAGTCCGATCGGTCGGATGATTTGGAGAGCACGTCCTGCTCGCATGGTCATACTAATTGAGTAGATCATGCTTTGCATCCGACCACAGGTTCAAGGGATCGGCCGTATCGGCAGGGCAGGATGCTTAACAGAATCAGACTTGGTGAGTGGGCTCTGTCCCTTCTCCTCTACTCCTTCATGCCTAATAATATGGAACACACGTAAAGGCTTGAACACTTGGACTAGAACTTGAAAATTACTACACTATAGCGTGCATAGAGTGTACGTCGTTTACTTGAAATATAACTAATACGACTCCGAAGGAGTTCCAAAATACACGGGACCAGGCCACGTAGCAATGGCCATCTAATATGACTCTGAAGGATTTCCCAAATTAATGGACCCGACGAAGCGTAATACACTGTCCTAAAATACTATCAAGTCTAAAATGCTAACATACAGCAGGTAAATATCTTATCTCATCCATAAAATATAAATAAGAAGAGCTGAACTAAATACTGGAAATAAGTACGGAGTCTGAATGTTATAATATAATCCAAATAAGTCTAATGGGAACAAACCTACTACAATACTGAAATAAGAGTACGGAAGGACATATAAGAGTACTAGGCTAGAACATCGGCTAACTAGGTAAGGATGCTCCAGCCCTAGACGGAAGGCCTACCAGTGATCAGAAAAACTCTAATGGTAATACCTCAAGCTCCTCCTCAGTCGCGTACCTCATCTCCTGTCCGGGCTCGTACACAGTCAGATAGTATACCTCATCCAAATCTGGAAGGGAACCAGGTCCTTAGAAGGACGTAATAAGATACAAAAATTTATGCCGAATATAAATACTGAATAAGAAAAGGGGGTGTACTAACCATCTAAGTGAATCCAATATAAGGACAACCTTGTTACGTATGGGTAGGTGTAGGCATAACGTCCAACACTTCGAAGAGCGTTGTATCTGCACATGTAATATCCATCATTCTGAAGAATAAGGTATCTGCATATATATACGTCCGTAACGCTCCGAAGAATATGGTATCTGAATAAAGGAAGTCATTGGATCTGTGGCTCCTCTGGACACTATGAATTCTAATGTGTGTATCCCATACGCCTACCAGTTGTCCTTCCCACCCAATACAAATATACAAGTCGAATACATAACGTGCATACTACGTAACTACATGCTAGGTCTCAAATAACTAGACTAACCTGACTACGCACTAAACCGTGATGCATGTCACACCAGCACGATAGCTAGTCGGGTATGCCAAACTCGTATCCCACTATGAGTTTGTTATCGTGATAAGTGTAAGAAGTGTCAAGGTCTTGGAAGATATTAGAATATCCTCACAACAGTAGATGAGTCTGCTAGTGAATAAGTCAATACACTACATATCGACGCGTTCGTCGACAATACCCGAGTCATCTCGAACGCGTACAGTTATATAATATTTTGCAATAATATCTCATACAATATTTAATAACTTGAATTAAACAGTAAATAAGGCAATGTATACTTGCCTGGATCCTCAAGCTGCGAATGCCAAAATCCTGCTCCCGAAGCCTCACCCGAACGGTCCAGCGATCATATATATATGATTATAATATAATTATCAGTCATTACACTAGTATACACAGAAATATAACTACACTGCACTTAGAACTGACGCAAAGGAGGGGTCAAAGCCGGTCAACTAGCAGGGTCGAGTATGCACGTAGCTAAAATGCACAAGTGTCATGTCCCTAAATACCGTGCACAACAAGGCAGTTAGTTACCAAATACGTCACAACTCTAAATATCGTATAACCTAACCCATGTCCTAGCTAACAGGTTAGTGTGCACAAATGGTACTTTAGTCTAAGCACCTAGGGTCTACACAAATATATCCCATACTAACAACCTAATTTCCATGAAGTTTTTAGTAACACTAACCACTATTCTAATACATACACATATATACACTAAGTACTAGGGTTCACAAATTAACATAGGTCCATGCAACAACAATATCCTGAAGGAAGAGGAGTAAAAATGTAAATCTAGGTGTGCTCGTAAAGTGGGGGTGATGCTCGGTCCGCTGCTCGAGGGTGGCCGGTCTCCGACGGGTGGAGGTGCTCCGGTGATGCACAGTAGCAGCAGCAACAACACTGGCAGCAATAGTAGGGTCGTACGACGAGGTGACGGTAGCTAGGGTCGGGTGAGGGGTGAGGCTGCTGGTAGCCATGGCGGTTGGAGGTGGTGATGGTGGAGTGATGGTGATGGTGGTCGAGGTGATAAGAAGGTGATGATGGTTGGAGGAGGAGAAGGAGAAGAAGAGGTGAGGTGGTCATGGGTGGTGGGTGAGGTTTGGTGGCAGGATGATGATGATGGTGGTGGAGATAGTCAGAGGAGACGGTGATCGTGGGGATGATGGTGATGGTCGGGATGGCTGTGGTCGTGGGAATGATGGTAATTGTCGGGATGGTTGTGGTGGTGGTTAAGATGGTGGCAGTAGTTGCTGTGGTGGTGGTTAAGGTGGTGGTAGGGACCGTGGTTGCTCGGAGAAGAGGGAGGAGAAAGTCGAGGGGATAGAGAATGCGGTGGCGGGATGGCTGATGGTGAGGTAGTGACGATGGTGATGGAAGTGGTGGTGACGATGGTTGTTGTGGCGGTGGTAGTTACTGTCGGGGAGGAGGATGGTCGCAGGTAGAAGGTCGGGGACTGTGGTGGCGGGGTGGTGATGGTTGCTCGGAGGAGGAGGGAGGTCGGACAAGGAAGTCGGGGAAGAAGAAGTAGTTTATGTTCAGGTGGAGTTGGAAAGAGGTTGTGGATGAAAAATAGAGAAAGGGAGGAGGTATTTATGTAGGAGAGAGAGAGGAGGATGGCATTGAGATTAGGGCCGACCATAATGCATTCCTCGGGATGGGGGGAAGGTTCTTCATGAAGGATTGGAGGGCTAGGATGGGCTAGTTTTTGAATGGAGCGTGTAGATGAGGTAGGAGGAAAATGTAGTGTGTTGTACACCCAAAATAGAGAAAAAATCTAGGAGAACTGGTCAACAAATGAAGGAAGAGATTTCTTCATGGCTTGGCTCCAATAGGAGGTGGACATCTAATTGCCTATTTGCGCAAAAGCCCATAACTATTGGGAAATTGCACAAATAAGAGAAATTAAGATTAGATGAGGAAAAATACCATATTTGGTGTGATGTGGTAGGTTAAAATGGTGTGTGTTATTTAGTATGAACCATGAGGGTGTGAGTGGGGGTTTGGGTTGGTACTGGGTCTAGTTTTTGGTTAGGTTGAGTCATTACACCAATTTAATTTAAATTAGTGTAAATAGTGGTCTTTAATTAATTAGAAGTGCATATGATAAAATTGGATGGGACACAAGTATCATGGACGTAGTAGACTCAGAATAGATTATTGACATAAATTGGGTTGCACAAAACGGGTCGAGGTTGTGTCTCTAATTTCGATTGGAACAGACAAAGATGCAAAGTTAGATTTATTTTTAATTTAAAATTAAATATTTATAACGAATATTGTGCGACTAAATGAAGCACAAGAAAGAATATTTATGAGTTACACAAAGGTCATAATGGAAGGCTGGCACGTATAGAAAAAGTGTGTGAAATTTATTTGAAAGCAAATGCTAATGTAGCGCTCCAAATATCGAAACAACGGTAAGGTGCACCAAGTGATACAAATATTGTATATTAATCTAAAATACTATGTTCTAATTCTATTTGGCTCCAAACTAACCATAGTCTCTCTATCTAAACCAGGTAGACCTAAATTTAGTCGAGGGAGTTTACATGGATGTTTTTAACCAAAATATGATATAGAACGATCCTAAACTGGTGAAAATGAGTATAAATGAGTTATTATAACTGAAATATATTGTAGAATAAACATAAAATAATAAAAACAAGGATACATGGGTGACTCAAACTAAAATATGACTTATAATGAATGTACAATGATGAAAACAAGTATAAATGGGTAATTCAAACCAAAATAGGGTATAAAATATGCTTAGAATGGTGAAAACTAGTATAGATGGATAATTTTAATCAAAATATGGCTTAGAATTTGCGTAATTAGTGAAACCGGGTATAGATATATAACTCTAACCAAAATAAGGTATAAAAGTGGCCTAGAATAGTAAAAACGAGTATATAAATACAATTCTAACTGAAATAAGATATATAATGCTCGTAAACTGGTGAAACAACTATAAATAAAAGATTATAACCCAAATATAGTTTAGAATGAGCATACAATCATGAAAACGAGCATAGTTGGGTGATTCTAACCAAAATTTGGTATAAAAGGTCTTAGACTAGTGAAAACGAGTATAAATAATTTATTCTAATTAAAATATAGTATAGAATAAGCATAAATAATGAAAACGAGTATAAATAGGTGATTCTAACTAAAATATGGTTTACAATGAACCTATAATGATGAATACGAGTATCGATGGGGAATTAAAACCAAAAAATAGTTTAGAATGAGCGTACAATGATAAAAACGAGTATTGAAGGATGATTCTAATAGAAAATGATATAAAACAGGCATAAAATAATGAAGACGAGTATAAATGGGTGATTGTGACCGAAATATGGTATAGAACAAGCTTAGAATAGTGAAAACGAATATTGATGGATGATTCTAATCGAAATATGGCTTAGAATGTGCATAGATTGGTAAAACTGAGTATAGATGCATAACTCTAACCAAAATAAGGAATAAAAGTGGCCTAGATTAGTGAAAATGAGTATATAAATGTGATTATAACTGTATAAGGTATTAAATGGTCGTAGATTGGTGAAAAAGAGTATAAATGAATGCTTTTAATCGAAATATAGTTTTGAATGAGCGTACAATGATGAAAACGATTATAGATGGGTGTTTCTAACTAAAATATGGTTTAAAGCAGTCGTAGACTTACGAAAACAAATATAAATAAAATTTTATAAACGAAATATGGGTGGAATGAGCATACAATGATGAAATCGAGTATATATGGATGATTCTAACCAAAATATAGTTTAGAATGAGCGTACAATAATGAAAATAAGTTATAGATGTGTGATTTAAACCGAAATATGGCATAAAATATGCTTTGATTGGTAAAATCGAGTATAGATGGATGATTCCAATCAAAATATAGCTTAAAATGTGCATAGATTGGTGAAACCGATTATAGATGCGATAACTCTAACCGAATAAGGTATCGAATGCTCATGGACTAGTGAAAAAAGTATAAATGAATAATTCTAACCAAAATCTGGTTTAGAATAAGCGTACAATAATAAAAAAAATGAGTATAGATGGGTGATTTTAACCAAAATATAGTAAAAAATTATCCTAGACTATTGAAAACTAGTAAGGTGGGTGAATTGAACCAAAATATGGTATAAAATAGTCCTAGACTGGGGAAAATGAGTATAAATGTGTGAATCTAACCGAAATATGGTGTAGAATGATGATAAAATAATGGGAACGAGGATACATAAGTGATTTAACTGAAATACGACTTAGAATGAACGTACAAAGATGAAAACAAGTATAGATGGGTAATTGAAACCGAAATATAGTTTAGTATGAGTGTACAATAATGAAAACCAGTATAAATAGATAATTAAAACCCAAAATATAGTTTAGAATGAGCGTACAATGATAAAAATGATATAGATAGAAGATTCTTACCGAAATATACAATTCAACTGGCATAATATAGTAAAAACAAGTATAAATGGATAATTCTAACCGAAATATGACATAGAACGAGCTTAGAATGGTGAAAACAAGTATAGATAGGTGATTCTAATCGAAATATGGTTTAGAATGAGCAAAGTTTGGTGAAACTGAGTATAGATGCGTAACTCTAATCAAAATATGGTATAAAAGTGGCATAAATAAGTGAAAATAAGTGATCCAAACTTAAATGAGGGTAAAATAAGCATACAATAATGAAAACAAGTATAGATGGGCAATTTTATCCGAAATATGGTATAAAACAAGCTTAGAATGGTGAAAACGAGTATAGATGGATAATTATAACCGAAATATAGCATAAAAATGCATAGGATGATAAATATAAGTATAGATGGGTGATTCTGACCGAAATAGCATAAAACAGTCTTAGAATGGTGAAAATAAGTACAATACTGAGAATGAGTATATATGAGTAATTCTACCCAAAATATGGTAAAAATGGTCGTAGACTGTTAAAAACTATTATATATTAGTGATTCTAACCGAAATATGGTACAAAACGGTCGTAGACTGGTGAAATGAGTATGAATGAGTTATTCTAACCAAAATAATAATGAGCATAAAATAATAAAAATAAGGATATATTGGTGATTTAAACTTTAATATAACATAGAATGAATATACAATGATGAAAACAATGATAGATAGGTGATTCAAAATAAAATATAACCTAGAGTGAACGTACAATAATAAAAACATGTATATATGGGTAATGAAAAATGACATATAGTTTAGTAGAATAAGGGTAGAATGATGAAAACCAGTATAGATGGATGATTATAACCGAAATATGGCAAAAAATAGGCGTAGAAAGGCAAAAAGAGTATAGATGGGCAATTCTAACCAAATATGCTATAAAACGGGTGTAGAATGATAAAAACGAGTATAAAATGGTAATTCTAATTGAAATATAGCATAAAACATGCTCAGAATGGTAAAAATGAGTATAGATGGATAATTTTAATCAAAATATATTTTAGAATGAGAGTAGATTGGTGAAACTGAGTATAAATTTGTAACTCTAAACGAAATAAGGTGTAAAACTGGCATAGATAAGTATAAATGAGTGTTTCTAACTAAAATAGGTGTAGAATGAGCTTACCATGATAAAAACAAGTATATATGGGTGATTCTAACCAAAATATAGAATAAAATAATGAAAACGAGTAACAGTGGGTTATCAAACCAAAATATATTATAAAACGGTCATAGAAAGGTGAAAACGAGTATAAATTGGTGATTCTAATCGAAATATAGTGTAGAATGGTCATAGACTGGTAAAAACGAGTATAAATAATTTTTTCTAACCGAAATATGGTGTTGAATAAGCATACATTGATGAAAACTAGTATAGATGGATGATTCTAATCGAACAATGGTCTAGAATAAGAGTACAATGATAAAAAAAGAGTATAAATGGATAATTCAAACCAAAATTGGTTATAAAACATGCTTTAAATGGTAAAAATGTGTATAGACGGATAATTCTAATCAAAATATGGCTTAGAATGGGCATAATTGGTGAAACCAAGTATAAATGCGTAACTCTAACCGAAATAAGGTATAAAAGTGGCCTAAAATAGTAAAAACAAGTATATAAATATGATCCTAACTGAAATAAGGTATATAATTCTCGTAGACTGGTGAAAACAAGTATTAATGAAAGATTCTAACCAAAATATCGTTTAAAATGAGCATACAATGATAAAAATGAGTATAGTTGGGTGATTCTAACCAAAATTTGGTAAAATGGTCGTAAGTGGTGAAAACAAGTATAGATGGATGATTCTAACCAGAATATGATATAAAATGATCGTAGACTGGTGAAAACGAGTACAAATGTGTTATTCTAACTGAAATATGGTATAAAATGAGCATAAATGATAAAAACGATTATAGATGGGTGATTCTAACTAAAAATGGTTTAGAATGAACCTACAATGATGAATACAAGTATTCAGGGTAATTAAAACTAAAAAATGGTTTAGAATGAGCATATGATGATAAAAATGAGTATAGATGGATGATTCTGACAGAAATATGCTATAAAACTAGCATAAAATGGTAAAAATGAGTATAAATGGATGATTGTGACCGAAATATGACATAAAACAGGTTAGAATGGTAAAAATGAGTATTAATGGATGATTTTAATCAAAATATGGCTTAGAAGGTGCATAGATTGGTAAAACTGAGTATAGATGCACTACTCTAACCGAAATAAGATATAAAATTAGCATAGATTAGTGAAAACGAGCATATAAATATAATTCTAACTATATAAGATATCAAATACTCGTAGATTGGTGAAAGCGAGTATAAATAAATGATTCTAATTGAAATTTGGTTTAGAATGAGTATACAATGATCAAAATGAGTATGGATGGATGTTTCTAACTGAAATATGGAATAAAACAGTCGTAGACTTATAAAAACGAGTATAAGTAAATTTTTCTAACCGAAATATGGTTTGAAATGAGCATACAAAGATGAAACCGAGTATAGATGGGCATTTCTAATCGAAATATGGTTTAGAATGAGCGTATAATGATGAAAACAAGTATAGATGTGTAATTTAAACTGAAATATGGCATAAAATATGCTTTAAGTGGTGAAAACGAATATAGATGAATGATTCCAATCAAAATATGGCTTAGAATGGGCGTAGAATGGTAAAACTGAGTATATATGCGATAACTCAAACAAAAATAACGTATCAAATGTGGTGCCCCGTTCCCCCTATTCGGTGAGTGCGTCTAAGAAATACAAGACGGTATCGTTCGATCGGGATAGATTGAAATAAGATCTTATCCTCGTTATGGATTTTCTTCTTCGAAATCGATTCCCATATTCAGTGGACCTCCCAGGATCGACTTAGCAGAAGAGTCAGGAGGGACATCTCCGCTGCAAGTTTTCTTGCCTACTTTTCGCTGTCGCTTTGTTGCTTCATGCTTTGAGTTGGTTTTCGGATTTGCTTGAGTTTTCTTGAATGGTTTCGATGGATTTTACTGTTTTCGTTCATTGAACTGCACTTCAATTTCGAGATTGAAAAGAGTAGAAGAGGTATTGATCAGCTGTTCGTGGCAAATGCAGGTGAACGGACAGTAGGCGATGTGCGAGCGGAGTCCTGAAGCACCTCTTTCCTTTCCTTCCAACCAACTTGTGAGTGGCTAATATTCGATTCAGTTGACCCTTCTTCCAAGTTTTTACATCTAAAATCTTGTATTCTTGCTTGCCCGATCAAACGATATCAAGTAATAACTAAAAGATGTCAAGATAAAAAGGAATAGACTTGGATTATTATGCTTGTCAATCAACTTGTGAATGGTTACCTATTTGCATGTTTATTCGTTTGGAATATTTATCATATGCATAAATACAAGTTAGAATGTATACTTCTTCTTTAAATTGTGCTATGTATAGAATTCATCCTGAAATACAATAAACTGAACAGGAAGACTATGCAAAATACCTTAACCTTGTGTGGTGCATAATCTAGGCTCGTACGACATCACGTATGGGGGACGACTATCGATTCTACAGAATCAGAGTGTGACATATTGGTATCAGAGCCAGCTTCAAGTTCCTTTGATTCTCATGTTGGAAAAGTTCCTTTAACGATCAAATCCCTGTGCGAACTCTTGAACTCGTTAGGCCAAAATAAGATACGTTCATACAATGAGTCCATAATACATTATGATCCTAATATAATTTACCTTCTTTTGAAGGAATGGCATAAGCGCAATCATCAACGCTAGCACCGGGCGAGACACAAGCCCAAGAAAGCAGTTCTGGCACTTCGAGAAGTTTTCGGAGCCAGAGAGCCATGTCTCGTGTTGACCCCATTCAGCAAATGATGCGGATGTTGGAGGCTAGCCAACAGAGGGAGGAGGCTCATTATGAACGGGCCGAGAAGCGAGTAGAAGAAAGGCAAAAGAAGTTTCAAGACCATATAGAAGCTCGATTCTCAGTCCAACAAAAGCAGGTAGATATCCTGCAGCAGATTGTGCAGACTTTTGCCTCCAACTAGTCTGCGACAATAGCAGCGACACTGGTGGAGCAACCCGCACTTGAAGTCAAGATGCCCCAGACACCAAGAAAGAGGGATGTGACTACCTTCGACTTTGGCGACTTCAAGAAAGTCTGCAATACACCATTTAAAGGGACTGGGGATCCAATTATGGCTCTAGATTGGTTGGCCTAACTGGAGGATCACTTCAAACTCCTGGAGATACCCGAGCAGAAGCGTATTGTGTGTGCCCAACTCCAGCTCCGTTTGAACGTGCACGATTGGTGGGACGTGCATCGGAGATCTCTTCCAGTTGCTGATGATGAAGAGACGATTGCATGGTCAACTTTCTGTGGCACATTTGAAGAGTATTTCATACGCCCTCTCGTACGTCGACAGACTCGCCAAAGCAGCATGACAGTAAAGCAGTATTCCGTCGAATTCAACTGGCTCACCAAAATTGTAAATTCCTATTTACCTGATGTGGCGAGTCATGCCAGACGATTTGAACGCGGTATGCGTCCTGCTATCCATGCGCACGTGGTCGTTCCTCAATATCAGACTATGCGGGAAGTCCTGAACCACGCCCTTTCTCTTGAACCGCAGTATCCTCACATTTCTGTCGGCGCTATGCATACCTCCAATCACAAACTCCATAGCAATGAAAGAGGAAACAACGTTGCAAAGCGTCAAAATAACGACGGTCACCAAAGAAAAAATCCAGGGCAACCATGTTCCTTCTACAAAAAGATAGGGCACACGGCCGAAAAGTATCGCAAGAAGCTCGGGTTATGCCTTATCTGTGGTGATACAAATCACATAATTCATGATTGTCCAAGTTACTCAGTTCAACATCCTCAACATCCAAATCCTGCTTCTGCACCCCAGGCCAATCGAGCTGCGCCTCAGCCAAACGCCGCCAAGCTCAAGGTCCGGTCTAAATAATGACATAAGAGGCAGCTCTAGCCTCAGACACCGTTGTGTCAGGTACTTTGCTTTTTAATAACATACCTGCACGTGTGCTATTTGATTCTGGTATAATGCATAGTTTTATATCCATAAATTTTGCCGTGAAAAATAATATAGAAATGACTCTGTTGTATCTAGACCTTAGTGTTAGCACCCCCTTGGGCACGAAAATACCTGTCTGTTCAGTATGCCAAGGTGGTTACGTCTGTGTTGGAGGAAGGAAGCTATCGCTAGATATTTTAGTTCTAGATGTTCGGGACTATAACATTATTCTGGGGATAGATTGGCTCGACGCCTTCTCGACAACTATCGAATGTGCAAAAAAAATGAGTCATCTTCTGCCTGCCTGGAGAAGCCAAATTCTGCTATACGAGTAGTCCAGCAACTGATGCGTCCAGGACCTGCATGGTGATTTCAGCGATATATGCTCGGCAAATGCTACACTCTGGCTGCGAGGGATACCTAGCGTCGGTTCGGGACACACGGCTGGATTGCACAAATATTGAGTCTTTCGTTGAGGCAGAGTTCCCTGATGTGTTTTAGAGCGAACTACCCGGCAAGCCACCTAACCGAGAGATCGAGTTCACCATCGACACATTCTCGAATACTCTACCGATTTCTAAGCCTCCATACAGAATGGCCCCTGTTGAACTAAAGGAGTTAAAGTGCCAACTTCAAGAGTTACTGGATCGTGGGTTCATCCGTCCGAGCGTATCTCCTTGGGGCACGCTTGTGCTCTTCGTAAAGAAGAAAGACGGAATACTACGCCTCTGCATCGATTATCGGGAGCTGAATAAGGTCACAATAAGAAATAAGTATCCTCTGCCAAGGATAGATGACCTCTTTGATCAGCTGTAAGGGTCAATAGTGTTCTCAAAAATTGATCTTCGTTCGGGCTACCACCAGCTGAAGATTAAGCCAGAGGACATGCCCAAGACTGTATTCCGTACCCGTTATGGGCACTACGAGTTTTCTGTCATGTCATTTTGTTTGATGAACGCCCCTGCTACCTTTATGGATTTGATGAATCGAGTTTTCCGACCCTTCCTCGATAAATTTGTGGTTATTTTTATAGACGACATCTTAGTGTACTCGAAGAATAGGGATGAACACGCAGGACACCTGCGAATGGTGTTTCAGACCCTTCGAGACAATAAGCTATATGTCAAGCTAAGTAAATGCGAGTTCTGGTTGGATAACATATCTATTTTAGGGCACATTATCTCTGTAATGGGCATCTCAGTTGACTCAAAGAAAATAGTAGCCATTGTGCAGTGGAAACGGCCGGAGTCAGCTAGCGATATACGGAGTTTTCTTGGTCTGGCGGGCTACTACCGGATATTTATTAAAGATTTTACTAGAATTTCATCGCCTCTGACTCAGCTCACTTGGAAAGGAGTAACGTTCGCATGGGCGAACGACTGTGAAGCTTCATTTATGGAGTTAAAGCAGCGCCTCGTCTCTACTCTAATTCTTACCCTTTTAGACGGACCGGATAACTTCAAAATATACGGTGACGCCTCAGGCAAGGGATTGGGATGTATCCTTATGCAACGGGACAAAGTGATAGCCTTCACGTTGAGGTAGCTAAAGCCTCACGAGAAGAATTATCCAACCCATGATTTAGAACTTGCCACAGTGGTGTTCGCGCTGAAGCTGTGGCACCACTATCTTTACGGTGTACCGTACGAGATCTATACAAATTATAAGAGCCTAAAATATCTATATACACAAAAGGATTTGAATCTTCGTCAATGGTGCTGGCTTAAACTTCTTAGCAATTTTGACTTAATGATCAGATACACCCCGGGCAAGGGTAATATTGTAGATGATGCACTGAGTCGAGTATTCGTTGGAAGCCTGGCTATTGATGACAAGCTACATCAGGATCTTGAGCCTTTGGACATTATACTCTTAATCAGATACAAAAAGGGGGCACAAGTGGCACAATTGTGCCTTGAACCTGACTTGTTAGAAAAGGTCAAGATCGCTCAGAAGGATGACCTATTCCTGCAAAATATGCAAGGTCTTATCTCAGCAGAAAAGGAAACTGACTTTGCGGTAGGCACGGATGGGATGATCTGAGTGAAGGGGAGATTGTGCGTTCCAAATGATGCGGCCCTCGAAAAAGAAATACTCACGGAAGCTCATTACGCTAATTATACTTCTCATCCGGGTAGCACAAAGATGTATCAAGATCTTCGTACAAAATTTTGGTGGCACGGCTTGAAAAAAGATGTGGTACTATTCATGTCGCATTGCATGGCTTGTCAGAGGGTAAAGGTCGAGCACCAGAAGCTGGGCGGAGAGATGCAGAATCTCGCAATACCGGAGTGGAAATGGGAACATATAACAATAGATTTTATTGTTGGTTTGCCTAAGACGCAATAGAGGAATGATGCCATCTGGGTCATCGTCGATTGACTCACCAAGTCACCTCACTTCTGCCTATCAAAAGTACTTGGAGTGCCGACCGCTTGGCTCAGATCTACCTCAACAAAATCGTTCGGCTCTACGGCGTGCCCGTATCCATTATCTCCGATAGAGATGGTCAATTCATATCGTATTTTCGAAAAAGACTACAGTCAGTAATGGGGACGAATTTAAAGTTTATCTCCGCTTACCATCCACATACAGACGGTCAAACAGAACATGTCAACCAAATCCTCGAAGACATGCTACGACTCTACGCCTTGGACTTGAATACGAGTTGGAATATGCATCTACCGTTAGCCAAATTTGTATACAACAATAGCTTTCAATCCAACATTCAGATGGCGTCGTATAAGGCATTGTATGGACGAAAGTGCAGATCTTCGATCTATTAGGAAAAAGTTGGAGAACGGCAATATTTGTGGTGGTTTTAAACGAAAGAGATAAAAGTGTATTTCAATGGCGGGGTTTATACGAGACCCGTGCCCTTTGGTTCACAAACAAACTTGTACAATTTGATCCTATGCGAGGATGTAGGAGTACAATTTATTTAATCTGGGTAAAAATTGCTATAGGTGTCTGATCTGCGGTCGATCACTTTAGCCCTTGGACTACACGATGTTGAAGAAGTGCCGTGGAAGACAGGATGCAGCTTCGGAGGTTGCAAAGGAGGGTGGATGCGCGATGCTGAAGGTCGTCGCTCTCTATTCCTTGCCTGAGCTCTGTATTCTTCTCTCTCTCTCTATCTCTCCCTCTTGATCTCCGGTTCGATGACCTTGTTCGATTCTTCTTTCAAAGTTTCGACCTTTGATCTGATGTTGGTATTCTTGACCAAATTTCTCGACCTTGTTCCCCATTGACAGGGGCCTCTATTTATAGAGTCTTTGGTGACAGCGACCATTCCGTTGGTATAGCAACCGAGGAGTGGAAAGTACAGCACCCTTTTACACAACGGTTAAAGTAACCAATGCCTACGTATAGATGATCTTTTGACTGAGCGGGTGATGTGGGTCCAACTAAGGGGACACAACACGTACGGTTGCTACTAAGATCACGGCGTAAAAGCCATGTGGGTAGGTATCCATTGTGTAGAAGAGGTTGGCATAGAAGCCAAATGTCCGTCACCATGGCATAGAAGCCAAGTAGGCATAAAAGCCGAACAGGCATAGAAGCCGAGCAGGCATAGAAGCCGAGTAGGCGTGGAAGCCGAGTAGTCGTAGAGACTGAGTAGTCGTAGAGACTGAGTAGGCGTGGAAGCCGAGTAGTCGTAGAGACTGAGTGGTCGTAGAGACTGAGTAGGCGTGGAAGCCGAGTGAGCACAGGCCCTGAATGGGCGTAGAAGCCGCTGCGTACCGTGCCAGGGTGCTGATATTGACGTCTTTAGCCGAAATTATGGCTTTTGGAGATATAATCAAATCTTTGACAGAGATTTGCCATCATCCTGTGCATTAAATGCGGAGACGTGCCTTGAGGGGAAACTGTCACCGCTCTGTGCGTTTTGACGGAGGGACGTGCCTCGAGCCCTGTACGAAGCGCAGCTTTTGACGTGGCAGGCGGTTTGTCTTCCGCGGAGCGTAAAATAGCCCATGTTTGCCTGTGTAAAACAAGGCAGCGTATTCCCTTTGTACGCGAAAGAGCGGTTTACGTCGGAGGATTTTAGTAAGCGCCGGTTTGGTGATATTTTAACCAAATCCTCTGCATTAAATGCCGAGATCCGCCATCATTACTGTGGGGCGTGTCCCGAGTGGTCTGCGATCGTTTCCAGCCGTCGTCTGGGTAGCCGTGCAGCACTTTCTGTCAGGAGTCAGAGGTCAGTTTTTACTGTGCGACTGGACAGTTTCTTTTTCGGGAAGACGAAGCGTTCCTCGTACGCTTTAATGCTGCTTTGAGAGCGGCTGGGTTTTATGCCATGGAAGCGATGATGTCACAACCCGCACCCGGTTTAGGGGCACTAGTACGTGGGTACGTCCAGCCTACGCCGCAGCATCGGCGATAGAACGCTGTCTAGGTCAAGTACTATCTAAACAATCTCACGCTAGTATCCAACTCCATAAGGGGACTCGGATAACACTATAAAAATATTAACAACATACTCAATCACAACTACAGCACGATAGGAATTTAAAGGAAAAAGAATACAACACAAGTCTAATGACCAAATAATCATACCTGCACTCATTAACTTCCAATCCCCAAGTGTGTCAGAAACCAGTCTACTAAGGTCACAGTCTGGAAAAATATTTTCCAGTCAGGAAGGAGCAAAGTACATCTCTAAATAGCAGTTCTATATAAATGATATAAACTATGTAGCAGTTCTAGATAGAAATATACCAGATGAATGTATAGGTACGAGAAATGTACAATGAAAGAAATACTGGAAATACTGTAAGTAAATGCAGAAAAAGAAAAAATATGTCAATGAGCAAGAACCTATGACTAAGTGTGTGAGTACTAGCTTTAACATGTGATCGGCTTGGGAACTTGATCAGGCTGGTTACATGTGATTAGCTATGATTCATGGAAGGTCAGGCTAACCGTTGGTTAGCTATGATGCATGTAGAGGTCAGGCTAATCACACGTAACAGCTATGAAGCATGGAGATGGTCAGGCCGCAGCCGACGTGAGATGTGGGGTGAGCTATGATGCATGAAAAGTTGGGTATGATCACATATCTACACTAAAATACTCCCCACCCCCGACTGGTATAGTAGATCCAATCATGGTACGCTATGGCACGGGATTCCCTAGGGAGGTAGCAAATCTTCCCGGGTCTCAGTATCTGTACATGCACAAGATATCAAGGAAACAAGTCTTGTACAAGCTACACCATGAATAAGGAATAATATCTCATGACGAGATCTGTGTATACCAATCCGTGTAACCAGTGTGTCAAGAGCATGGATATTTATACTAGACACAGTGAACATAGGAGATATCATAAATTAGAAACTAATCAGAGAATGTACTCGCCTTTGGTCCTTAGCTGGTGAATACCGAGGTCCTGTTCCAGAGTGTCGCCTGGAGGAACCCACAGTCCTAATGACATATCAAAATAATACTTGTATCAGATGCCACGCTAACACACAATCCATGAAGTCAGAGGCTCTGCCAGATATGGCACTGGTCAATCTAGGGTCATCTGGTAGGGATATAATAACATACATATATCTATTTTTAACTATATTAGTACTTACAATATATATATTTACACCAATTTATGCACATATCTAATTTATACTAGTTGAACAAATATATGTATACTCATACATATGCTAAAAATACATTTTTAAAAATATATATATATATAGTGTCAATGTTATTATTAAAATATATACTAATACTAGTACATCACATTAAATACATATATATATGGTTATTCCAAATTATACAAAATAGGTATAACTGTATGTACATACGATAAAATATATTTTATTTATGTGGAAAATATACATCACCCATTATTTAAGAATATATATAAGTATACATTTATGTACACTAAATAAAATATACCCATACCCTATATGTACACAAGAATATATATATATATACCAAAATATGTTTATATATATATATATATATATATACCCAAAAAATATATATTATGCTACATTTATTTATATATGCCAAATTATGTTTTTATTAAACATATATCAATTAACATATACTAATATATATATATGCATTTATATACCAAATATATATTTACTAAATTAAATATATATACAATATATACATGTACCATTTAATAATACATACATATATACCAATTATTTATTACACACATATACTAAATATATATATACATATATACATGTATACCCATACAATTAATTAAATACGACCCTATACAATTATTACACATTATAAAATTCATTATACATATACACATATTATACTAAGATATATATATATATATACACTATACTAATACATGTATTAAACATTAAATAAATAATTATTATATATATACACATATTATATATATACCCACGTATATACGTATGTATATATATATACATATATATATATATGTATAAGAAGAAGGAAGGGGAGAGAGGAGGCTCACAGGGGCTTGCTGGCCGGACTTGGAATCAAATGGTAGCCGGAGTATCGAGGTGCAGCCGGAGGGAGTTGTAGGGGTGGTTGATGTTGATGGAGGTGGTGGTGATTGATGTTGGCAGCGAGAGGGAAGAATCACAGCAGGGTGGAGGAGTCGTCGGAGTGCAGGGTGCAGCGGGACTCGGCCGGACTGATGGTGGTGGTGGTATACGGATCTTGGCCGGGGCAGATGTGATACAGGGAGGAGCAAGGCCGGGTGCTGGTGGTGAAGTCGAAGGGGGTATGAGGCTGAGAACTCGCCGGAGCTGGGAGCTTGCAGCGGGAGGGTGAAGCAGGCAGGCCGGAGTCGGCTGACGCGGGGATGGGGAGTTGGAGGAGCTCGTGAGAGGGTTGACCGCCGGGCCGGAGTTGAGTCGGCCGAGCAGCAGCAGATGGGGGAGCAGCGGCTGACCGGAGGGAACTGGTCGCCAGACGCGTCGAGGCAGCGCCGGCCGGGGAATCGGGGCTCGGCTTTGGCCCGCCGGAGGATGATCGTGCGGGGGGAGATGGACAGCAGGGAGGAATGGGGGTTGTCGAGCAGCCGGAGGAGATTGTGCGGGTGGAGCTTGGCTGCCGGAGGTCGGCTCGGCTCTGTGGGGAGTGGCTGATGGTGGGCCAGGCTTGGCCGGGCCTGAGCCGCGGGTCGGGGCTCGGCCGAAGAAGATGGCCGGGTCGGGGGTGTACAGAGGTTGGGTGAAGGATTTCCCCCCCCCCCTTTCTTATTATTCAAATTTCAAATAAAAGAAGGAGAAGAAGAAAGGAAAGAGAAGAAGAAAGAAAGAAGGAGAAGAAGAAGAAAAGAGAAGAAAAGGAGAAGGAATTTGGTTTCCTACGTTGGAGAGGATGGAGGCTTGTGAGGAGGTGGGAAAACCTAGGTTTTCTAGGGATTAGGGTTGATGTGACATGTCATTAAATAGGGAGAGAGGGTTTTGTAAATGAAGGGTGAGGATGAGACCCTTCTAAAGAGTGGTCCAGATTTGACATGGAGAGAAAAATAATTCATGTGGGAATGAGGGTGAGAGATTTAATTAAATTATTAGGGCTCCCTCATTGGTTTAAACAAATGGATGTTGACACAAAAATACAAATTTGCAAACTAGCCCCCCCTAAATTTGGGTATTTGCACAGACGCATGAAATGACAAAAATTTGACGGGCGATTCGATGTCCGATATTTTGTAGGGTCAGGGGGTGCTGTAAGTTTGATGTGGGCTTCAGCAGCAGGGCACTGGAATTAATTTTGGGATTTACGGAATCAGATAAAATGGTATCCTCAAATTAATTCGAAATAAATGCAAGTTGTGTTCTAAAATTAATTAGGAGTACATGGGATCAAAATCAGGTCAGGTCATCAATACCAATAATGAAGTAGACTCAGTACAGAATGTTACCCTAATTTGGGCCGCATGAAAAATAGGTCAAGATTGTCCCCAATTTAAATTGGAACGCACATCAATACAAAATAGAAATTTTAAATAACGTCCGCGACGATTTTTGTGCGGCCAGAAATAATGCACAGGGAGCAAAATTATGAGTTGCAAAAATAGCAGAATGGAAGGCGGGCATGTCTAGGGCAGGATGGTAAAATTTGTTGGAAGACAAAAGTCAGAGTAGCGCTCCAATTATCGAAGCAAAGGCAATGCGCAAAAATATTAAATAACATACGGTAATTAATTACAAACTCCAAGAATTAAATTCTAAATAAATAATTAAATACAAAATTCCACAATTTGGACAGGTGTTCATCTACTGGGCTTCTAGGTCAAGTCTGCTGGCTCAAAACAAATGAACACTGTATATAATACTATATTTAATTACACGTCTCACATGATTATTTAAATAAAAATAAAAATATACTATCATGCAATTTACTTAATTGTAACTACCATAATATTAAATATTGTAAAAAGTCGAAAATACCCCGGTTTTCAGAATGTGGTAGTGACAAGTCTACCCACCTTAAAAGAATTTTGTCCTCGAAATTTAAAATCCTCAATAGTAGTATTTACTCATACACATTATTATTTCCATAAATAGTGAAATTCAACAACTCACATAATCCTGAAATAATCCACCTTGTCGTTTTGAAATTTCAAAATGTCTGAAATTACTATATTCCTGAAATATCCTCAAATAAAAAATCAGTTTCTATTTCCTCACAATTCCCACGAATTTAAATTAAAATTTTAAATACTCGGAATTTGATATCTGTTCCTCAAATTGAATTTCAATCAATGTATCGATTCTCGTCCCAAAGGGTCTGAATTCCAACAATAATCCATCAATGATCTGATTCTTCAGTTTTTTTTTTTTCAAAATACTTAATAATGCGACACTTATGGATCCTTTAAATGTAACGTCCGCAATATAAAATTTTAAATTACTATATTGCAATCAAATATATATACTGATAATTTTCCAATTTTTCCTCAAATTTTTAATGATAAATTATATCACAATCAACCTTCCTGAAATTAACAATCATCAATTCGGCCATGTTAAATTTTTAATCCTTTATTTAAATTAGCATTTTATCCTCAAATTTCAATCATATCTCGATCCTTGTAAAACCAATGATCCAGCAATTCTGTTATATCAACTCATGAAGGCTTATCCTTGAATTTCTAATCACCTTGTCCCATTTGTCAAGTCATAACCTTGTCATAGATCCTTGCTATGGTCAAAACCCCAACGATCATGGTCTAAGAAAAATTTTACCCACAGTCATACAACATGCAACCTAAGGGGATATGTACGGTCATAGTGTCTTTTGTCATGGTATTGCAGTCTCTGTATCAGGGTGTGCTACGAACTACTTTATAACAAGAATCATGCATACAAGCTACGGTACTAAGGTATCAGTCCATCAATCAAATAGATAGGAACAGAAGGAAGGAGAGAACAGAACTTGCTAACACATTACCTGCAGTATCTCCTATCTCTAACATACACTTAACTCTAGCATATTCACTAACTACTTCCTATTCCTGTACACTGGTACCCACATCAACTAGTCATTTCTCCACAAGATCCATGAATATATCCATATTGTACACATATGTCTATAAATACTTAAATCTGATGCCAAGAATCTCTAATATAACCATGATTCAATAATGCATCCAAGGTTTGATACCTCTATCTCTTTAGTACCATACCCTCTGTCAGTTCCCGTTCCTACTACAATTGTCCATATTATTTTCTCATCACTCCAGTGCACACCAAGTGTAACACCATACTAAGTGCTAAACCCTTTCTAATACAATTCTAGATGGACACCCAAGTCAGTCTGCGGTGCCATCTCAAACATGCTCAAATCACCAGATCCTTACACATATATATCATCTACTCATATTTTAATATTCATATCTCTCACCTACCATAAAAATTAATCCTCAAAATAATCGTCAAGGTTTAATTTCTCGATCAACTTAAAATAAATTGTATATACTTCCTCAAAATCAGATACTCAACATCGAAATAAAAATTTAATCCCTCCAAAAATCTTGGTAGCCTTAACCATGTTTATTGAATTCATATTTGAATCCTCAAAATTTAATGACGTAATCTCAACTCCTCAATTATTAAAAATAACATGTTATTTCCACCTTTTAATTTATAACTCCACATCAGTGCTCGCGGTCTCTGATACTCAAGGTGCACTCAATGCATCTAGTGTCTATAACTGTGTACTAAAATTGTACTACCTGAATCACTTGTACCATTATCTCCATTGATCAAAGTTATCATCACCTATAATTTCTTTCATGATTTTCAATCTATATTAACTGGTATATCATCCGATTATCATCATGCAGAGTGCTTACTGTTTTGAGCGTCGTTCTCGACTAACTCTCGAAATAGAACCATTAGCACTCTTGGCATTATATCACTAGCTTCATTAATGGATCATCTCATCAAGCTCATTAGAACTCATGTTTACTTGTACCTTCTATAATACTCATGTTTCTTTACCCTCGTGGGCATGTATATGGTTCTTCATCTTGATTGAGGTATAGGTATTTCTCTTAATCCTTTTTCAGCCTGTTAAACTAATTTGTGATACACTTCACAACTTTCATTACTAATCCTGATATTTCTCTACTTATGACATCTCATTAACCCTTTATGCATATATATTTCTTTACCTTTAATATTTCCGATATCAATCATCAATTTGAACATCGTGCTCCATAAATCCTTAACACAATTCCTGGATATTTAATCGTTTACATAGATCACTCAATTACATAATCATGATTATCCAGGACGGGTAATTGGCTCTGATACTAACTCTGAGAACTATCACTGATACTCTATACTCTCCTTAACTCTCAGTCTCTAATAACACTTATTCCAGAACCATTGGTATAAGGTACTATGCTAAGGGCTAACTCTAGATTAAATCCTTCTGCTCACATGTCCAACTAGGAAATACTTACAAACTCACAAGTCACACTCAGTCCATACTAATACTCAAGATACAGACATAATTACAAGTCACTAATTATCATACTTAACAAGGAACCCTCAAGGAATAGAAGCTCAAACGGAATTTGATTGAGGACAGAAGGTATCTTTACTGCTAGTAAGGAAAAGAAGCGATGGAACAAAGTCCTGGAATAACAGAAATAGATAAGTCTTGAGATGATACTTTAAGAACCAATTTAAGATACAACCTGATAATCATACACGTCTGCCAAAAATTATGACACACAGAATTCTCGCCACGCTAGTAAGCATAGGTACGATAAACGACAGGTTCCGTAACTAAGGTATGCAACCCTATAATCATGTCATCTAGAATCCTCGCCACGCCAACCGGTATGGCTGCGAGAGACTCTAAGTTTTATAACTATAGTATGTACATCCAAGTCAGGTTCCTACGTTCTCGTCACCACAGCTAATATGGCTGCGATAAACTCTAGGGTCCATAACCAAAGTAGACGTTTTACCTTTCTCACTGTCCTCATCAACATATGTCATCAGATGATACCATAAATTTTAGCCCGTAAAATTCATCTCGATATGAAATCAACTCAACAACGATACCAAGAATTAATTTTAATAACTGATCAACAAGGATCAAGTTCAATAACAACAAGCGAGAGCGGACGGAAACAAGAAAAGATTTAAATTGTAAATTATAATAAGATTCTCAAGGGGTCGTCCCAGGAATCTCTCAAGAATTTGTGATTGAGTATCCTCTCTCATCCTAGTATCCTATGTCCTATATTCAATAGCAGGAACGTAGTAGTACAACTATGACGTTGCACTACTACGACATCGCACAACTAGCGAACTCTGACTTGCATGGGCCACCACTAAAAACGTGTCATGACCCGCACCCGGCTTAGGGGCACGAGTACGTGGGTACGTCCATCCTACGCCGCAGCATCGGCGGTAGAACGCTGTCTAGGTCAAGTACTATCTAAACAATCTCACGCTAGTATCCAACTCCATAAGGGGACTCGGATAACACTATAAAAATATTAACAACATACTCAATCACAACTACAGCACGATAGGAATTTAAAGGAAAAAGAATACAACACAAGTCTAATGACCAAATAATTATACCTGTACTCATTAACTTCCAATCCCCAAGTGTGTCGGAAACCAGTCTACTAAGGTCACAGTCTGGAAAAATATTTTCCAGTCAGGAAGGAGCAAAGTACATCTTTAAATAGCAGTTCTATATAAATGATATAAACTATATAGCAGTTCTAGATGGAAATATACCAGATGCATGTATAGGTACGAGAAATATACAATGAAAGAAATACTGAAAATACTGTAAGTAAATGCAGGAAAAGAAATAATATGTCAATGAGCAAGAACCTATGACTAAGTGTGTGAGTACTAGCTTTAACATATGATCGGCTTGGGAACTTGATCAGGCTGGTTACATGTGATTAGCTATGATTCATGGAAGGTCAGGCTAACCGTTGGTTAGCTATGATGCATGTAGAGATCAGGCTAATCACACGTAACAGCTATGAAGCATGGAGATGGTCAGGCCGCACCCGACGTGAGATGTGGGGTGAGCTATGATGCATGAAAAGTTGGGTATGATTACATATCTACACTAAAATACTCTCCACCCCCGACTGGTATAGTAGATCCAATCATGGTACGCTATGGCACGGGATTCCCTAGAGAGGTAGCAAATCTCCCCGGGTCTCAGTGTCTGTACATGCACATGATATCAAGGAAACAAGTCTTGTACAAGCTACACCATGAATAAGGAATAACATCTCATGACGAGATCTGTGTATACCAATTCGTGTAACCAGTGTGTCAAGAGCATGGATATTTATACTAGACACAGTGAACATAGGAGATATCATAAATTAGAAACTAATCAGAGAATGTACTCGCCTTTGGTCCTTAGCTGGTGAATACCGAGGTCCTGTTCCAGAGTGTCGCCTGGAGGAACCCACAGTCCTAATGACATATCAAAATAATACTTGTATCAGATGCCACGCTAACACACAATCCATGAAGTCAGAGGCTCTGCCAGATATGGCACTGGTCAATCTAGGGTCATCTAGTAGGGATATAATAACATACATATATCTATTTTTAACTACATTAGTACTTACAATATATATATTTACACCAATTTATGCACATATCTAATTTATACTAGTTGAACAAATATATGTATACTCATACATATGCTAAAAATACATTTTTAAAAATATATATATATATAGTGTCAATGTTATTATTAAAATATATACTAATACTAGTACATCACATTAAATACATATATATATGGTTATTCCAAATTATACAAAATAGGTATAACTGTATGTACATAAGTTAAAATATATTTTATTTATGTGGAAAATATACATCACCCATTATTTAAGAATATATATAAGTATACATTTATGTACACTAAATAAAATATACCCATACCCTATATGTACACAAGAATATATATATATATATATACCAAAATACGTTTATATATATATATATATATATACCCAAAAAATATATATTATGCTATATTTATTTATATATGCCAAATTATGTTTTTATTAAACATATATCAATTAACATATACTAATATATATATATATGCATTTATATACCAAATATATATTTACTAAATTAAATATATATACAATATATACATGTACCATTTAATAATACATACATATATACCAATTATTTATTACACACATATACTAAATATATATATACATATATACATGTATACCCATACAATTAATTAAATACAACCCTATACAATTATTACACATTATAAAATTCATTATACATATACACATATTATACTAAGATATATATATATATATATATATATATATATATATATATATATATATATACACTATACTAATACATGTATTAAACATTAAATAAATAATTATTATACATATACACATATTATATATATACCCACGTATATACGTATGTATATATATATACATATATATATATGTATAAGAAGAAGGAAGGGGAGAGAGGAGGCTCACAGGGGCTTGCTGGCCGGACTTGGAATCGAATGGTGGCCGGAGTATCGAGGTGCAGCCGGAGGGAGTTGTAGGGGTGGTTGATGTTGATGGAGGTGGTGGTGATTGATGTTGGCAGCGAGAGGGGAGAAGCACAGCAGGGTGGAGGAGTCGCCGGAGTGCAGGGTGCAGCGGGACTCGGCCGGACTGATGGTGGTGGTGGTGTACGGAGCTTGGCCGGGGCAGATGTGATACAGGGAGGAGCAAGGCCGGGTGCTGGTGGTGAAGTCGAAGGGGGTGTGAGGCTGAGAACTCGCCGGAGCTGGGAGCTTGCAGCGGGAGGGTGAAGCAGGCCGGCCGGAGTCGGCTGACGCGGGGATGGGGAGTTGGAGGAGCTCGTGATAGGGTTGACCGCCGGGCCGGAGTTGAGTCGGCCGAGCAGCAGCAGATGGGGGAGCAGCGGCTGACCGGAGGGAACTGGCCGCCAGACGCGTCGAGGCAGTGCCGGCAGGGGAATCGGGGCTCGGCTTTGGCCCGCCGGAGGATGATCGTGCGGGGGGAGATGGACAGCAGGGAGGAATGGGGGTTGTCGAGCAGCCGGAGGAGATTGTAAGGGTGGAGCTTGGCCGCCGGAGGTCGGCTCGGCTCGGTGGAGAGTGGCTGATGGTGGGCCAGGCTTGGCCGGGCCTGAGCAGCGGGTCGGGGCTCGGCCGGAGAAGATGGCCGGGCCAGGGGTGTACAGAGGTTGGGTGAAGGATTCCCCCCCCCCCTTTCTTATTATTCAAATTTCAAATAAAAGAAGGAGAAGAAGAAAGGAAAGAGAAGAAGAAAGGAAGAAGGAGAAGAAGAAGAAAAGAGAAGAAAAGGAGAAGGAATTTGGTTTCCTACGTTGGAGAGGATGGAGGCTTGTGAGGAGGTGGGGAAACCTAGGTTTTCTAGGGATTAGGGTTGATGTGACATGTCATTAAATAGGGAGAGAGGGTTTTGTAAATGAAGGGTGAGGATGAGACCCTTCTAAAGAGTGGTCCAGATTTGACATGGAGAGAAAAATAATTCATGTGGGAATGAGGGTGAGAGATTTAATTAAATTATTAGGGCTCCCTCATTGGTTTAAACAAATGGATGTTGACACAAAAATGCAAATTTGCAAATTAGCCCCCCCCTAAATTTGGGTATTTGCACAGACGCATGAAATGACAAAAATTTGGCGGGCGATTCGATGTCCGGTATTTTGTAGGGTCAGGGGGCGCTGTAAGTTTGATGTGGGCTTCAGCAGCAGGGCACTGGAATTAATTTTGGGATTTACGGAATCAGATAAAATAGTATCCTCAAATTAATTCGAAATAAATGCAAGTTGTGTTCTAAAATTAATTAGGAGTACATAGGATCAAAATCAGGTCAGGTCATCAATACCAATAATGAAGTAGACTCAGTACAGAATGTTACCCTAATTTGGGCCGTACGAAAAATAGGTCAAGATTGTCCCCAATTTAAATTGGAACGCACAACGATACAAAATAGAGATTTTAAATAACGTCCGCGACAATTTTTGTGCGGCCAGAAATAATACACAGGGAGCAAAATTATGAGTTGCAAAAATAGCAGAATGGAAGGCGGGTATGTCTAGGGCAGGATGGTAAAATTTGTTGGAAGACAAAAGTCAGAGTAGCGCTCCAATTATCGAAGCAAAGGCAATGCACAAAAATATTAAATAACATACGGTAATTAATTACAAACTCCAAGAATTAAATTCTAAATAAATAATTAAATACAAAATTCCACAATTTGGACAGGTGTTCATCTACTGGGCTTCTAGGTCAAGTCTGCTGGCTCAAAACAAATGAACACTGTATATAATACTATATTTAATTACACGTCTCACATGATTATTTAAATAAAAATAAAAATATACTATCATGCAATTTACTTAATTGTAACTACCATAATATTAAATATTGTAAAAAGTCAAAAATACCCCGGTTTTCAGAATGTGGTAGTGACCGATGAAGAACCCTGTTTTACGCTGGATGGCTCTGAAGGCCTCTGTTTACGCTGCTCTGCATTAAGACGCTGCGTAGATCTTCCAAGCGTATTTTTCATGCTTCTAAAAGACCCCCTTCAAATTTTTTAAATTCCTCGGAATTTGAAACGCTTTGATGAAGCATGAATGGCCCCTCGTAACTCGAAACGTTTCTGAATGGAGCATTGAAACGGTCGATGCTGACTTTATGGCGGATTTATTAGGGACAGCTGTGATCTCTTTTGCCTATAAAAGGCTGGGGGGTGAACCTGTTTTCACCATATACCCATTGTCATGCAGAGATGATCGCCGGAGTTCGTCGGGTCAATCTGAGGAAGAAGGAGATCATGTTCTTCCAGCATGTAGGGAGCCGTAAAAGATGGCGTCTTCGAGCAAGTGTCCACTGCAACGATGGATCATGGAAGGACATCTTAGCCTCTCTTGCTCGGGATAATCAGCAACTTTGTATGGCGTTGCCCCAGGAGAGAGGAAGGTTCGTATTTGACCACACTGCTTGCAAGCAGTGCCTTCTCTCGATGCCTCTGGTGACGAGAGGCAGACAGACCGGCTAGTGTCCCGGTTTGAGCGGCACACGGAGCATGGGATCTGCAAAATCTATGCAGGCCCAGTTCTGTATCCGCCCGCCGTTGATTATTGCCATGTCAGTCGGTTCGCGACAACCGACTGTCTGCTGGGGAAGATGGATAAAGAATTGAGGCCCAGTGAGAGCCTGCCAGAACAACTTCTGGGCAATCTTTAGACGACGAGGGGGGATCTCCTTTGTAGATGGAGTTTCCCTCAGATGTAATCATGATTTTAATCTTTAATAAAATCGTCTTCTTCTCCATATGATCGTCTTGCCATACGTTGCTTGTGAAGTCTGAATATGTGCAGCTTCAACACGTCTGAATCTTTATGCCGACTCTGATAGAAAGAGTATTAGGCCCTGTCCTTCACGCATAGCGAATAGTCCATAGAACGTTGCTGAGCATTTTTGAACGCTTAGAACTGTCCTGTTGCTAGGACTGAGGGACGGCATAGGATTTCTGAACTGTTGCCTCTCTGATAAGCGGAATTTCATTTTTGTTCAGAATTCGTCTTCAAGAATGATCTCTCGAAACTCCCTTGGAACAGGGTCGAGGTTTTTTGGCTGTCAAACTGAGTTGCCACTTTGATAGACGAGATGTTCAGACTGGAATCTGGATGAACCTCCAGTTTTCTGGACCCGAGAGGAGTAATTTCTTAATGTTTGAACTCTGTATACCTCGGGTACTTGGGATGCTTTGGGTCAAGAACGAGTATCTTCGGTGTGAACTCTTTACAATTGACCGCTTTGGGACTGTTTGGATATGCGGAAAGTCGTGGAGCGGGAAATCATGTCTGTAGCCTCTTGAGCGTAAAATACCATCGAGCGTGAAATCGTAGACTTGTGGTTCCTGAGCGTGAAGTCGTAGGTTTGTTGCCTCTCGAGCATAGAATGCTACTGAGCACAAAGGCATCCGGGCAAGAAAAAACTATAGACTTCTAGCTGTCAGACGTAAAGCCGTTAGATTCGTAGCTGTCGAGCGTAGAAAAGCTCCTTTAGCATAGGACTGTAGATCTGTAGCCTGTGAGCATAGAACACTATCGAGCGTGAAATCGTAGACCTGTGGTTCCTGAGCGTGAAGTCGTAGGTTTGTTGCCTCTCGAGCATAGAATGCTACCGAGCACAAAGGCATCCGGGCAAGAAAAAACTATAGACTTGTAGCTGTCGGACGTAAAGCCGTTAGATTCGTAGCTGTCCAGCGTAGAGAGCTCCTTTAGCGTAGAACTGTTGATTTGTTACTCCTGAAAAGAAAATTTTTTCGAGCGTGAGGTTTGCGGATCTGTTGCTACTGAGCGTAAACTGAGCGCCATCGAGCGTGAGATCATCGATTTGGTATCTGTTGAGCGTAAAAGTCGTGAATTTGTGGCCTCTCGAGCATAAAAGCTACCGAGCACAAAGACATCCGGGCGTAAAACCGCAGACTTGTAGCTGTCGAGCGTAAAACCGTAGATCCGTTGCTGTCGAGCATAGAAAAGCTCCTTTAGCGTAGAGCCCGCTGAACCGTCTTGTACGAAAATCCTTTTGAATTCGCTGACCGTCCGTCTTTCGAGGGTAGTGGGCTGACGTAGCATCCAATCATAACCAACTATTAATTGCGAGATTTGGTTAGGATCTCGAGGGGTTCGTCCGAGGATTCGAGGAGTCGACCCGGACTGTATATATATCCCAAGCTTTTTGAGAGAAAAACTTTTTATCTGTCATATGCGAAAGAGAGCTTTCGACTGTTCGAGTTTTTCTTCGTTCCTTCTTCGAGCACTTCGAGTCTTCAGAAATGGCGTCGAAACAAACCCCCTCCGCTAAGGGAAAGAGCATAGGTTCTTCTTCTCATTCCTCTGTCCCGGCGAGGGAATCTCCGGTCGGGCAAGGTGAACTTCCCTCTGAGGGGAGCATCCCGCCGACGACTAGCGCACCCGGCTTTAGAGGTAGAACTTTTTGGGATGACACAAACGACGAAAAATCCTTTGCACATGTTGAACGTGACTGCGCTAGGTCGTCTTCTGTGCTGATAGCCTCTTTTGAGGAAGATGACGCACGGAGGCGTTTTCATCTTTTACGCCCACATTTCTAATGTGTCAGCGTAAAGACTCTATATTTTCGTAGCTCTGAGCGTAAATAGCTCGGGCTACCGAAAATTGGCGTATTTTATAAAATTTGAATTTTACGTTTTGTGGAGGAGACTTCCGGCGTAAGGTGACCAAATTTGTACAATCTTGGTGTAGAGCACAGACTGTCGTTTCCTTGGTCCGTGTATTTGTGCCAGACTTGTAATGACATATCTTCTTTGCATTATCTTACAGTTGATCTGGGTGAGTCCCCATTGGCTGAGGTGATGGGCTCTGCTGCCGGGATGCTGCACTCGAACTATCTGGAGGATCTGTCCTATGTGACATTTCCCATCTCTGGACCCCAGTATCCTGAGGGAAGGGAGCTCCTGATATCGGCCCAGGGTGAGCGAATGCTGTTGAGTATGATCAATGGCGAACCCTTGGTATGTGTAGATGGGGAGCAGTATATAAAGCCGGCTTTCCTTTTTGGGGACATGATTGATAAACAGTCCCAGACGAAGCCCAAAAGGGAGCCTTGGGTTTTCCCTGCCGGGGATTTGGTCTTGTACCTGCCGACGATGCCGAAGGATTATCCCATCTCGGCCTTCTTCCATGCGACGCATCCCAGGAAGATGTCATTGAAGCTGACTCCTGATCTTCACGGGAAGCCGGAGAAGATCTTTCATCTGAAAGGCGCTGACCAGGGGTCGTTTGTTAGTCGCCCTTCTGGCGTTATGACGCTGTTCCGGGGACTGTGCCCGGGTAGTGTCCCGAGTGAAGTTAGCTCGATGATCCAGCTTGTCCAGCTGTCAACCTTCTGTAACGACTTCATGAGTCGAGGTGGGGTGTATCCCAAGGAGAATCCTCGGTGCAATGGGTGGATCGCCCCAACGAACTCCCGATGGAGATGCCTAGTTGACTGGGCCTTGACGCACTTCCGAAGAGAGCTGGAGGGCATCGGACTATATGCCGTCGTGAGTGCGACGAGTGTTGGGTTTCCCCCCAATGCTAATTTGTTCTTGGCACTGATGGAGCGGTATATTCCGCTCACCGGGACCTTCGCCACTCCACTGGGGGAGTTGGGATTGGCGCTCCACGAGATGGCAGTTGTCTCGAGACTGCCGATGGGGGATACCCCATATGAAGAGTACGTTCCCACTAACCGGGAGTTGGAGGATTTGGACCCTCGGGTGGCGGAAGTATATCAAGAGCTGATGTGTCAGTACTTTGCGTGCACCACTTTTTATGACGAGCCCTCTGATTTGGCCTACACCACTAAGTGGATGTCCTACCTCTTCTTCCATCGGGCTAGGGCCACCAAGTCAGAGAAAGCTTCGGGGGGCAAGAACGAGCCCGTGAACTGCTTGGGCGTCCTCAGTGCCCAGGTCGTTGTGGCTCTTATGGAAGACGCCAAGGCTCCCGATCAGATTCTCGTTGAGGGGGTAGGAAAGTACCCCGAAGGTACAAAGGCCTACAGTTATTTGAGGTACTGTCGCAGGCCTCTGTCTAAGGAAGCCCAGCTGGCTGGTTTCCTCTCCATATGGCTGCGTCGAGTGGTGGTGCCCGATATCGCATCCGCGGATCGCATTCACCGGAACATCCTATGGCCTGCAGTGCGTCTGGTATTTGGGGCAAGACTGGGCTTGCTTCCTGCCTTGGTGTGCCGTATACAGGCTGGCCTGAGGGCCATGACTGATGGGTTGCTCTCTGATGAAGCTCGGCGTGAGAGTTTTCCCAGGGTGGAATTACCATACTTGTACCTGATGGGATGGTTAATTCTCCACAATCCCTGGGTAATGTCTCCCCGTTCCGGTAGCAGCTCAGGGGGTATATTCCTGCTGAATTACAGGAATTCCCTCTGGAATGTGAATACAGTCTTAGACTATCGACTGGCGTTGAACCTCAGCCACGGCTGGAAGATCCTTTGTACTCTCCCTCTTGTGCATCTTAACCAGTCAGGGCTGTGGCTTAAGGATTCAGGTCGAGAGAAGACCGTTCTTTATCCGGAGGCGTTTAATTGGTTGGTCTGTATTAGACCTTCCTATCTACTGTATAGGAGCGAAGACCATTGCTTCTTCGAGCCCTACCTGCCTAGTCATTTCGCCAGGCAGTTCGGGTACGACCAGTTGCATGTGGGCAACGCCGTCACCAGCTTCAGGTCCAGGGGTGGACTCATTGATGGAGCTAGAGGGTGGCAATATTTTATCATGGGTTGTACGGGGCAATTTTTATCGTGCCGGTCGTTTCAACCTCTACGGAGCTGCGCATCCTTCACTCCTATGCCCAGTTTTATGTGGCGGTTAACACTTTTCACCATAATTTCGACAAGCGTGGGAGCTTCAGGGTGCCTTCTGTGAAGCCTGGGGGAAGGGTCGAAGTCCCCTCGGTTTCTTTTGACGAGGGGGAGGAATCTGGTACTCCGGACGAGCCTCTGGTGTCGTTGCCGAGGTGTGTGGTGCCTCTGCCGGCGGGGGCTTTGGTAGTCTCTTCTGGGAAGCGACGGGCTTCTGCTCCGAAGGAAGCTTCCCTTCGTAAGAGGAGGAAGGAGATGGTTGCTCGTCCTCTCCGCATTCCTGGTGTTGAGGCTCCCGGGAATGAGCCTGCATCTCCCTGTATTAGGGACGATTCTTTGGCCGGAGGTTCCTCGCCTTTCAGAGGGGGACCTTCTACAGTTCTGGCTGGCGGCACCAGAGAGCCCTTGCGGGAGGCTGCTGTCGCTGCGGCTGCTCCAAACAGCGGAGCGGGATTGCCTGCGTGGCCCCAACAGATGGAAGAATCTCCCCGAAGGTCAGTAGTGGGCGGAGTTACTTCTGTGTTAGCGAGTGCGCTTAGCGAGACTCCGGCTGATGAACCTCGACCGCGTCTCGGGGAAGGCTTGACCGAACTCTTGGCGATGTCGGTCAGCCCACCTCCTTCTCCAGGTATGACAGTTCGTATCGCGTCATTAAGGCGTGGTTTAGCTACATCTGCTGCAGATGCGTCGTATATGCCGTTGGCTCCGGGTAAAATGTTGTTTTGATGTCTCCTTCTAGGAGGATTACCACTGTGTCTGATATTTTGCTTTCTTGTCCTCTTTTCAGGGGATGACGTCCACGGGGAGTACGGCGTTGAAGCGCCTTCCGGCTTTGTTCTGGCTCCTGGCGGTGACGTGGAGGCGCCGGATTTTGAGGCAGAAGTGTCTTCGGGGGCTAGCTCGCCCGGAGAGGTTTTGTCATCTCAAGGGGAGGATGAACCGGTCATCGTGACCTCGCCTGTCGCGAGTATGCCAATGACTTCGATTGTCGCCATCGTACCTTCTTCGGCCGTGCCACCTGTTGAGGCGGCGGTGGCTACCTCGTCTGCAATTGTGGCCACTCCGGGCGCTCAGTCGGGTCTAGTCGCGTTGATCGAGCAGCATACCAGCCTCGTCTACACTGGCTTAAAAACGATGATACCGATGGTGTTGGCGAAGAACCTTGACTTCGAGCTCCTGAAGAAGACTTCTCAGCTTTTGATCGACGTTGTCAGGGGGCTTGGCAATCTTGGAGTAGCTGATGCTCTGGAGGCGGTGGTTAATGGTTTAGAGCAACTCATTAACGAATACTTGCAGCGGACTGAGGGCAGCCTGGATGCTGATGTCCAGGCTCGATACGACCTCATGACTGAGTGGCTCGCTACGAAGCTTGAAAGCCTGGACAACTCTATCCAGACGCATAAGCTGGAGATGGATAGGAGAAGAGCTGTTGTGGAAGAAGCCCTTGCCGTTGAGATGCAGTGTCGATCCGAGCACGAAGGGAATGCGGCGAGGGCCTCCAAGCTGAGGGAAAAACTTGCTCGGGCAGAGGAGTGGGCTTCCCAGTCGTTGGCAGGTTTGGAGGTAGCGATTGGTCGACTGAGCAAAGTGCGACGGGATCTGGACCATGCAGAAACTGCCCGTGCGGGCTGTCTTTGGGCAAGGGCTAATCTGATCCTTACGCATACCCGGAGGCACGGCTGGAGCAGGCTCGCGCCGATGCCTTGGCCCTTAGGAATGAGAGGATAGCTGTACTGGAGCGGCAGATTCATGGCCTGATTACTCCGCCATCTTGATGTATCCCTTCTTATGTAATTCCGCCTTCTTCTGGAATGAATAACAACGACTTTTTTCTGACTGTTGTAGACCCGTCATTTCGGAATGTAAATGACAGTTTTTTTTGGCGAGAGTGATATCAGAGGTAGTATGATAATTCTCGATAAACTCCTCTAGCGGGATATACCTATTCAGCGGTCGTACAGACATGATAGGATATGACCTAACTAGTTTCTTTTTTAGCGAGTGGTTTTGTCATAATTGAGATTCTCGCTATATTCCGCCCGAGCAGGGGGGTTAAGCGTAGTATCTTTTCAGGAATTTGCCGTTGATGGGAGCCATTAATAGGTCTCCGTTGGGCTGGGCTATCCTGTAGGCGCCGTTTGAGAACGTTGTCTCGATCGCATAAGGGCTTTCCCATTTGGGCTAGAATTTGCCTTTACTTCTGTGAGTTAGGATCATCGGCCTTCTCACGGCTAGAACTAGCTCGCCGACCTTGAACACCCTTTCCTTTACTTTATGGTTGAAAGCCCTGAAAATGCGTGCTTGGTAGAACGTGATGCGCTGTTGAGCTTGGAGGCGTTTCTCGTCTAATCCTTCTAGCTCTTGGAGCCTTAACAGGTCATTCTTTTCTCGAGTTAGCTCATTGGTCACGGCTATTCGGAGCGACGGGATCTGGACTTCAACGGGGAGGACTGCTTCACTCCCGTAAACCAGTGAGAATGGGGTGCAGCCTGTCGGTGTCCGTACTGTTGTGCGGTATGCCCAGAGACATTCGCCCAGCTTTTCGTGCCAATCTCTTTTGTTCGAAGAGACGAATTTCTTTAAGAGTTTGATAATGGTTTTGTTGAAAGCTTCCGCCAAACCATTAGCAGCTGGATAGTACGCCGTAGAGGTAATGTTGTGTATCCGGTTATTATCGCAAAACCGACGAAATGCTTGGCTGATGAACTGGGGCCCATTGTCGTGGATTATCCTCCAGGGTATCCCGAAGCGATAGATGATGTGATGCTTGATGAAGCTGATTATGTTGGAGGCCTTTACCTCAGCGAGAGGGATTGCTTCGGCCCATTTGGAAAAGTAGTCCGTGATGGCCAGTATGAACTGGTGACCCCCGGAAGAGGATGGGTGAATAGGACCGATGATATCCATCCCCCATGCTTCGAAAGGCCAGGATGCGACCGTAGGGTATAGATGTTCTGACGGTTGATGTATGAAGTCTGCATGAACCTGACAGGCTCTGCAATGCCTTGCATACCGTATCGCATCTGCGATCATAGTAGGCCAATAATAGCCCATCCTCCTGATGCGGTCTTGTAGCTTAGGCCCGGGTTGATACGCTCTGCATATGCCGTCGTGAGCTTCACGGATCATCTGTTATGCCTCGGTGCCAGCGAGACATCTTAACAGCAGTCCGTCGTAGGTCCGACGATACAGGTATTGTGAAGATGCATCGAAGTAGAAGCATAACGATCGTCTCTTGACGGATACTGCTTCTTTGGGGTCCTCTGGTAAGATTCCGTATGCCACAAAATCTATGAAGGGACTCGTCCAATCTTTTGTAGGAGGATCGGCGTTTACAGCGTAGCTGCGTTCTAGGTGACAGCTGTTCTTCACACAGAATAAATCTCTGTTAAGAAGGATTACCGAATCTTGCCTTCTTATAGGGGTAGCTAAGTCCGCAGCTAGGCTGGCCAGGGCATCAGCTTCCAGATTCTGAGATCGAGGTACATGCTCTAGGAAGAACCCTTTGAACGTCATGGCTATCTCGACTGTCACTCGGTGGTAGGGGATGAGGTCTGGATTCTGGACTTCGTATATCCCCCAGACTTGGTTGACGATGAGCAGAGAATCACCGAAAGCTTCCAGGGATTCTACCCCCAGCTCTTTAGCGACTTGGAGCCCGATTAGCAGAGCGTTGTATTCTGCCACATTGTTGGAGCAGGGCTCGCTAAGAGAATATGCTCGATAGATGACGAGCTGATCCGGAGTAACTAGGACGACTCCCACTCCTGAAACGACATTTCCCTTAGGACCGACTCTGGAGGCGCCATCGAAAAATAGTCGCCATACGTCACTTTCTCTTGCGAAATTACATTCCACAACTTCATCGGGGATGTCTTCGTATAGTTTGGAGGTCTCCGGGATTGGATGAGCTGCTAGGAAGTCGGCCAGTGCTTGGCCTTTGATGGACTTCTGTGGGACGTAGACCATGTCATATGGCGTCAGCAGCATCACCCAAGTTGCGAGTCGGGAGTTAAGGGTACTTGGCTTGCTCATCAGCACCCGGAGAGGGTTGATCCTGGAGATGATATGAATAGTCTGACCGGTGACATAGTATCGCATCTTCTGGACAGCGAACATCAGAGCCAAGCATTCCTTATCCACTGGGTTGTACCGGTGTTCGGCCCCGACCATCATCCTGCTAAGGTAGTAGATAGCCTGTTCATGACCCGCATCATTCTTCTGTGCAAGGAGAGCTCCTAGCGAATGATCCATTGCCCGAACGTACAGCAAGAAGGGTTTTCCCATGACGGGAGGCACCAGAACTGGTGGACTGGTTAGGTAGCGCTTGATATCCCCAAACGCTTGCTGACAGGTTTCGTCCCATATGAAGGACACACCTTTCTTCATAAGGTGAGAGAAGGGCTGACATCTCCCCGAGAGGTTGGATATGAATCGCTGGATGTAAGCCAGACGTCCTTGGAACCCCCTGAGTTCCTTCAGATTACGGGGCGGTCGCATTATTACGATCGCCTGGACTTTGTCAGGGTCTACTTCGATGCCTTTGGCGGTAATGACAAATCCCAGGATTTGCCACTGGATACCCCCAGAAAGGACTTTGTAGGGTTTATCTTGAGTTGATGCTGGCACATTAACTCGAATACCGCCCTCAGGTCTCGAATGTGATCACCTTTGAGGCGGCTTTTGACAGCTATGTCGTCCACGTAACATTCCACTATTTTGCGTAACTGCTCACGGAATATGTTACTCATAGCCCGTTGGTATATAGCCCCGGCGTTCTTTAATCCGAAGGGCATGACCGTATAGCAATATACCCCCAGTGGTGTCCGGAAGGCAGTGTGCTTTTCGTCTTCCGGATGCATCTTGATCTGATTGTATCCCGAGAACCCGTCCATAAAAGACATACGCTTGAAGCCGCAGGTGTTGTCGATCATGATGTCCGTGATGGGAAGGGAGAATTCATCTTTGGGGCAGGCCGCATTCAGATCTCGGTAGTCGATGCAGATACGTACCTTCCCATTTTTCTTCATGACTGGGACAACGTTGGCGACCCAGTCGGGATGTTGTTCTTCCCGGATAAAACCGCAGGTTATCAACTTCTTGACTTCGTCCTCGATGGCGTCCATCATATTCGGGCGAAACCGACGTTGGTGTTGTTTCACTGGCTTCGAATCGGTCGAAATATTGAGCTTATGAGTAGCTACCCTCGGGTCTAGGCCTGGCATGTCCTCATAACCCCATGCAAAGACGTCGACATATTCCTTTATCAGTTGTATGATCTTTTCCTTTTCAACTGGGGGAAGATTGTTACTGACAAATATTGGCTTTGGTGAGAGCTCACCCCCAATGTTGACTTGGATAACTTCGTCCTTGGTGGGAGGTTCTCTCTGCTCGAAGCGGAATTCCCACTGTATATCCATTTGCTGAGCCCAGGGGTCGTTCTCGAACGGGACAAACTTTGTGGTTGTGACTCCATCGGGGATGGAGGTACACATCTGCTCAGAGGTGATATGGACATGGCAGTTTTTGTGGACTTAACATCACTGGCGTGCTTAGAATTTTAAGTACGGATGTTAAGTGTAGATGACAATCAATATCAGAGGTAATATGGACATGATAACTGACGGTCAAAAGTTTTATTCAGAGGTAATATGAACATGACAAACTTTGTGATTGTGACTCCATCGGGGATGGAGGTACACATATGCTCAGAGGTGATATGGACATGGCAGTTTTTGTGGACTTAACATCACTGGCGTGCTTAGAATTTAAGTACGGATGTTAGGTGTAGATGACAATCAATATCAGAGGTAATATGGACATGATAATTGACGGTCGAAAGTTTTATTCAAAGGTAATATGAACATGACAAACTTTGTGATTGTGACTCCATCGGGGATGGAGGTACACATCTGCTCAGAGGTGATATGGACATGGCAGTTTTTGTGGACTTAACATCACTGGCGTGCTTATAATTTAAGTACGGATGTTAGGTGTAGATGACAATCAGTATCAGAGGTAATATGGACATGATAATTGACGGTCGAAAGTTTTATCCAGAGGTAATATGAACATGACAAACTTTTGTGATTGTGACCCCGTCGGGGATGGAGGTACACATCTGGTACTCTGCCATAGTGATTGTTCCCTTGTTTTCTTTCATAAACGTAGAGTTATGACCTTGGCATTGATTAATTCCTGAATTCTCCTTTTTAGTACATAGCAGGCCTCCATAGGGTGATGAGTGTACTGATGGAAGAGGCAATAATCCGGCTCATTGATTCTGCCGGCCCTCTCGGGGTATCTGATGTCGGGCAGCTGAAGCTTCCGTTCCTTCCTCAATATATTAAAGATTTCTATTATGTCATCTTCTCTGAAGGAGAAAGTTCCTTTTGGTCGTGAGGCTTTTGATGCCTGGGCTTTACGGTCTGCCGGGAAGATAGCCGTTGTTGCATCATCTTTGAATCCCGTGGACATTCTGCCCCTAGCCTTGGGTGCTGTCTTGCTCTGTCGAGGTGAGTTACCCCCAGACACGCTGTGGTCCCCGGTCATAGAAACTGATTCAGCAGTTGTTGTCTCTGGTCGTACAGGATTAGATTTTGAAGTTTTGGGATTAGTCGTATATCCCAATCCAAAACGAGCTTGTTGATGGCGAGAATTACCCTGCAACGGTGTTCGCCTACCTTTTCCATCGTTGAGGCCTTGCCTTGATTTCAAATCATAACCCATGTTCTGTATAATCTTCAAAGCTTGCGGGCTATACCTGTGGATTTATATTTTCCTACTCTCAGGCTCGCGGAATTCTTCCTGTTCAACCGGACTATTCCGCTTGTGTTTGAAGACTATTGGATGCTGATCGCCGTGGGTAGGAGGGACAACAAAGGCACCATCTTCATATGGTTCATACATCATGATGACATTAGATGTTGATACATCTTCCCATACTATCTCTCCTCGTTTGACAGCTAGGGGTTCTAAAACCTGTTTACGGCTACTATCTTTGTCTTTTTTGATTAGATAGGTACGCAGGTCAGGAGGATTTGCCGAAGAAGGAGACGATGGCTTGTATCTTATGTTCTCATCAATGGGTACGCGGAGACTAGGCACCATGGTCTTCCCTATGCCACCCGTATACAACAGGTTGGCCATCTGGGCGGCGAATAATCCCCTGGGAGGGTGTCTTTCCGTTGTCAGAGCTTGTTTTATGCCGAGGGATTGTGCCTGGCGTAATTTGGAGATACGCTCAGTCTGTCGTAAGGTTGGAGTGGCCCTCAGTCGGCCATTAGCTTCTCGCATAATCCGGAGGGTAGGCAGATCTTTCTCTTGCTGGCGTGAAGGCCAAGTAGTCGAGTATTCGCCTGCTTGTTCCCTCTTGCGGAGATCATAGCGCTCATCTGGTTTATCGTAGAGGTCAGATGTCGTCTTGCGTGTGGAGCATGATCTGTATCTCTGATTTGGCGTTGAGGCACCATCAGAGGTTTAGTCTGTACCGCGCGTAGCGGGAGACTGATTTCTGCGCGTGTAGCACAGTGGATACTCTTGGGTTTGTGCTGAGGCTTTACCAGAAGTTTTGTCTATACCGCGCGTAGCGGGAGACTGAATTTTATGTGCGAGGCACGGAGGGAGCGATACTATCACCTCATTGGTCAGAGAGATCGGAGAGATCGGAGAGTCCACAGGAACAGGGGAGGATGTCTTGGGCATCCAGACTTTGCGTAGCTTCTTGTTGTCTTGGACGGAGAGAGAGTGAGAGCTATCCCCAGTCCGTAGCATGTCTTCGTAGGTAGACTGGTCGAAATGAACGACCAGCGTCTTCTTCACGGTTCCTACAGATACCGTATCGTGTTGAGCAATTACTTCCTCGTCAGAAGAGAAAGATGTCCCCAGCAGAGTCGCCATCTTGTTTGTGGTAGTTTTAAACGAAAGAGATGAAAGTGTATTTCAATGGCGGGGTTTATACGAGACCCGTGCCCTTTGGTTCACAAACAAACTTGTACAATTTGATCCTATGCGAGGATGTGGGAGTACAATTTATTTAATCTGGGTAAAAATTGCTATAGGTATCTGATCTTCGGTCGATCACTTTAGCCCTTGGACTACACGATGTTGAAGAAGTGCCGTGGAAGACAGGATGCAGCTTCGGAGGTTGCAAAGGAGGGTGGATGCGCGATGCTGAAGGTCGTCGCTCTCTATTCCTTGCCTGAGCTCTGTATTCTTCTCTCTCTCTATCTCTCCCTCTTGATCTCCGGTTCGATGACCTTGTTCGATTCTTCTTTCAAAGTTTTGACCTTTGATCTGATGTTGGTATTCTTGACCAAATTTCTCGACCTTGTTCCCCATTGACAGAGGCCTCTATTTATAGAGTCTTTGGTGACAGCGACCATTCCGTTGGTGTAGCAACCGAGGAGTGGAAAGTACAGCACATTTTTACACAACGGTTAAAGTAACCAATGCCTACGTATAGATGATCTTTTGACTGAGCGGGTGACGTGGGTCCAACTAAGGGGACACAACACGTACGGTTGCTACTAAGATCATGGCGTAAAAGCCACGTGGGTAGGTATCCATTGTGTAGAAGAGGTTGGCGTAGAAGCCAAATGTTCGTCACCATGGCATAGAAGCCAAGTAGGCATAAAAGCCGAACAGGCATAGAAGCCGAGCAGGCATAGAAGCCGAGTAGGCGTGGAAGCCGAGTAGTCGTAGAGACTGAGTAGTTGTAGAGACTGAGTAGGCGTGGAAGCCGAGTAGTCGTAGAGACTGAGTGGTCGTAGAGACTGAGTAGGCGTGGAAGCCGAGTGAGCACAGGCCCTGAATGGGCGTAGAAGCCGCTGCATACCATGCCAGGGTGTTGATGTGGACGTCTTTAGCCGGAATTATGGCTTTTGGAGATATAATCAAATCTTTGACAGAGATTTGCCATCATCCTGTGCATTAAATACGGAGACGTGCCTTGAGGGGAAACTGTCACCGCTTTGTGCATTTTGACGGAGGGACGTGCCTCGAGCCCTGTACGAAGCGCAGCTTTTGACGTGGCAGGCGGTTTGTCTTCCGCGGAGAGTAAAACAGCCCATGTTTGCCTGTGTAAAACAAGGCAGCGTGTTCCCTTTGTACGCGAAAGAGCGGTTTACGCCGGGGGATTTTAGTAAGCGCCGGTTTGGTGATATTTTAACCAAATCCTCTGCATTAAATGCCGAGATCCGCCATCATTACTGTGGGGCGTGTCCCTAGTGGTCTGCGATCGTTTCCAGCCGTCGTCTGGGTAGCCGTGCAGCACTTTCTGTCAGGAGTCAGAGGTTAATTTTTACTGTGCGACTGGACAGTTTCTTTTTCGGGAAGACGAAGCGTTCCTCGTACGCTTAAATGCTGCTTTGAGAGCGGCTGGGTTTTATGCCATGGAGGCGATGAAGAACCCTGTTTTACGTTAGATGGCTCTGAAGGCCTTTGTTTACGCTGCTCTGCATTAAGACGCTGCGTAGATCTTCCAAGCGTATTTTTTATGTTTCTACAGGCAAATTCTTGGCCCTGATCTCGTGGAACAAACTGTCCAAAAGATTCGTTTGATTCGGGAAAGGCTGAAAGTAGCTCAGAGTCGCTAAAAGAGCTACGCAGACACACATCAACGTCCACTTGAATTCCTTGAAGGAGATCAGGAATTTCTTAAGGTCTCGCCCATGCGAGGAGTCACCAAATTCGGAGCAAAGGGGAAACTAAGCCCAAGATTCATCGGTCCGTTCGAGAAACTAACGCGAGTTGCCTCAGTTGCATATCAGATTGCCCTATCACCGTCACTGTCCGAAGTGCACGATATCTTCCATGTTTCACAACTTAGTATGTATACGACCCGATTCATGTGGTAGATCTTGATCAACTGGATCTTAAGGCAGACTTGACATATGTCGAACAACCAGTACAAATTTTGGATCGTAAGGAGAAGCTGCTTCAAAGTAGTTCGGTTCCTCTTGTGGGCGTGCTTTGATGAAATCACTCGGTTGAAGAATCCACTTGGGAGCTTGAATCCGAGATGAGGGAAAGATTCCCTTCATTGTTTCCTATTGGTAGATTCTATTCCTAATTTTCTTGGATGAAACTTCTAATTAGTTGGGTAGGATATGGTGCGTCGTTCCCCCTATTCGGGGAGCGCGGCTAAGAAATACAAGACGGTATCATTCGATCGGGATAGATTAAAACAAGATCTTATCCTCGTTATGGATTTGCTTCTTCGAATCGATTACCATATTCAGTGGACCATGCCCCCAGGATCAACTTAGCGACAGAGTCAGGAGGGACCTCTCCGCTGCAAGTTTTCTTGTCTAGTTTTCGCTCTCGCTTTGTTGCTTTCGTACTTTGAGTTGGTTTTCAGATTTGCTTGAGTTTTCATGTACGGTTTCGATAAATTTCATTATTTTCATTCATTGAACTGTACTTCAATTCCGAGATTGGAAAGAGTGGAAGAGGTATTGATCAGCTGTTCGTGTCAAATGCAGGCGAAAGGACAGTAGGCGACGCACGAGTAGAGTCCTGAAGCACCTTTTTCCTTTCCTTCCAACCAACTTTTGAGTGGCTTATATTCGATTTAGTTGACCCTTCTTCCAAGTCTTCATATCTAAAATTTTGTATTCCTGCTTGCCCGATCAAACGATACCAAGTAATAACTAAAAGATGTCAAGATAAAAAGGAATCGACTTTGATTATTATGCTTGTCAATCAATTTGTGAACGGTTACTTATTTGCATGTTTGTTCATTTGGAATGTTCATTATATTCATAAATACAAGTTAGAATATATACTTCTTTAAATTGTGCTATGTATAGAATTCATCCTGAAATGAAATAAACTGAACAGGAAGACTATGCAAAATACCTTAGCCTTATGCAGTGCGCAATCTAGGCCTGCACGGCGTCACGCCCGGGGATGACTATCGATTCCACGGAATCGGGACATGGCATCAAATGCTCGTAGACTAGTGAAAATAAGTATAAATGAATGATTCTAACCGAAATATGGTTTAGAATAAGCGTACAATGATGAAAAACGAGTATAGATGGGTGATTTAACCGAAATAAGGTAAAAATAGTTCTAGACTATTGAAAACTAGTATATGTGGGTGTTTCTAACCGAAATATGGTATAAAACGATCCTAAACTAGTAAAAATGAGTATAAATGAGTTATTCTAACCGAAATATGGTGTAGAATGAACATAAAATGATGAAAACAAGGTTACATGGGTGATTCAAACTGAAATATGACTTACAATAAATGTACAATGATGCAAACAAGTATAGATGGATAATTCAAACCAAAATAGGGTATAAAACATGCTTAGAATGGTAAAAACTACTATAGATGGATAATTCTAATCAAAATATGGCTTAGAACAGCGTAATTGGTGAAACTGAGTATAAATACGTAACTCTAACCGAAATAAGGTATAAAAGTGGCCAAGAATAGTAAAAATGATTCTAACTGAAAAAAGCTATATAATGCTCGTAGACTAGTAAAAACAAGTATAAATGAAAGATTCTATTGGAAATATATTTTAGAATGAGCATACAATGATAAAAACGAGTATAGTTGAGTGATTCTAACTAAAATTTGGTAAAAATAGGTCGTAGGCTAGTAAAAACAAGTATAGATGGGTGATTCTAACTGGAATATAGTACAAAACGATCTTAGACTGGTGAAAACAAGTATAAATAATTTATTCTAACTAAAATATGGTATAGAATGAGCATAAATAATAAAATAAGTATAGATGGGTGATTCTAACTTAAATATAGTTTAAAATGAACCTACAATGACGAATACGAGTATCGATGGGTAATTAAAATAAAAAAATAGTTTAGAATGAGCGTACAATAATAAAAACGATTCTAGAAGGATGATTCTAATAGAAATATGGTATAAAACCGACATAAAATGATGAAGACGAGTATAAATGGGTGATTGTGACCGAAATATGGCATAAAACAAGCTTAGAATGGTGAAAATGACTATTGATGGGTGATTTTAATCGAAATATGGCTTAGAATGTGCATAGATTGGTGAAACTGAGTATAGATGCGTAACTCTAACCAAAATAAGGTATAAAAGTGGTATAGATTAGTGAAAATAAGTATATAAATATGATTCTAACTGTATAAGGTATCAAATGGTCGTAGATTGGTAAAAATGAGTATAAATGAATGCTTCTAATCAAAATATGGTTTAGAATGAGCGTGTAATGATGAAAACGATTATAGATGGGTGTTTTTAACTGAAATATGGTATAAAATAGTCATAGACTTGTAAAAACGAGTATAAATAATTTTTTCTAACCGAAATATGGTGTGGAATACGCATATAATGATGAAACCGAGTATAGATGGATATTCTAACTGAAATATAGTTTAGGATGAGCGTACAATAATGAAAACAAATATATATGTGTGATTTAAACAAAAATATTTTTTAAAATATTCTTTGAGTGGTGAAAACGAGTATAGATGGATGATTTCAATCAAAATATAGCTTAGAATGGGCGTAGATTGGTGAAACCAAGTATGGATGCTATAACTCTAACCTAAATAAGGTATCAAATGCTTATGGACCAGTGCAAACAAGTATAAATAAATAATTCTAACCAAAATCTGGTTATACAATGATAAAAAATGAGTATAGATGGGGTGATTTTAACCAAAATATAATATAAAAAAATCCTAGACTGGTAAAAACGAGTATAAATGAGTTATTCTAACCGAAATATGGTATAGAATGATCTTAAAATGATAAAAACGAGGATACATGGGTGAAAACTGAAATATGACTTAGAATGAACGTACAATGATGAAATAAAGTATAGATGGATAATTAAAACTGAAATATAGTTTAGAATGAGCGTACAATGATGAAAACTAGTAGAGATGGATAATTGAAATCGAAATATAGTTTAAAATAACCGTATAATAATGAAAATGATTATAGATAGATGATTCTAACTGAAATATAATATTAAACTGGCATAGAATAGTAAAAACAAGTATAAATAGGTAATTCTAACCAAAATATGGCATAGAATAGTAAAAACAAGTATAAATAGGTAATTCTAACCAAAATATGGCATAGAACAAAATTAGAATGGTGAAAACGAGTATAGATGTGTGATTCTAATCAAATATGATTTAGAATGAGAGAAGATTGGTGAAACCGAGTATAGATGCATAACTCTAACCGAAATAAGGTGTAAAAGTGGCATAAATAAGTGAAAATGAGTGTTTCTAACTAAAATGAGTGTAGAATAAGCATACAATGATGAAAATAAGTATAAATGGATTATTTTAACCAAAATATGGTATAAAACAAGCTTAGAATGATAAAAATGAGTATATATGGGTAGTTTTAACCGAAATATAGTATAAAATATGCATAGGATGATAAAAATGAGTATAGATGGGTGATTCTGACCAAAATATGGCATTGAACATGCTTAGAATGGTGAAAACAAGTACAATACTGAGAACGACTATAGATGGGTGATTATATCCAAAATATGACAAAAATGGTCGTAGAAAGTTGAAAACTAGTATATATGGATTATTCTAACCGAAATATGGCACAAAATTGTCGTACACTGGTGAAAACGAGTATAAATGAGTTAATCTAACCGAAATACTAAGAAGCATAAAATAATGAAAATAAGGATAGATCGGTGATTCAAACTAAAATATATCATAGAATAAACTTACAATGATGAAAACAAGGATATATGGGTGATTCAAACTGAAATATAACCTAAAATGAACGTACAATGATGAAAACAATTATAGATGGGTAATTAAAACCAAAATATAGTTTAGAATGAGGATAAAATGATAAAACCAGTATAGATGGATGATTATAACCGAAATATAACATAAAATAGGCATAGAATGGCAAAAACGAGTATAGATGGATAATCCAAAATATGGTATAAAACGGGTGTAAAATGGTAAAAACGAGTATTAGTTGGTGATTCTAACCAAAAAAATAGCATAGAACATGCTTAGAATAGTAAAAACGAGTATAGATGGGTGATTCTAAATCAAAATATAGTTTAGAATGAACGTATATTGGTAAAACTGAGTATAAATGCATAACTCTAACCGAAATAAGGTATAAAAGTGGCATAGATAAGTAAAAATGAGTGTTTCTACAGAAATGAGTATAGAATGAGCATACAATGATAAAAACAAGTATATATGAGTGATTCTAACTGAAATAAGGTATAAAATGGTGAAAACGAGTATCAATGGGTTATTAAAACTGAAATATGGTATAAAATGACCGTATAATGGCAAAAACAAGTATAAATGGACAATTTTAATCAAAATATAGTGTAGAATGGTCGTAGATTGGTAAAAACGAGTATAGGAGTTTTTCTAACCAAAATATGGTGTGAAATAAGCATATAATGAAGAAAATGAGTATAGATGGGTGATTCTAACCGAACTATGGCCTAGAATAAGGGTACAATGATAAAATCGACTATAGATGGGTAATTTAAACCCAAATAGGGTGTAAAACATGCTTAGAATTGTGAAAACGTGTATTGATGGATAATTCTAATCAAAATATTGCTTAGAATGTGTGTGATTGGTGAAACTAAATATAGATGCATAACTCTAACCGAAATAAGGTATAAAAGTGGCCTAGAATAGTAAAATTGAGTATATAAATACGGTTCTACTGAAATAAGGTATATAATGCTCATAGACTGGTGAAAACAAGTATAGATAAATGATTCAAACAGAAATATGGTTTAGAATGAGCATAAAATAATAAAAATAAGTATAGTTGAGTGATTCTAACCAAAATATGGTAAAAACGAGTATATGTGGATGATTATAACCAGAATATAATATAAAACGGTCGTAGACTGGTGAAAATGAGTACAAATGATTTATTATAACTGAAATATGGTGTAGAATCAGCATAAATGATAAAAACGAGTATAGATTGGTGATTCAAAATAAATTATATTTAGAATGAACCTACAATGACGAATATGAGTATTGACGGGAAATTGAAACAAAAAAATGGTTTAGAATAAGCGTACAATGATAAAAATGGGTATAGATGGATGATTCTAACAAAAATATGGTATAAAACTTGCATAAAATGGTGAAAACAAGTATAGATGGGTAATTCTAATCAAAATATGGTATAAAACATGCATAAAATGATGAAGACGAGTATAAATGGGTGATTGTGACCGAAATATAGGATAGAACAGGCTTTGAATGGTAAAAACGAGTATTGATGGGTGATTCAATTCAAAATATATCTTAGAATGTGCATAGATTGGTGAACTGAGTATAGATACGTAACTACAACCGAAATAAAGTATAAAAGTGGCCTAGATTAGTGAAAACAAATATATAAATATGATTCTAATTGTATAAGGTATCAAATGCTCATAAATTGGTAAAAACGAGTATAAATGAATGATTCTAATCGAAATTTAGTTTAGAATAAGCGTATAATGATAAAAACGAGTATAGATTGGTGTTTCTAATTAAAATATGGTATAAAAAAGTTGTAGACTTGTGAAAACGAGTATAAATAAGTTTTTCTAACCGAAATATGGTGTAGAATGAGGATACAATGATGAAACCGAGTATAGATGAGTGATTCTAACCAAAATATAGTTTAGAATGAGCGTACAATTATGGTAACAAGTATAAATATGTTATTTGAATTGAAATATGGCATAAAACAAGCTTTGAGTGGTGAAAACAAGTATAGATGAATGATTCCAATCAAAATATGGTTTAGAATGGGCATAGATTGGTCAAACCGTATATAGATGTGATAACTTTAACCAAAATAAGTTATCAAATGCTCGTAAGCTAGTGAAATTAAGTATAAATGAATGATTCTAATCGAAATATGGTTTAGAATAAGTGTACAATGATAAAAAATGAGTATAGATGGGTCTATTTTGAGTGCTTCCTTTTGTTTCCTGTTCCTGCTTTCATTTTAGTTTCTTTCTGCTTATATGTGCTTATTTGGTATCACTGCCAAGTTTGTGACTAAAGCTCTCTTCTTAAGAATATTTCTTCTGTAAGTATTTTATCTACTGCAAATTATTTTTGCGTAAATAGTAGTTCTTAAAAATGTAGTAGAGATAGAAAGGAGATAATCCCCTACCTTCTGTTCTCTATTTTTCTATTTTTCTATTTTATATATGGTGTAAAAAACGGACCAATGTTGTGCTCTAATTCTATGAAGCGATATCTTAAGCTTGTGGTCATGTTCAAGGCTTAACCCCCTTATAAATCCATAAGATGTCTAAGACCAGGAGCCTAGAAGACAACGGGGAAGCTACGTCTAGCCACAAAATTATGGGTCAAATCAGGTAGAATGTTAGAACCGGGTTAAGGGAAAATCTATGATCCTATTATGGCTTGCATATTCAAGAACACCTATCTTGCTATGAGCAACCTCAATCCCTCAATAGGGAACTCCTTTGTTTATTTAGACACCCACCAATGTCACTATAAGTTAGATAATTCACATGATCATATTGTCCATCTTCCTACCAATGAATAACTAGAATATGGTATTCATAATTATATTGTTGATCTTCTTTAAAAGATAAATAGTAATATGAATAGTATCAAAATTGATGTGAATAACATCAAGAAAGACGTGAATAATGTCGACGTAAATAACGTCAGAAAGGTGAATAACCTAAAGATGTGAATAACATAGAAAAAAAATCCAGAAACTAAGCTTGAGTTTAAGAACCCAAGTTTTTATTAGAATATCAGGATGATGAAATACTCTTCTGATGAAACCAATAAAATTAATGTCCAAGAAATTAATGAGGAATATTACAAGACCTTTTTAAAACTCTAAAAGCAAGAACTTTTAGGCGACATCAATAGCAACCATGTTTACTCTTATTATGAGGAACATTCTAATGCAATTGACTTCTTTAAATGGAAATACACTAACGAATCCGATAATACTAATTCTGAAGTATGAGAAGAAGACTATCATAATTTTCATATATATATAACAACTAAGAAGGTAAAAGCAATAATACACCACTTTTGCTTCCAGGTCCTCCTGGACAACACCCAATGTTTACGGGACCAGAAGTTACTATGAGTCAAAATGAATCTGAGATCACTTTAGCAAATAGAGAGCCAGATCGAGATCCAAATTAAACTCCTGGCTCCAGTTGCCCACATACCTATAACCCTGAAACAAGGATCTATTGGGTGAATTATAGAATAAAAAAATATTTTAAAAATAAAAAAGACTATGATTATGATGGGTTAATATTAAATATTGACCATTTCCCTCATCGAGAAATTAAAAGATATGTTAACAATTGGGGTCAACAAATATGTAGAACAATTTATTTCACTCATAGAGCATTAAATACTACTCTATTTTTTTAATTTAGCCACCAGTTATGGGAAAGGCGATGCTCTTTCTTGGCTAAGAAGCCTAGAAATTGGAAATAAAAATATAACAGATGAAATAAAAGAAATGGAAGATCCACAAAAGGTATTTGGAGAACTTATTGCTCTCCTAGTTGCAGTCTTTACTGGAGACACAACTTATGGAGAAATTGATTCGAAAAATTACTTCATAAGATAAAACTATGTGATATATATATATGCTTGAAGAATTCACAACAAAATATATTTGACTACTTTTCCATTTAAAAGTTGAACATCAAAAGGAGTTTTGGCTCAAGGATTTTTTACAAAAATACCTTATTCGTTAAATAATATAATACAAAATGGTACAATGAAATTAGAAGTAATATGCATTCTACCATAATACTAAAAAATCCTGTATGGAGGCTATGGAACAAATCTGTAACAAGCTAATGCACAGAAACAAATGAATAAAACTATAAAAAAAATTCAAAATTAGGATATAATTATTGTCCTCAATACCATGAAGATATTAATATACAATTTGTTTCTTCGCCAAAATATGGTGAATGGACAAAGAATAAATATAAATATATTTTTTGTAAGAAAGGTAAAGCCAAATATAAAATTACTAGAAAAATAGAGACCAAACTTCAAAACGTAATTTAAGTCCCATGAAAAAGAAAATAAGAATAAGAAATTCGTTAAAAGAAAAAAAATCGAAAAGGTTACAAATGCTTCAAATTCAATAAAGAAGAATATTTTGCTAATGAATGTCCTAAATCTTGGATGTTGATGTTTGGAAACTTTAACTGGTGATATTTTTACTGCTAGATTCGCAGACTGTCATTTTGATGAGACTTAATTCTCGCCGTTAGGGGGAGATAAAAAAAAGAATATTCTTACAGAACCATTCGTCATAAATAAACGACATAAATTATCGTAGAATAATCCCACTCTGTCTCATCTAGATCCTTGTACTAATCAATATGAAACTGAGGTACGAAGGATATTGCATCTACAGGAGATTATAAATCAAATGTCAAATGCATTTACTAATGCAGCTAAAGTAATTAAATCACATGTGCCCGCTGCAAATGCGCCAGCTCGAATTGATATCCCCGTAGGGAAAAATAACAGAGTGGTTAATGAATCTACTGCACGCCAGAAGCGTGGTAGACCTATAGGTTTGAAGGACTTAGTCCCTAAAAAGAGAAAATGCCCAAGTAACACTTTTAATGAGGTTACACATAACGCTCAAGAAGAGGTTATGAATGAAAGATCCATACTCTCTGAAAACCCAGAAGAGGTTATTGTCTATGAAAAGACACAAGCCCAAGAGGAGACTCAGGTACCTGAAAGCAAAATGATCTTTATGTTTTATACATATACAAGAGAGGTATTGGATCGCAAAGATATAACAATATATGAGATATTCTCATTCTCAGTAGCTACTGAAATATCTAAGGGCTTTGATGACATGTACATCGATGAATGTTGACAAAAAAAAAGATTGGACAAAATGGAAGGATGATATTCAAGCAGAATTGGATTCCCTTAATAAATGTGGAGTGTTCAGACCTATAGTACAAACACCAAAAGACGTCAAACCAGTAAGTTACAAGTGGGTGTTTGTAAGAAAGCGAAATGAAAAGAATAAAATTGCTCAATTTTTAAGGAACAATTAGTGGCACAAGGGTTTCTCAGAGACCCGCGATTGCTACGAAGAGACGTATTCTTCCGAAATGGATGCAACAATATTCTGTTATTTGATAAGTCTGACAGTTGAGAACAAGTTGGACATGATACTTATGGACATTGTAATAGCCTATCTATATGAAAATCCTAGATGGATTTAACCTACCCAGCTTAAAAGCTAAGAAAATATATTCCATTAAGCTAAGACATTCATTGTACGATTTGAAACAATCCAGAAGGATATGTTACAACCGTCTTAGTAAACATATAAAAATAGAGGGATAAGATAATAATCATATATGCCCATGTGTCTTCATAAAAAATCTAAGGAGGGTTTCGCTACTGTTATAGTATATTTCGATGACATAAACTTGATTGTGAAAAAATATGAAATCAATGAGACTGCAAACTATCTGAAAAAGGAGTTCGAGAGGAAAGATCTCGGAGACACGAAATATTATCTCGGATTAAAAATTAAGCATTGTACTAATAGAATTTTAGTACATCAATCCAAATATACAGAAAATATATTAAAATAGTTCAATATGGATAAAGCTCATCCCCTTAGCACTCCATTGGTTGTTCGATCTTTAGATATCAATAAGATCCATATCGTCCTAAGGATGATAATAAAATAATGCTAGGACCTGAAGTACCGTACCTTAGTGTCATTGGGGCATTAATATATCTATCACAATGTACAAGGCCAGACATATCATTCTTTGTCAATCTATTGGCTAGATATAGCTCAGCGCCAACTCACATATATTGGAATGACATTAAACATGATATGAGATATCTTCGTCGAACTACCGATATGGGATTATTTTATACTTGTGGTTTATCTGACCTCACGAATCTAGTTGGCTTTGCAGATTCAGGTTATTTATCTGATCCCAATAAAAGTTGTTCATAAACTGGATATGTATTTCTTAATAGCAATGCAGTTATTTATTGGCATTCAATAAAACAGACAATGGTTGTTACCTCCTCAAATCACTTAGAAATATTCTCTCTCCATGAAGCAAGTAGAGAATATATTTGGCTGAGATCATTGATTCAACACATTCGTAGCTTCTGTCACCTTTCCCCTACCACAGATACTCCAAATGTTATTCATGCGGATAATGCAGAATGTATTGCATAATTTTAAGATGGATTCGTTAAAGGAGACAGGACCAAGCATATCTTACCAAAGTTTTTCTATACTTATGAGCTTTAGAAGAACTTTGATATTGACGTCCAATAAGTTCGCTCAAGTGATAATCTTGCAAACTTGTTCACCAAATCATTGCCAAAGTCAACTTTTTAGAAACTAGTTCATAGAATTGGAATGCGATGTCTTCATCAGCTGACTGTTCAGGATCAACATCATCAAGGGGAGTGATTATTTTCAGGGAGAGATACATTTTGTATGGACTATAATGCGTTATACTCTTTTTACTTAGTCATAGATTTTTTTCCATTGGGTTTTTCCTGACATGGTTTTAATGAGGCAACATTAAGCATGTCCAACACCTATCTAAGTCATCCTAAAGATTATACTCTTTTCTTTTGCACATGTTTTGTCCTAATGGTTTTTCTTTGCAAAGTTTGGCATTCAATAAAAGAATAGAAGAGTCACAAATATAACTCACAAACCAAACCTCAATCTCACTATATTCATCACTACATTCAGTAGTTTAAACTATGATCAAATCCTCGGTTTTACCCCGGGTCTTTACCGACATTATCATGCATATTGACATATCTCAATCTCAAATAATTAATTAATATTCTCATTCCTCAATCTCTGACTCATGATTCGATATTATACCTATTTCACAATCAATCACCTGCTCCCAATGTCCATCCATATTTTAATACCATATTATTATTCAACAATAGTTTAAAATAACTAAAACGATAATGACCAATATGCGTATATATATTTTATGTCCTCAAACAACTTTATCATCAACTTCCAATATTTACCCAAGGTTCGATATCCCTCTACCATTTATTAAATAAATCTGCTCTTTGGTATTAATCAATGTGTTAAATCACCATCCTTTCTCAAGCGTTTATATGCATGCACAACATCAAACCCTACTCAATACATAATCCATAAACCTAAATATTAACTAAGCATGTTAACCATCAATGCATAAAATTCCTAACATTTAAAATACAATCAACCCCTAAAACTTAAACTTATACAACCATGCTAGCCTGGTAGCTGTTATTATAGGAGAATTCTACCAAGTGTAGATGGTCCTTCCAAGATCCTCCAAAGTCGATCATGCATGCTCTCAACATATCCTCTAGTATCTGTATCGTGCGCTCTGACTGGCCGTAGTGCTGAACTTGAGACAAGTTCCTAGACTCTCCTGCATACTCCACCAAAAATGTGACATGAATCAGGAATCACGATCTGATACAATACTAACAGGAACTCCATGTAGTCGTACTATCTGCCTCATATACATGTCAGCTAATATCTCCGTGGACTGCCCGACTCTGAAGGGCAAGAAATGAACATGCATTGGTAAGTCTGTCTGTGATAACCCCAAACTGTATCCTTCCTGCTAGGGCTCCGTGGGAATCCTGGGACGAAGTCTATGGTAATGTGTTCCCACTTCTACTCGGGAATGGGAAACAGCTGCAATAGTCCTACAGTTCTCTGATATTCAGCCTTGACTTGCTGACATACCAAGTATCTCACCATGAATCTTGAAGTCTCTCTCTTCATCCCATGCTACCAGTAATGTTGTCTCAAATCTCGGTACATCTTCGTACTCCCGGGATGAATTTTCCTGCTTAAGGCATCTGTTATTACATTCGCGTTGTCAGGGTGGTACTGTAACTCGATATTATAATCTGTCATAAATTCTAACCAGCGTCTCTGTCCCATGTTGAGCTCCATCTGCGTGTAGACATACTTCAGACTTTTTTTAATCTTTATAAATCTCAACATGCTCTCCATAAAGGTAGTGTCTTCATAGCTTTAGTGCAAATATCACTGCAGCTAGCTCTAAATCGTGCGTCGGCTAGTTCTTTTCATGAACTCTTAGCTGTCTCGATGCGTAGGCTATCACTTTGCCGTGTTGCATTAGTACACATCCTAATCCACTCCCAGACGCATTACTGTACACTAAAAATCCTTCTGATCCTGAAGGTAGTGTCAAAATTGGTGCTGATGTCAGACGCTTCTTCAGCTCATCGAAAGCCGTCTGACACTCTTCGGTCCAGATAAACTCCTCACCTTTATGCGCCAGTCGCGTCATAGGCGCAGCAATCCTCAAGAAATTTTTTACGAACCTCCGATAATATCCGACAAGTCCGAGAAAACTCCTAATCTATGTAACTAATATAGGGGTTGGCCATGTCTCAACTGCAGCTATCTTCTCCGGGTCAACTGATAGTCCATCTCCGGTGATTATGTGCCCCAAAAATGGTACTCTATCCAAGAAGAACTCACACTTGCTGAGCTTGGCGTACAGCCTTTCCTGTCTCAGCGTCTCCAATACGATCCTGAGATATCTCTCATGCTTCTCCTGGCTCATGGAATATACCAAGATGTCGTCGATAAATACCACCACGAACTTATCTAAGTACTGATGGAAAATATTGTTCATCAGGCTCATAAATACTGCTGGCGCGTTGGTTAAATTAAACGGTATGACTAAAAACTCATAGTGTCCATACTTCGTCCAGAAAAGCCATTTTTGGAATGTCCTCTCTCCGTACCTTGATCTGATGTTAGCCTGATCTGAGATCGATCTTCGTGAATACAAAATGCACTGCTAAGCTAATCAAATAAATTATCGCTGCACAGCATAGGGTACTTGTTCTTTATCGTTACCGCACTTTATGCCCTATAATCGATACGCAACGTACCTTCCCGTCCTTCTTTGGTGTCATAAGATGGGTACTCCCCATGGTGAAACACTAGCCCAATTGAAACCCTTGTCTAAGAGATCCTCTACTATGGACCTTCAACTCAACCAACTTTATCGGTGCTAGTCTGAAGACGGGAAAATAACTGGCTCGGCTCTTGGAGTCAATTTTATAGCAAACTCTAACTCTGTGTCAGGTAGTAGGCCCAGAAGGTTCTCTACAATCACATCCTCAAACTCTGATATGATGCGGGGGTATACTGGTTTACCTTGCATTGTGTGCCCCTGAGGTAGATGGGCACCATACTCCCGGGCTCCCCGAAGAAACTCAACCCTAGGTAATCTGGTGGCCTAAAAATAATGCAACTACGTCGACAATCTAGTGTCGCGTGGTATTGGCTCAATCAACTCATGCTAGGACGATGTCATCGTCTAAACTTAACCTCAAAATAAATTCTCCTGTTCTGTTTACAACACTAATCCTCCAAGAATTTTTTTTTCCTTGCCTAATGTATAATTTCTCTTCTCCTCAAAGCTTTCCCTAAAATTTTATTCCTCTAATTTCTTCTTTCCGTTATTTATTGCTCCGGGTCACATAGTGCAATTATAATAATGGTATCACCCAAGCACAAACTAGAATTTCTGGCATCAGATCATCATCTTCCAGGTGAGAGCCTAAAATTTTATCTCCTCTAGTCCATAATATCATTCCTGGTATTGCTATCATATACAACCACTAGTTTCTAGCATCGGGCTATGCATTTCCATAAATTATTCTAGGTCATGATCAACAATCTTTCCAGCTCACAGTACTTCCAAGATCACTGCTATCTCAAGCACGGTAGGGTACTGCTGGGTCTAATTCTCTTGCTAGCCTTCCATACTAGTTCTAGAATCCAAAAAGAACCTATCAACCTACCCTACTGAGGGTAACAATCTTCTCATATATTTTTGCATAAATTATGTCTTTTATCGTCTGAACTACGATCTTCTTCTAGAGGGAATCATCAGGCACAAGCATTCGTCTTTCCGAACAATAGGGGATGAGAAACAATGATAACGATATTGACAAAAATTGAACGAATATAAATTAGAAGTCCAAAGACGATAATCATATACAAAGTGAGTTTTTAAAATCGATTATGGATTGAGATCCTATACAACAATAAATCATAATATCTATTCCTAATTTGCAGGCTCGCTTGGCACAGTTAGGTGACCAAAACAATTTAATTCAGACCTGCATGGGCCACCACAAAAATATGTTACGCTCTAGTCCCAAAATACGTAGGACTAGGAATATGTGACATGCCAGCTACGCATTCGATCGGACTCTGGTTTGACTCGAATACGTATAAGCTGTACAATATAAAGGGCACTATCTAGATATCCCATAAATATAAACCTCTATGTCTCAATCCATAATAAACAGAAATATACAAGAAAGAGCTACATGTGCTAGAGTTGGCCGCCCAATAACACAAAACTCGAATAGACTCGAGAAGAGATGAGTCTACAAAAACTAGGCTACAACAGCAGATGAATAATCAATAAGAATAATGTAACCATAATACTGGTGGAAATGATATGAGTACCTGGTACAATGCCCGTAAGACGTGCAACTCCATAAGCAACTCCAATGCTCCGTAATTGTCTATGTTGCAAAACTGGCACGGGACCAGGTCCTCAGAGGGATGTAACAAGGTACAAAATACAACATGCTAAAGTACAATAGAAAGTACAAGTGCAACGACGGTGTAATCTAGCATAACCAAACTAAGTGAGACATAGTTTAAAGATAATGTTCGACGCATGGGCTGTCCAAAAAAAAATCGTAGCTCCGAACACAGAGACACACGGGGCGTACCGTAGCTCCGAGCACAGAGTCACACGGGTGATACAACTACTCTAGATACAGGACCACTACAAAAATAGTACATATACATATATAAGCGCGTACAGAGAAGCCCAAACTTCTAGTAACTATCTTTCCCATCCTAAGCGGTCAACGATTGTGCGTTAAACCTGAACCTCTATCTAACAGTCTCGTCACACAGAAGTAACTCAACAGACGTGACCATAAGGTTATCCCAGTCTCCGATCATGATGTCAGTATTAGGATACAGAAAATCTGGCACTATAACAGTGTATAAATGTGTCCTGGGGTGACGATATACTCAGGTACGTATATCGAGGTGTTACGAATATCTAATATTCATTACAAGACGTTACGACGAACGTTTGCACCCGGTTGTGATTCGGAGGTGAAGTAACGATCTAAACAAACACGCGCACAATTAAATAATGAACAATAAATATCTGGTAACTGAAATACAGGGTGGCAAGGTACACTTGCCTGCGTCCGGCTGCTTATGACGGGGATTCGGTACCACGTCTGAGTCCGTGGGTCCCGAAGTACCTAGAGACGAGATAAAAACTCAATCAATAAACTATCACAATGCCGAAATAAGGTGTAACACATATCTAATCATATGCTCAAACTCAGCTACAACTCACAAGGACACGACGCTAGAGGGTTGACCAAGGTTGACTCAGGGTATATTACATCTAGTCCAATTAATCATTCGTACAATATCATCAAACCAAACCTCGATCTCACTACATTCATCACGACATTCAGTAGTTTAAACCATGATCAAATCCTCGGTTTTACCCCGGGTCTTCACCGATATTATCATGCACGTTGACATATCTCAATCTTAAATTATTAATTAATATTCTCAGTCCTCAATCTCTGACTCATGATTTGATATTATACCTATTTCATAATCAATCACCTGCACCCAATGTCCATCCACGTTTTAATACCATATTATTATTCAGCAATAGTTTAAAACAGCTAAAACGACAATGATCAATATGCGTATATATATTTTATGTCCTTAAACAACTTTATCATCAACTTCTAATATTTACCCAAGGTTCGATATCCCTCTACCATTTATTAATTAAATCTGCTCCTTGGAATTAATCAATGTGTTAAATCACCATCCTTTCTCAAGCGTTTATATGCATGCACAACATCAAACCCTACTCAATACATAATCCATAAACCTAAATATTAACTAAGCATGTTAACCATCAATGCATAAAATTCCTAACATTTAAAATACGATCAACCCCTAAAACTAAAACCTATACAACCCTAACTATTAAACTAATAACAATATATATAAATACTAAACTGAAATACAGGTAAGGGGAGGGATCTTCACCTTGGCGATTTGGTGGTGGTAATGAAGCTGGAGGTGGCAGAGTGCTGCAACTGAGTGGTTTTCCATCTTCATTGTCAGCATAAATTGAAAAGAAAGTTTCCAATGAGTAGCCTAATAGCTTTTCGGCCTCTTCTACAGTCTCCTTGCAATTTTCTGAATGTACACCAACATGATCACCTATTTCATACGCAAGTCCAGTGCCAGCAATATCAAACTCCAGGTAAATGCAGGACAAGTTCAAAGCAGGCATATGAAGTTCTCGTCGTACAGCCATATTAGATCTGCATGGATGCTGAATATCATGATCATCATGGCCATTTGGAAGACTTATGTTCCTCTCCATAACAACTCTTTCCATGCAGTGAAGTCATCCTCGATGCATTGATCATGATCTGTTTCATAGTCATCCAGATTGATGACTTTGAAGGCGGTCTTGTCGTACCTCGCCTTTGCCTCCTCCGCGAGCGCCTTGGCGAACCCCTCGGCGGTGCCGGTCTGCGTGCCAAAGAATACCATGACCTTCTTTCTTCTGTCGTCGACCTCTGGCTCGGTCTCCTTCGGCATGACCAGCGGCTTCGGCTTCTCGAGCGACCAGGTGGAGTGAGTGGTTCATGCAGTTGGGTGCTGGAGGAAATATGGTGATAGCCGGAGTAACAGAGGTGGGTAGCAGCGGCTCGCTGGAGTGAAGGATGGCAGTCGGTCGGGGGAACGGTCGGTTCGGGTTGGAGAAGGAGTAGTGAAGAGGAGGAAGAAGAAGAAGAAGAAGAAGAAGAAGAAGAAGAAGAAGAGAAAGGGAGGGGTGGTGTATTTCGGCTGAGTATATAGGAAGAGGGAGGAGAGAGGGGAGGGTGGTTTTCAATTTCCCTAGGGATTAGGGCCGGCCTTGGGAAAAGAGGAGTGAATGAGGGATTAAATAGGAGAGTGTGTGGTGAGTGTGTGGTGAGGATGAGTGCTTTAATTTGAATAGAGGGCTCAGATTCTACATGGAGAATTGTACATCCAAAGGAGGAGAGAGAGGGGGTAGTTTTGACCGGTCAAGAGTGGGGTGGCTTCTTTATTTGGCCTTGACCAATGAGGTCATGCCACATTTTACAACATTTGTAATTTAGCCCCTTAAGTTTGGGTGTTTGCATAAACACATGAAATGATGGAAAAATTATGGGAAAATTGGTGTTTGATATTTTGTAGGGTGAGGGGTGTTGTGTGTTTTGCATGAGTTTAATTAAATGGGCATTGGAAATAAGTTGGGATTAAAATGGGTTAGTCAAAATTGGTATCCTCAATTTAATTAGAATAAATTGTGTCCCTCGCTTTTAAATTAAAAGGGGGCACTTGGGGTCTCAATTTGGGAGTGACACAAAGGTCGAAAATGGTGTAGGCTTGGTGTCAGTCTTGGACCCTTTAGTTGGTCCGGTTTAACGGGTTAAGTTGGTGTCTCAAAATTGATGGTAACGACACAGGTGTTCGACATGGGATTAAATATGGGATTTGGATACGGGAAGTTGTGCAATTAATTTAGGGCACAATGGATTTAATTTTGAGTGGCGAAAAAGTCCAGCGCCTAAATTGGCGGGTCAAGTCAAAAGTACAATAGTCTGTTGAAAATTTATGGGCTGATGTTGGGCTCCGAATATTTCAACAACGGTAGGACGCGCCAAGAGTTTAATTAAAATAATTAGACATCTGCACCCTTACTCTAAACCTCAATCATCTGCTGCTAAAACAAAATTTTCCAACCCATACCAGACTATCTATAAAAATATTTGAGGGGGTTTACAATACACACACACAAACACCTATATATATATATATATATATATATATATATATATATATATAAATATAAATATAAATATAAATATAAATATCAACACATATATACATACATGTATGAAATAGAGATACATATCTATATCTATATATATATATACACACATCAATATATACATATAAACACACACACACACACACACACACACACACACACACACACACATATATATATATATATATATAACCAAACATATATATATCTAAACATATAATTATAATACTCTAATAGCTATAAACAATTATAGTAAAATGCAAGAAAACAAACACGTAGAGTACATTACATCTGTATCACACGAGATCTATAATACGCTTGCGATACGAGTCCACCACATAACAAAACATATCTCGAAGGACATGCGCAAGTCTAAAATAGTAATTATGAACAATATGAAGAGTTAATTATACATCTATGTGTCTGTGTCAAAATGTAACATGCTTAAACCACCGTGTCGGAGAAAACCCCCCAAATTAACCCATATCTCCAAATTATTGGGATACGGCCTACACGTATCCAATTGTGGACATGACACTAGTCACACACAATCAAACACATGTCAATTTGGTCAAATTGACCAATTGACAAACACAAAATATGTCAATCTCAGAATTCCCCCAAAATTGATACAAAACTACACATAAATTTCTCCATAGGCCTCCTATGAACCTAATTCCAATTCCTATGGGTAGCCTTAGCATATGGGATGGTTTGTAATAATTAAAATACATATTTAAAGTCTAATTAAAGAGAAAAATTGAATTGTATCTATTGGGAGATGGATTCCCAATAAAACTTCCAAACTTGGTGAAAAAAGCCTCCAAATTATAGATTCTTGCTCCTCCTTATAGATCAATTGCTTTCTCCTTGTAGATCCTTGCTTTAATAGCCTACAATGATGATTAGGGAAGGAATTGCGAAGAAATTTGGATGGAATTTTATGCGGAAATGAAGAAATTGGGAAGAGAAAATTCTAGATCTAGTTTTGAAATAAAAAATAATAAGAGAGAAATTATCTGTCCTATTTTATATGGCCGCCCCCTTAGCCCCCTCCCCAAGCTACTATGCAAAGTCTAAAATATCCCTTGGGGCCTCTCATGAAGAAATAATTAAGGAGGGAAGGTTCTAGTCTAATGGAATTAACTTAATTAATCATCCTCCTAATGAATGGACTTATAACTGGGCTCAATTCTAACTAGATTAAATATTGGTCCATGGATCTAATATAAACTAGTTAGGTCTACTAACACAAGTCTAAAATAATAAAATAACATCTAATAATAAATAAATAATACAATAAATAATTATACAACATGCACAATATTTAATTAATTATAAAATAACCAAACTACCCTTTCCTAAAAATATGGTAGTGTCAGACTCGACCTTGATGAAGAACAAAGACAACTCAACTATGAAGCTAAATTTGATCATACTACTGGAATATTAAAAAATATGGCGACTTACCCATCTAATTCCAAGTCTCAAGCTCTGGAAGTAAAGAAGAAAGATCTTCTTCTCAACACAAACGCGACTGAATTAAGAATAATTCTTCAATCTCTTTGTGTAAATAATTTGGTTAACATTAGAATACAGGAGTTCGTGGATATTCTTAAATTTTTTTAGATCCAACATGAACAAGTAGAGGAATTCGAGGCAGAATTGATGGTTCAACATATGCTAACCATGTATTAACAAAAGGTTATCAATGAAACAAGGCTCATCACATTTTTCAAACAACTTGAAGACACCGATATTACGCAACTCTTGGAGAATGAAGATATTATCCGAAATCCAATGGGAAGACTCTAGGTCATTACCTATTTTCAAGAAATCTCCAAATACAAGCCACATATCAAAAAGGGACTTGTACAAGAAGTATACCTCAATATGAAAAGTTTGAAAGAATATGAACGAGTTATCCGGATATTTGTGCTACTACTACAAACTCACATGCAAGCAAATTCCAGACAGTTTTAAGTTCAGAGTTAGGACCATCTGGGAGAAACGTCAGTATATTAAGCACTTTCCTTCCTCCCAAATTTAGGAGTTACAAAAGGTCACCGAAGACCCTTGCTTGACTTATAAGAAATTCTAAAAACAAAATTTATCAAAAGATCAAGAAAGGAAGAATGCGACGGAAGAATTATTCTCTAGGCTTGTGGTCATCTGCCAGGAAAGAATCGATGATGTTGTTACCACTAACAATATTTTGCTTGTTGATTATATTTCTCGGAAACAAGATTATAATGACAAGTAAAGGAAGGTGGTTAATTTTTCTTCTAACCTCTACCATAGAGGTTTTGGTCTACTTGCCTATGAGGACAACATGGTTGATAGAGAAGGATACATGAGCCCAATGATCCTGATGATAATGTTGAAGGAATGGAAGGAAGCAATTAGCGGTGCGAGGTGGGCCTTTAATTCTAGCTGCTAATGATGATAAAGTTAAGCTTCAAGAATTTTATGAAGTTATACATAATGGGACAACGAAAAAGAAGGACACTAAAAAAAAGATAGGAAAGATGGGAATAAAGGTATCTAAAGAGAATTCGTGAGCTGGAGGCTGAAGTTGATAACCTATAAGGTGAAGTGGAGGACCTACATCGTGTCCTTGTGATGTATGACCCAACACAAGCTCAAATTTTAAAAAGTAACTTTTGTAAAGTAGATTCCCACCCCAATCAAAAAGAAAAGAAAACATTATCATCTACCAGTAATGGACAGATACCGGTAGGAACTACCGAAAGTAAAGGTCACACTAGACCATATGTAAACTATAAATAAGCCTGGAAGGCAAGGTTGTAAGGGTATCAAAGTTTATATGCTTTCATTAAGTGTGCTCTTATAAGTGCTTCCTTTTGTTTCATGTTCCTGCTTTCATTTTAGTTTTTTTTTCTGTTTATTTGCGTTTATCTGATTAAACTCCAAAAAGAACAAAGGGGTCTTCCTTGCAAGCTCGATTGGAGGACCAGCTGGGGCGAATAGCTAGAAGCCACTTTGATGAATAACCAACCAAGGGTGAATAACCCACAAAATATGGTGAATAACCAGACCAGGGCAGTAACCACTACCCCAATGTTTCCCACACAGGGAAGAAAATTTTCCAATATTTTGGTCAAAGATTGGTATAATAAAATTTGAAGAAAGAAGCTTGGTAACGATTTAACAATTGTTAATGTGCTATCCAATCTATTGATATCAAAATAATAAGCTATTGGCTTTCTCAAGTAGAAAGAGTCTACCTTGACGGAGAACAAAGACAACTCAACTATGAAGCTAAATTTGATCACACCACTGAAATATTAAAAAATTTGGTGACTTACTCATCTACTTCCAAGTATCAAGCTCTGGAAGTAAAAGAGAAATATCTTCTTCTCAATAGATAAGAACAGATAAGCAAAAAGAAACTAAAATGAAAGCAGGAACAAGAAACCAAAGGAAGCACTCAAAATAGCACACTTAATGAAAGCATACAAACTTCGATACCCTTAAAACCGAACTTTCTTCCGATATTCTACAAGATATCTAACATCTAATGAGTGTTAGTACTCCTCCGTTAGAAGGACGAACATGATGTGCTCTAATTCTGTGAAGCGATAGCTTAAGCTTGTGGTCTTGTTCGAGGCTTAACCCCCTTATAAATCCAAAAGATGTCTAAGGCTAGGAGCCTAGAAGACAATGGGGAAGCTATGTCTAGCCGCATAATTATGGGTCAAATTAGGTAGAATATTAGAACCGGGTTAAGAGAAAATCTATATTTTTTGTAAATATATGCTGTTGAAGCTCAATTTGTCCATTCTTAATCATTTTTCCAAGGAAATCAATCTCTGTTTTAAAAATTAGATTTTCTTAAGACTAAGGAAATCCTATTTTTAAGCAAGAGTACAACATTCAATAAATGCTGCTTATGTTCTTCTTATGTGTTAGAGAAGACTAGTATATCATCAATATAAACAACAACATAAGAAAGATGTCCAAAGATAGAGTTCATCCATTTCTGAAATATTTGGGGTACATTTTTTAAACCGAAGGACATAACAAGCCATTCAAAATTCCCTGTGGGCAACTAAAAGCTGTTAACTCTATTGATGGATCTTGGAGTTTGATTTGCCAAAAACCTGATTTAGCATCAAACTTACTATAAAACTTAGTTGTAACTACCTAGTTTTGGGTAGAGGGGTATTTTTGTTATTTTATATTTAAGTGATATTTATGTTAATATTAAATAGTTCTAATATTATTATTGTGGTTATTGTGCTAGCTAACTAGTTTGGACTAGGTGTTGGTTAGAGCCAATTAGATCTAACTAGTATTGGTCATAATTTAGTAATTAGTTTGGATTAGTGCATGGATAGAATATTTTTTTATTAAATAGATCCCTTCCTCCTAATTAAATATTCTTTTAATAGGAGAGTAGAGGGGCAAATAGGACTTTGTGATGACCCTAAACCATATACTATGGTTGGTGTTCGCCATTAATATAAGTTTAAGAAACTTTTGTTTAACAACAAACAAAAAGTATAAAGAAATCCTAGACAGAAAATATAATTACAATATTTTTGATCTGGGGAATGTGACAATGGAGATCGAATACTATAGCGACTCATTAGCTCCGTTGACAGTCCAACGAGGGAATAGGAATGCTCTCTTCTCTTTTCTCTCTCCTGAGCTTGTGTGCACGTATGTAGCTAGCTGAAGGGCATTGTGGATGTGCTACCCTATAATTTATAACCATTATACTAACGGGCTATAGATGTTGTATAGGCCTCTGTTTGGTGGCTGCATGGGGCTCATTCAACAGAATATGGTTACAACGGTAGATGCATACCACGAGCGTGCTGCCAAGTGGCCTCAGTTGGAATATGTTGTTGATAATATCTCGGAATTATTTTTAACTTTGTTGTGTATGGGACTTGGTCAGATGGACACGTAGTCAACACTAATTGTGTGAAGATCCTTTCGGTTATAACAAAAAGATCTTGCAAGCTGAGAGCCGTATAGCACGTTGGCCGCATAACGTATTGGCCGTATAACGTCTTGGCCGCACGCGTACTTTCATTTGGCCTAGGTCTTCTGGACACATTGGCCGCATAAAGGAGAGGCCGTATAAGAGTAACCATATGGCACTGTACGCCTGACTTTTTTGTCATTTTTGTGTGCCGTCGTCTTCACAAGTCTCGAAGCATTTCAGTGCAATTAATACTGTGTCAGACATGTCATAATTGCTATGACAAAGATCCTATGCGGCTTCTAACTCCTTGGCAGTTTGGGTCGCATGGGTGCTTTTTAGGCTGGACGTACCCCTCGGCCGCATGGTCTCTATGTGGCTCATTTTTGGCCTGCATTCATTTTGAGGGTGCATAGATTTTATGCAGCCTGCATGGCTTCAGATTTTTTATGCTTCTACAAAACTTCCTTCAAAGTTTCTAAAATGACAAGTTTGGAATACTTTAAACAAGAAGCATGGTCGAGCACTTTTTGTCGCATGGGTGTTATAACGCATAGACACATTGCCGAATAGATGCCAGGCTGTCAGATCTTCATTAAATTAGGAGATTTGGCTTAATCTCTGAGGGAATTTCTTGGGATTCTGAGTCGTCTATTGACAAGGAGTACGAGGTGACGGTTTAGAAGGGATAAAGCAGCTCAATAATTGAGGTATCACCATCATCTCGAGGATCAAGTTGGATCATGATTTAAAACGGCCATCATTATTATCCTGAGCCGCATATTCCCCCTATATAAGGGGGGCGGAGGAGAGAGACAAGCTTTTTACGAAAACTTCCAAGTTTTCTTCTTTCTTCTTTCTAACTGCCATAGCTCCCCCCAAAGTTTCTTTCTCCGCTGCAGCTGCCAAGAAGGCCCCTAAGGGAAAGGGTAAAGGCAAGGGGAAGGGTCGCACCGTCGAGGCGGACCCTCCTCTATTTCCCACCGACGTTCAACCATCGATTAAGTGTAGGTCAATTATGGAAGACGAAGTCGAGTTTGGAACACAGAGACACATATGCACAGTTGGACGCATGGATGAGTCTATGCGCTAACTTCTCACTGCAGCATGGGTAGTCCAGCCACATGGGCAACCCGACCACATGAATAACCCTACTGCATGGTGATCATGTCGCATGAACAGATCTTCCTCATGGTTGCCCCGGCTGCATGGGTGATCATGTCGCATAAATAGCTATGTTGTTTGGTTAACCCGGCCGCATGGATGACTTAGCCGCATGAGCAATTTTGCCGTGTGGGTGATCCTGTCGCATGGAAGACTTAGCCGCATGAGGGACCCTGTCGCCTGAATATTTCACTGATTATGTTCTCTTATTATTTTGCAGTGACTTTACCCACAATGCCCTCTGGCAAACTAGTTCTCGGGCATAACCTGCTTTCCTTGAACATGAACCTTGGGGACTTGGTTGCGGCCATCAAGATTCAGATTGATAAAGATCTTCCTTCTGAGTGACAACATATGATTACTGAATAGACTGCTTCCTTCTTGTTGAGCCAAATAAACTCGGGGGAGATCCCCGCTAGAGATGGTCAACGATTCTTTAACTAGCCATACTTCTTGTTCGGGGATGTGCCAGAGGCTTCTCTGTCCGAGATGGGGACGACTAGGAAAAAGTGGTCTTTTACCTTTCGCGGGATGGAGATATTTTTCCTATCTTTTGAACGTTAGCTTTCTTTGTCGGACCTGAAGGTGATGATGGGTCCATGACAGATGGACTGTAACTTGACCCTGAGCAAAAGGGGGCTCTTATTGGCAATGTTCGTTGTGGGGTCAGAAAAACCAAGGCGAGCTTTATAGTGCAAAGGAGTCACACTCGTATCCCTTGCTCGAACTGAAGCCCGGCCTCATCGGAATTGAGTTGGGGCCGAACCTTAGTATATACGTGACGGTCACTGTCACGACCCACACCCGATGAAGGGGCACGAGTACATGGTACATCTAGCCTACGTCGCAGAATCGGTGATAGAATGCTGTCTTGGTCTACTATACTATCTAATATCTCACATAATATATATAAAATACTACCATGCCATCTCAATTCCAAATGATACTCAATCACATATAAAACTAAAAAAAGATGTACGCACGATATGGAATAGAAAGAAAAGAAATACAAGTCTCAATACATACATGTCCAATTCAAATCAAAATAAAAATAAGATCTCAAAACAATAATACAATTCATAATCTAAAAGAAAACACTACTATAAGGTATGGAAGGCTAAAAGGGCCTCAGTCTCTGGCACTATCCTCGGGTGACACTCCATCTGTCGGTCCTTAGTGAGTGGGACACATCCTCTCTAACCATTCATCTGAAAAATATTTTCCACTCAGGAATGGAGCAAAGTACAACCCAATAGCAGTTCTAATTAATTGATAATGACTATAAACAGAAATAGAGAATATAATACAAGACGAGAAATAATGAACAATATCAACTATGGTAGAAGAACAGGTAAACAATGAACAATATAGTATACACTGATCACGGTGAACTAGAACAAGACAATAGAATAAACAATAAACTAGAAAGTAGTAAAGAACAGTAACTATGCTAAGTGATTAAAATACTATATAGATATGTGATCGGCTTGGGTGAACATTGTCTACTTTAACGTTGGATAAACATTATCTAAGTTAAATATTGAACATTGTCTAAGATTTGATCACATACCTAACTAACACTTCCCATTTCCTCCAACTAGTACAATAGATCCAACCATGACACATTGTGATACAAGATACTTAAGGCAATATAAACAATAAACCTTGAACACGAAACATTGAACATTGAACATTGAACACTGAACACTGAACATGTCTAAGTTAAACTTTGTCTAAGTTAAATATTGAACATTGAACACTGAACTTGAACTTTGAAATATTGTCTAAGTTAAACATTGAACATTGAACACAAAACATTGTCTAAGTTAAACATTGAGAACATGAGAAATAATGAACAATATATATAACATCCCATGACTGATCCATGTGTATACTAGTCCGTGTAGCAATGTATCAAGAGTCATGTAAAATATTTCTAAATACTTGCATTATAGTAATTATCAAATGATAGAAACTATCAGAGAATGTACTCGCCTGCAGTCTAAGCAATGAATGTCAAATTATGTCCCAACTGGTGTCACATAAGCCTATATATGGAATATTGCATTAATACAAGGTGTTGGAATAAAATTAAGTTAAACTAGTCAACATCTAGGTCACAAAGCCATTTCTAAGTCAAACCGATTAAATCTAGGCTACTAGAGTCTAATACTAGGATACTAAGTCAATAAACTATAAAATTAAGCTATGCTAACTAATCTAAGATATTATGAAACATACCAAAAGCCGTATCTTAGGATACGCAGGTTTTAAATATGAAAATAGCAGTTTGGATATACATATAAGGCAATACACATAGTATCTATATCAAAACAAAGAAATTAGGATACCTTGGCCTTACACCAATGCGAATCGCACTACCTACATACCCATCTCGATACTCAAACCCAATACCTTGAGTATCGACCAATTACGTTGACATTACCTTGGTATCCTGAGGTAATCCAAAACCTCTACATAGCTAATACCCATATAGCCCCTAATACACTATATGCTAAACACATACCATATACTTAAATAGATATCAAAATAATTATAGAACTATCCATAATATAATACCTACATATTTACATATAGCTAATAAAGCTATCTATTAACATATATTACCTATTAGCATATATATACTAGATTAACTGTATTAATATATCTACTATTAACATAAACAACTAATACATCAACTAACTACTATACAATATCAACTAATACAACTACCAACACACCTAGACAACTAACCAATGTACTAACCCTCTAACTAACCAATTTAAGCTAACTACTCATAAACAAAAAACTCACTAAGTAACTAATCTGATACTGGACTGTTGGATACCTGAAACTGACTGATACAATGAATACTAAACTACCCCAAAACCTCATCTTAATAATACTGAAATACCCTGCCAACAATACCTCATATACCCCAAAACCAACTAACAAACTATTAGCTAACTGATATGAAATACTGATATCTCAATATTGTTATCCATTAGCTACTGTGCTCGGGTAAACTGCACAGGGAATATCTGAAACTGATACTCAGTGAGAACTGCACAGTGGACTGAACTCAAGATCTGCTAAACACAGTGCTCCTCATTTTCTGTTATTGCTGCTAAAGACTGCTAAATGCTCCCAGTGCACGAGTACTGCCTCTTGTACAGCTGCACACCTAGCCGCTGAACTCCTTGCATATTGTTGTTTTGTCTGCTAATGTTATGGCTCTTCTCTTCCACTGCTACATATCACAGTGCATAGCCAGAGCTGTTGCTCCCCCTTGTGCACGCTGTTGTAGCTGCTGCTATTCTCTGCTGAGCAGTGACTGCTCAGTTGCTGAAATTGGTACCTTGATGCACAATGCATCCTTCAGTGCACTACTACCCGAGAAGTTTGCTGCCCCCCTTGCTGACTGAAATGCCAAACTAGCGGTGCATATCCTGCACTGTGTAGATACTACACAGTGCACTAACTGTTGTTGGTGCCCGAGCCTTTGCTATGCAGTCCTCTTCCCGAGTTGCTGTATTGCTGCACTCTATCTTCAGTTTGTTCCTTTACTTGTTGGGCACTGTGTTTCACTGTTGCAGATACTTCAGTTACCTGATATTGCCACTGTGCATTGCTGTGTAGATGTTGCACACTTTTTCTCTTCTGAAACTATGTTGCACTGCTACTGTCTCTTCATTGTACGAGCTGGTGCACATTGATCATTTCTCGAGCAGTTTAACTTCCTGTAGTGACTGCTACCTGTGTGTTGTAGCTGCTGCTACTACTGCTTATTGTAGTAGCTGTTATCTATGATGTGCAAGGAAATCTTCATAGTGGAAGCCCGAGTCCCTTCTGCTGAAAAGTGACTGCTCAGTTGCTGTTATGTCTGAGGCTCGAGTAGCTCCTCCTTAGCTGCTGTGAACTTGAGTCTCCCCTTACCTACTGTATATGCCCGAGTCCCCTCACACCCACACATAAACACAAATGCACATAGCACACTCCAATACAAGTATATATTAGTCTATATATGGTACCATCGCTACATATATATAACAATAGCTATACATCTATGTATATATATACTCCTCACTCTATGCATATATCAAACTATATATATATATATATATATATATATATATATATATATATATATATATATATAGTATATATATATATATATATATATATATATATATATATATATATATATATATATATATATATATATAGACATATATATATATAACTATATACTCTATTATATACACACATATAGACACACACATATGCACTATCATATATACCCTTATATACATGTATATATTATATAAAATATCACATAGATATATAAATGCATATGTATATTTAGAATTAGGAGCAAAACACCAAACACGTGGAGTGCCCCTCACCCGTATCACACTCATTCTATGATACGCTTGCGATATGGCTCCACCACACCACCAAACGCATCTCGGAGGACACAAACAAGTCTAGAATACTAATTATGCATAATACGTTTAGTAATTAGATCAACTATGTGTCTGTGTCAAGAATTGATGTGCACAAAGCCCCGTGTCGGAGGAAAACTCCAAAAATTACCCCATTTTGTCAAATTGACGAGATACGGTACACACGTACCCAATTATGGATATGACACTAGTCACAAACAAGCAATCATATATCATATTGATCTATTTGACCAAATAACAAATACCACATGTGCCAATCTCAAAATTCCCCCAAAATTGGCACCAAAACACACACAACTTCTACTATAGTTCTCCTATAAACCTAAAACAAACTTCTATGGGTAGCCTATGCATGTGGGTTAGTTTCTTATATTTAAATCTTAGATTTAGAACCTAATAAAATGGGAAAACTGAAATGTATCTATTGGGAGATGGATTTTCTATTAAAAATCCCTAAAATTGGAAATTAGCTCCTCCTTGTAGACCTTGGCCTCCTCCTTCTTGATCCTTACTGCCTTCTTATAGATCCTTATTGTAGTAGCCTCTATTGAAGAATAGGGACTAAATTTGGGTAGAAATTTGGTGAGGAATGGTGAGGGAATGAAAAAATTAGAAAGGAGAAAAAATATAGATCTAATTGGAATGAACGAAATAAAATGAGAGACACTCTCTCTTCTCCTCTAATGGCTGCTCATAAACTCCTCTCCCAAGCAATATGAAATATCCAAAACACCCCTTGGGGCCTCCCATGAAGAAATTAATTAAGGAGGGAAGGTTATAGTCTAATGGTTTCACGAATTAATTTATCCTCCTAACCCATGTGCCTAATATTGGGTTCAATCTAAACTAAAATAATTGTTAGGTTCATGCATTTAATTAAATTAGTTAGGTCCATAATACAAGTCCAAAATAAATCTATAACTAACAATCAATAATAATACAATAATTATTTGATCACATATGCACAATATTTAAATACAATATATCCTAAAATTAAAATACCCATGTCAATTACCAAACTACCCTTAAATGAAAATGTGAGGGTGACAGGCACTTTTCTTTATCAGGTTGCCAAGAAGGGGGTCTTATCCCACAAAAAAGTTACGGGCTCTCAGTTGGGCATATTATAGCCCCTACTGGTGCCACCTGACCTTGTGAATTTTGAAGCATGAACGGGATCTTAGGGATGCCAACTTATTTTTCGCTGCAAGGGGTATGTGTTACGGTTTAGAGATGAACCGGCCCCTATTTGTCACTATAATGGAGCTATACAACTGCCACACAGGGACTTTCTTTATGCCTGGCGGCGAGATGGGATTGGCCTTGCATGAGATGCATGCCGTCTCAAAACTTCCTTGGGGCAAAATACCCTACGAAGAGTACACCTCGAGTAATAAAAAACTCGGATAGTTAGAGATAGAGAATTCGGAGATCCAGATGGTGTACCAGAAATTATTGTATCATCACGACATTTGTCAGCAGTTATCAAAGAAGAAGAAGAAGAAGTCTTCTGAGGGATTTTCTCCTCATATCATGACTTGGACTCACTATCTCTTTCCAAAATCGAAGGAGTCTACTAGAGTTCTTGTCCAAACGCCATGACCCAAACAGGAAGTGGTTGATTTAGTTCAGGCCCAAAGGGAACTGGCTATTGAGGGTAAGAAAGTTGAGGGTTCCTCAGTGGAAAGGGATGAACCCCTTGACAAGCTGGGTGACCTCGAATAGGAGCTCAGCTACTTCATGGACACCCATAAGCTGTCTTCCAAGACTGTGCTGACGGGATACTTGATGCTTTGGTTGGAGAACTACGTAGTCCTTGGCAGATCTAGAACAATAAAGAGGATCAGTCGCACCCTCATTATTCCGGCTGTAGAGTTAGCTTTCGGCCACAAGCTAGCCCTGCTACCGGCTATGGTTTATTGTATCCATCGTGGTCTCCGTAACTTTGCTAAGAAGGTGTAGGACAATCCTGGTGAAGGACATTTCAATATGATTGAGCTTTCTTACCATTATTTGATGGGTTGGCTTCTCTTGCATCACGAATCCTTGATGCATCCTGGGATTGATGAGGAGTGATGGCTTCTGATGCCCTGATCCTCAGGTATCGAGGGATAAAGTGGATATACGATATGATCCCTACTGGTAGAAGAGAGCTCGCCTTCATGACATGCTAGACTTTTTTTACGACCGAGCCTGAGTTCACTAATGATGAAAGAAACATCATTTACCAGGATGACGGGAGAGAGCCTCAAAATTTATCCGAGAGGCTCTTTTGTTGGTTCCAAGCCATCTACCCCTCCCACTTAGTATTCCAAAATAGAGCTGCAGTTTTTATAGAGCCTTATCTGCCAAGCCGATTTGCTCGCTAGTTTAGCTACAACCAATTCTTGTTGGGTCACCCGAGCACTTCCCTCAGATACATCGACAACTTACTTGATGGAGCCCGAGCATAGAGTTGCTATAGTACAACCGGTACTCGAGCTCGGTTTTAATTACTAACGGCTAGCGTCTTGCCAAGAATAATGTACACAGTGGCGAGGTATTATTGCATGGCCAACGCTCTATCATCTGGTTTCAACTTGGAGAGGAGTTATCTCGAGGGCATCATGCTGATGCTTCCAGAAGCAAGAGCGCATAGGACACCGAAGAAAGGTAAGGGTGTTGCCTGGTCTCTACTTATGGAGTTGGACCACTTGACCGAGGAAGAGGAGAAAATATCTCCTTCTGACGATCCTTCGCCTGCTAAACGCAAATCAAAGGTCGAAACCCATCATACTCGCTACTCGAAGAAGGCGAGAACTGAGGCGGTCCTAGAGACGGGACCTATGGCAAAGTTAAAGCCTCTTGCAAAAGGGACCATGAGCGAAGAGGTAGGAACCCTTGCACTGGTACTTTTTGAGGTAGATCCCACTTTAGATGTTATGGCGGTATCCGTAAGACCTCTTTGTTTTGTTCCTACGTTACCCTTTCTTCTCTGGTTTGCCTAGAATTGTACAGATACCGTCAAAGAGGGATAGTCCCTGACGAGCAGCTGCCTTGGTAGTTTATTACGCCGAGGAAGAGGAGAAGACAACTTCCCCCGAGTCTAACATGGGTGCCAAGGAACCGGCGCCTAAGGCTTCAGGCGCGGCTTTGGCAGAGCCTTATACTCCTTTGGAGAATATCTCAGTGGATGACCTAGATGACATGGGGAAGGACCTGACGATGCTGGATGAGCCGCAACCTATGCCGCTCCCCTCTGGTATGTTATTCCGCAACTTCACAAAAGATGAGATTTTCTGGCTTCATCTCTCAAGTCTTAGGCCAGAAGGACTACCCGGAGGAGTACAAACCGGGTGTATATCTAGGAACAGGACCTGTTGCAGAGGATGAGATCCTTCCCGAGGACTTTGTTTGATCTATGGTAGTGACTTCACCTTGGAACGGTATTACTATCTAGCATTCAGATATCATTCCTAGTTATCTTCCTGCTTTCCCTTATTTTAGTATTTGTACTAGCGGGTTTGTTCCCATGTGACTCTTCTCATATTTGTACTATAATATATTTCTCGTATTATTTCCCTTCTACATATTAGTAGTTATGTTCTTCTCTATGTGCTATATATATATGTTGTCTGTGGATGGAATTTAGTTTTTACTGTCTATGTGTTATGTGTTGAATTTTATCATTGTACTTTACAGCTTAGGTGCACTCCGTCGGGACCATTAGATTGGGATGCCCGTCGAAGTGTACCCAATGGCCATTACCACGTAGCACAATTCCTTATATTTAGAACTGGGGCATGACAAGATTTTTATGGTGGTCCATGCAGATCCGATTTAAATCGTCTTGGTCACCTGACTGTGCCAAGCGAGCCTGCAAGTTAGGAATAGATATTAGGAATCTCATCTACATATTTGAGTCCTTCACATGACACGTCTATATTTGATTTCTTTTACCAAAATAATATCTTATTTAAATTCCTCAACGCTGATCTTAATCATGACTTCTTTTCAGAGTTATGAATCTCCATAGCGGACGTGTCGCGCAGCCTGACGATGTCCCCCGTGACGTAGGGTCATCCGGGGAACCAAAACTGGGGCATGTTCTTTTGTTGACTCCAGCTCCCCAGGGACAGTCATCTTGGTGGCCAGAGGTACCTTCGGACGGGCACCAGACTCCGCAACAGGCAGGTCATGAGGACCAGAGGACTACAAGACATGAGGAGCAACAGTTGCCCCCACCACCTCTATTTTCTCCACAGATGCCATATATGCCTTTCCCAACAGGGCAACCCATGAATGGGCCGCAGATGTTTTAGATGATCTATACGATGATGTAGGCCCAGCAGCAGGTCCAGCAGCAGACTCAGTAGCAGGCCCAGCAGCGCCAGGCTGAGACCTTGAGGGAGAGTATTATGATGGCCTTAGGGCAGGAGTCACCACCAGCACGCCAGTCGATGATAGGGTCTATCATAGACTTTCGTCGTATGATACCACTTTCTTTTGCTAGCACAGAAGAGCCGACGGAGGTTCATGCATGGCTCACCAGCATTCAGCACAACTAGAGGCCATCGATCTTCTGTGGCATAGATGGATGAACGCCGTCAGGATGCAGCTTACTGGCAACGCTCATCACTGGTGGCTCTCATAAGAGGAGCATTTGGGACCCGATCGGGTCACATGGGAGGAGTTCTCTAGGCTCTTTCAGAAGATGTATATACCTTCCACTGCCCGAGCAGAACTTCGGGATAGGTTCCAGAACCTCAGGAAGGGTGACCATAGAGGAATACAATGCTGAGTTACTCCACTTGAGCCAATTTGTATCGTACCTGATCCTGACCGAGGAGAAGAAGGCCGAGAAGTTCTATGATGGCCTAAGTTTTGAGACAAAGAGATTTATTGGGTCTATAGCCCCCACCTCCTACTCCAAGATTTTATTAGCAGCACGACGCCAGGACCGCATCAATAAGATGGAGGTCAGTCTAAAGCGCTCATGTGCATCATCATCATCAGTTCAAGCTCCGCAGGGAGGACCTACGAAATATCCACTGGTACAGCAGCAGCAGAGGGCAGCACCCCTGCAGGGACAAGCGATTCCCACATGCCATTACTGCGGCAAGAAGGGACACTTATTGAGGGACTGTCGATGGAGGCTGGGAGTAGGTCTGAGATATGAGTCTGACCAACATGCAGTCTAGGATTTTCCAGACCAGAGGGCTCAAGTACAGATGGTTTATCGGCCAGCCTTGCCAGCACCGAGGCCTTATCCGCAGCTTCCCGGACCGAGGCTGCCCTACGCAGGAGTTGGGGCACTATGACCACCAGCACCAGGAGGAAATCAAAGGAGGCCACTTGGCCGCACAGGCAGATCAATTCCAGCAGGCTCGACAGCAGCTGCGAGCACCAGCCAGACATGGCCAGGCGTATGCGATTACCATAGAGGAGACGGAGACAACCGGAGAAGTGATCGTAGGTACTATCTTAGTAGCTTCATTACCAGCAGTAGTATTATTTGATTCTAGTGCCACACACTCTTTTATAGATGCTAGTTTCATGGCCACCCATAGAATAGCAACTGCACTCCTTTCGAAGATTAAAAAGATTCTTACGGGAGGTGGGATAGTACCAGTTAGCGACACTTGTAGATCATGTTCAGTAATTGTTTGCGGGCGAGAGATGCGTGCCCAATTTCTGGTCTTCTCCATGCCGGACTATGAGATTGTCCTAGGCATGGATTGGTTGAGCTAATACCACACAACGCTAGATTGATGTCATGGTTGCGTCATATTTAGACCACCAGATTACCCTGAGTTTGAGTTTCTTCGAGGAGCCCGAGAGCATGGTGTCTAACCTACCTTTGTGATACATATTGCAGAAGGTGAACCGATGTACCCTCACTTTATATCAGAGTTTGAGGATGTATTTCCAGAGGATCTTCCAGGCCTGCCACCTGACAGAGAGTTAGAGTTCACTATAGAGTTGACTCCCGAAGCCGAGCCAGTTACTTCCCTCGTCTACAGATTAGCACCGAAGGATTTGGTTGAGTTGAAGGTCCAAGTAGATGATCTCTTAGATAAGGGTTTCATTCGGGCTAGTATTTCTCCATGGGGAGCACCCATCTTATTTATGCCGAAGAAGGACGGGACGGTTCGGTTGTGTATCAATTACAGGGCGTTAAATGTTGTAACGATAAAGAACAAGTACCCATTATCGCGCATCGATGATTTATTTGATCAACTTAGTGGCGCATGTGTATTCTCGAAGATCGATCTCAGATCCAGCTATCATTAGATCAAGGTACGAAGGGAGGACATTTCGAAGATGGCCTTTCGGACGAAGTACGGGCACTATGAGTTTCTAGTCATGCCGTTTGGTTTAACCAACGAGCCAGTAGTATTTATGAGCCTGATGAACAATGTTTTCCACTAGTATTTAGATAAGTTCGTGGTGGTATTTATCGACTACATCTTGGTATATTCCAAGAGCCAGGAGGAGCACAAAAGACATCTCAGGATCGTGTTGGAGACTCTGAGGCAGGAGAGGTTGTATGCCAAGCTCAGCAAATATGAGTTTTTCTTAGATATAGTACCATTCCTGGGACACATAATCACCGAAGATGGACTATGAGTTGACCCAGAGAAGATTGCTGCAGTGGAGACATGGCCTACCCCTACATCAGTTACAGGGATTATGAGTTTTCTCAGACTTGCCGGATATTATTGGAGGGTCATAAAAAACTTCTCGAGGATCGCTGCGCCTATGACGTGACTGACACAAAAAGGCGAGGAGTTTATCTAGACTGAAGAGTATCAGACGACTTTCGATGAGTTGAAGAAGCGTCTGACATCAGCATCAATTTTGACACTTCCTTTAGGATCAGAAGGATTTATAGTGTATAGTGATACGTCTGGGAGTAGATTAGGATGTGTACTAATACAGAACGACAAGGTGATAGACTACGCATCGAGACAGTTGAGAGTTCATGAGAAGAACTATCTGATGCACGATCTAGAGCTAGCTGTAGTGATATTTGCACTAAAGCTATGACGGCACTACCTTTATGGAGAGCGTGTTAAAATTTACACAGATCACAAAAGTCTGAAGTATGTCTACACTCAGAAGGAGCTCAAAATGAGACAGAGGCGATGGCTAGAGTTGATGACAGTCTATGATATAGAGCTGTAGTATCACCCTGGCAAGGTAAATGTAGTAGCAGATGCCTTAAGCAGGAAGCCCATGGCATATTTTTTGATGACTCAGCGGCAATTATTAGAGGATCTTCAGGATCTCGGGATAGAGCTTGTATTGCCAGGCATCGATGGACAAATGGCCAATCTAGAGGTTCAGTCTACATTGGTTGAGAGGATCAAGACAGCCCTGCCTACAGATGCAAGATTTTGATGACTGCGAGAGAGGACAGAGTCCGACATACAGACGGGACTCAAGATTCATGAAGACGGAACATTGAGGTATGGAGATCGCCTATACGTTCCAAGTAGTGAGCTATGCCAGGAGTTGATAACCGAGGCTCATAGCTCAATTTTTTCTATTCATCCCGGGGGTACAAAGATGTACCGAGATTTGAGATAACACTACTGGTGGCATGTGATGAAGAGGGAGATTGCGAGATTCATGGCGAGATATTTGGTCTGTCAGCAAGTCAAGGACGAACATCAGAGGACTGCAGGACTATTGCAGCTGCTTCCCATTCCCGAGTGGAAGTGGAAACACATTATCATGGACTTTGTCACAGGATTCCCGAGGAGCCCTAGCAGAAAGGATGCAGTCTGGGTTGTCGTGGACCGACTCACCAAGTTTGTACATTCTTTGCCCTTCAAAGTTGGGCAGTCCACGGAGATATTACTTGGCATGTATATGAGACAGATAGTACGACTACATGGAGTGCCTGTCAGCATTGTATCAGATCAGGATTCTAGATTTATGTTATATTTTTTGTAGAGTATGCAGGAGAGTCTAGGAACTCGTCTCAAGTTCAGTACTGCATATCATCCACAGACTGATGGTCAGTCAGAGGGCACGATTCAGATACTAGAGGATATGTTGAGAGCGTGCATGATCGACTTTGGAGAATCTTGGGAGAACTATCTATACTTTGTGGAATTCTCCTACAATAACAGCTACCAGGCCAGCATACAGATGGCACCTTATGAGGCACTGTACGATAGGAAGTGTAGGTCACCGATATGTTAGAGTGACGTGGAAGAGCATCAGATACTTTGTCCAGAGTTGGTGACACAGACAGTAAAAAAAGTAAAGAAGATTCAGAGCCACCTACGCACAGTACATAATAGATAAAAATATTGGACAGATGCGCACCGCAGACCTTTGGAGTTCAAGAAAGGTGACCATATATTTTTGATGATATCGTCCACTCGTGGTACCATCAGATTCGGAGGCAGAGACAAGCTGGGTCCGAGGTATATCGGACCTTTTGACATCTTAGAACGAGTTGGCAAAGTGGCTTATCGTCTTGCATTGCCTCCATCATTAGAAGGAGTGCATGACGTATTTTACGTATCGCAGTTGAGGAGATACGTGGCAGACCCTAGCCACATGCTTAATCATTCAGAGATTACAGTCGAGCCCAGTTTATCATATGCAGAGCAGCCACGTACTCAATCGCAGTGAGAAGATTTTTAGGGGTCAGACTATTCGATTGGTCAGGGTTGCATGGAAGCATCATTCGTCAGACGATTATACCTGGGAGCGCGAGGATTCTATTCGGCAGTATTTTTTGTATTTATTTGAGGACCAAGTTATGAATTTATATACTGCATTCGATTACCTGTTTACTTTTAAATTCTCGTAGCTATCATTCATGCTTTACTTTTAATTTCGGAAATAAAATTCTTCTCAGTTTGGAAGGATGTAAACCCCCTCAATTATTATTTTAGGTAGACCTGATAGGGTTAGAAATTTTATTGTAGCATTAGGGTATTTGAGGTTTAAAAGTTATGTTGCAGTTGTCTGATTCTTTATTTTAACCCTTGGTGCACCCTACCGTTGTTGCAATATTCGGAACCCAACAATAGCCCATAATTTCTAACAAATTATTGCACTCTTGACTTGACAAGCCAACCTAGGCGCTGGACTTTTTTGTCACTCACAAACACAATCCCTTGTGCTCTAATTTAATTGCACAACTTTTCAGTCTCAAAATTAATTCTTTAATCCTATGTCACGTACCTTTGTCGTGGCCATCCATTATGGGATACAAACTCAACCCGTTTAGCCAAACCAATTAAGGGGTCAAAGACTGACGCCAAGCCTACACCGTTCATAACCTTTGTGTCACTCCTAATTGAGACTCCATGTGCCCCCATTTAATTTAAGAGCACATAATATTTTATTTTAATTAAATTGGGGATACCAACTTTGACTAATCCTAACTTAACCCTAATTTAACCCAATACCCCATTCATTAAGCCCATACAAAACACACAATACCTCCTCACCCTACATAACACCAAACACCATTTCCCACACCAAATCCCTATCATTTTACATGCATGTGCAAATATCCAAAAGTTAAGGGGTTTATTTGCAAATACGGTGATAGATGTCACCACCCCATTGGTAAAGGAAAATGAAGAAAACTCCTCTCTCTTTTTTACCGGCCAAATCAACCCTTTCTCTCCCCTTTTGATGTATACTTTCTTTCATGTAAAATCTGGGCCCTCCATTCAAATGTAGCATCATCTTCACCACACAGTCACCTATATAATCACTCAACCTCACCCCCTTTCCCAATGTGCCGGCCATAATCCCTAGGAACCTAGGAAACCCCCTCTCCCTCTCTCCTCCCTCTTCCCTACTTCACCACAGCCGAACTCCACTTCTTCCATTCTCTTCTTCTTCCTCATCCTCTTCTTTACTACTTCTCCTTCTTCAAACTGACCGAGCTCCAACCTCAACCGCCACCCTCTACTTCCGGCCAACACCTGCTGTACTACCCACGTCCATCACCTTCCCCACTAGCCTCGACCACCCTCGGCCAATTCTGCTGCAATTGCCACCCTCCACCTCTACCTTGCTGCTGTCGTCTCCCCCTCGGCCAACTGTCACCCGTCCATCACCATCTCCACGAACCACCACCATCTCCATGAACCGACCACCTCTATCCCGCCATCGATTACCTTCACTTGCACCCGCACCATCACCTCCTCCACCGGCAGAACCACCACAACCACCACCATGATCCACTTCCACCCTCCTGCCTTCTCCACGAGAGTCGACCACCGCAGCTACAACTCCGGCCAGCAACCTCCATCCCGCGGCCGCTCTACCACCTTCACGACCCTCACGACCACTACCTCGACTTCACCTCCAACAGCCTTCCTCCACTGGCAGAACCACCACGACCACCACCTTCACACAATATCCCCGCTCTACGAGCTCTGGCCGACCACCGCTGCTATACTACCTTCTCCTGCCAACCGCAGCATTAATGCTGCCACCACACGCCACTACCGGGGTAACTCCTTACCCATCTCCTTGTTTTAGTGTAGTATTTCTTCTTGTTAAATAGAACCTAGTTAGGGTTAGGGTCATGAATGCTACATATGAGATCTTAGGGTTTTATGTTATATTTGTTCCATGCATTTTGATGCATATTGAGGAGCATGTTTAATTATTGTAAGATGGGTTGTGATATCAAAATACTGGTTATTTATTAAGAGCTGATAATCAATAATTATTTTATTTAAGGAGTAGCTATTTATTATGAAATGGTGAGAGAATAACAAAATAATGGTTATATAACAGAAAGTTGGATAATTAATAATTAATTTATTTGAGGATGAGCATAGCTGAACTACTGAGAACACCGTGATAAATAGTAGGATTGAGGATTTGGTTTGATGATGCTAAACTGATGATTGATCGTATTAGATGTAACGTACCTCTTGTCAACCGTGGTCAACCCTCTAGCTTAGTGTCTATGTGAGCTATGTAATTAAAACTGAAACCTATGTTAGACGTGTGTCACCTAGAATAGCATCGTGACAGTTTATTGATCGAGCTTGTATCTCGTCTCTAGGTACTACGGGACCCGCAGACTTAGACGTTGTACCGGAGCCCCATCTTCAGTATCTGGACCCAGGCAAGTGTACCTTGCCACCCTATATTTCAGTTACCAAATTTATATTTATTTATTATATACATTGTACACACTTTGGATCAGAATCGTTACTTCGCGTCTGGGTCAAAACTAGGTGCAGACGTTCGTCGGTAACGTTTGGTAACGATTGATAGATGTTCGCAACACCTTGATGTACACACTTGGTTACATCATAACCCTAAGACACATTCAGACATCGTCATCATGCCAGATTTTCTGTATCCTGATACTATCAGCATGGCCGAAAACTGGGACGACTTTAGGGTCATGATTATTGATAGTTACTTCAGAGTATGACGAGACAGTTAGAAAGAGGTTCAGGTTCAGCGAACACTCGTTGACCGCTTTAGGAGGGGAAGACAGTTACTAGACGTTTGGGATCTTCTGCACGCGCTATATATATGTATATATCCTATTTATGTAGTATTCTTGTATCCGGAGTAGCAGTATCACCCGTATGACTCTTTGCTCGGAGCTACGGTACACCCCGTGGGTCTCCGTGTTCGGAGCTACGATTTTATTTTGGACAGCCCACGCGTCGAACATTGTCTTTAAAATTGTGTTTCACTTAGGTGGTTATGCTAGATTATACCGGCGTTATACTTGTTTCTTTCTGTTATACTATGGCATGCTGTATTTTTGTACCTTGTTACGTCCCTCTGAGGACCTGGTTCCCTTCCAGGCTTAGGCGAGGAGGACTACCCGGAGGAGTACGGACTGGGTATATATCCAGGAGCAGGACATGTTGCAGAGGACAAGATCCTTCCCAAGAATTTTGTTTGATCTATGGTAGTGAATACACCTTGGGACAGTATTAATATCTAGCATTCAGATACCGTTCCTAGTTATCTTCCTGCTTTCCCTCATTTTCATATTTATACTAGCGAGTTTGTTCCCATGTGACTCTTCTCGTATTTGTACTATAATACATTTCCCGTGTTATTTTCCTTCTGCACATTAGTAGTTATGTTCTTCTCTATGTGCTCTATATATCTATTGTCTGAGGATGGAATTTAGTTTTTACTGTCTGTGTTATGTGTTGGGTTTTATTATTGTAGTTTACAGCTTAGGTGCACTCCATCGGGTCCATTAGATTGGGATGCCCGTCGAAGTGTACCTGCTGGCTATTGCGACGTGGCATAGTTCCTTATATTTAGAACTGGGGCATGACACTAAATAAGCCATAACCTATGCCACTTCCCTCTAGTATGTTATTCTATAACTTCACAGAAGATGAGATTTTCTGGCTTCAACTCTCAATCCTTCAGGTAAAGTTATTTACTGGTTTTTCATATTTGGTATGCTCCCCCGTGCCCACTCAACCATTTAATGTGGCGACTGAAGAAGGGATGGCGGAAGAGAAAGGATAAAGACTCGTTAGAATGAGGCGTGTATCAGACTTGCCTTCTCCCGTGGCTGAAGAGTCTTTAGAGGGGCACCCTGCCGCAACAGGTCCCGAACCAATTTTTGAGGTTGGTACATCTGTCGTAATGGTCGATCTTTCGCCTTCAACTACCGGTGCATCTTCAAGCTTGATGCTACAGGTGATCCCGAGGAATCTGTTTTGGACGCTCCCGGAGCCTCTACAACCGGACCACCCTCCAAGGTCACCGAACTACCACATGGTGTCGGTACACAAGCGGGTTATCTAAACTGTGGAGTGCCCCGGTACTCCTGTTATGGGTCACGATGTAACCCATTTATTTCTTGCCAAGTTGTCGGGTGTCCAAATACTTCGTATGACCATGAAAGACTTGGTCGCGAACAAGATCATCGGTTGCCGCACTGCCACTGTTTCACCACTCAGGGTTCGATAGCATATTGGTGCGCAGTAAATCCTTTGCCTAGGCTAAACACTTTGCCGAGGGCCAGATCAATTCTCTGAGAGGTATCTTTGGTTTTGAACATATGGTAAACCTTCTGGGCCAGAAGTTGATTGAAGTAGAGCCATGTCTGATGGAACTGCAGTAGTATTAGCGTGTTGACATTGGAATACTGATATCCCATAAGGACGGTAAGTTTTTATAGGCCTTCAAGAAGGAAAAGGCTTTTTATTCTTCGTCCAAGGAGGGCTTGCAGTATGACCTCCAAGATTTGCAGGAGGAGTGCAACAGACTGAGTGATCTCAGAGAGGGTTGCCTTATAAGGCAAAAGAACCTAACTCAGGAAGCGGCCGAAGTAACTGAGGAGATCAGAAAACTCTAGGCCAAACTTATTATACTGGGTAATCGTCTCCGGAAGGCCAAAAAGAGGAGAAGGCTATCCGAGCTGAGGTTAGCCTAGTGGCAAGAACACGGCTAATGTTGGGGCTACCTTGTAGAAGCTAGAGGACAAACATGAGTCCTACGCTCGTTACGAGGATCCTGAGGCCTTTACTAGAGAAGTTGAGCGTCGGGCTTAAGCGCGCTTGGATACTAATATCGCCCGACTTCGTGGACAAATCGATGAGTTATGTTCAGACCAATAGCACAAGTAATTTTTGTTTTGCTTTTTTCAAAAACTTCCTTTTTGTCTTAATTTTGGGGTTGGGAGATTAGTAGTCCCTCAGATGTAGTCCGCTTTTTTTTTCCTTAATCGAAAGAAATAAAAGCTTTCTTTCGTGTTGCAATTATGTGTAAACTTTTAATATTATACTAGAAGTAATATGGATGTAGTATAATACCTTAGTTATTACGGATATCCCACTGAGGATCTTTGAGGGACCTATTACTTTTTGCACACTTGGGTGCAAGTAATAGATTTGAAACAAGCCCTATCAGAGGTGATATGGACGTGATAGGTTTTGTAGACTTAATACCGCTGGTGTGCTTTGAGGCAAGTACGAGTGATAATTGTAGATGAAGAACGATATCAGAGGTAATATGGGCGTGATAGCCGATAGTCAAATAGGGAGTTTTGCTCAGAGGTAATATGGATATGGTAAATCCTACTGGGAAAAATGTTAGGACGATAGTTCAGAGGTAATATGGACGTGAAGTAGCATCCTAGGGGAGTAACTTTACTGAGGGTTACTCCACTGAGGGGCTTTTGGGGATCCATTATCTGTTGCATACTCAGGACTCCTGAATACAGATAATGACCTTTATAGTGACTTATGAAGAAAGGGTAATGTTGTGCATAGGCACTCGCTGGAGATGAACAACGGGGAATAAAAATACTATACATCTTAGTTGTTCTGCTGATGATAAGGGGAGTACAAGTATAACTTAGACATAATACTTTTTGAGAAACTTGTCGTTAATAGGCATCATGAGCAAGTCGCCATTAGGTTTTGCCAGCCGATAGGCGCTGTTGGAGAATATGGACTCTACGATGAATGGGCCCTCCCATTTAGGTTAGAATTTGCTGGCAGTTTTGTGGGTCATAATCATCGGTCATTTTACTGTCAAGAGAAGATCACCCACTCAAAATGTCCTCTCCTTGACCCGTTTGTTGAAGGCTCCGAAAAGACGTGCTTGGTACAGCTCAATATGCTATTGAAGCTAGGAGACGCTTCTTATCGAGTGCTTCTAATTCTTGTTGCCGTCGGTAGTGGTTGTCATCATTTATCAACTTATTGGAAAGGCCCACTCATAGTGAGAGGATTTTGCCTTCAAGGGGGAGGACCGCTTCGCTCCCGTAGACGAGAGCGAATGGCATATTGTCGGTTGGAGTTTGGACCATTGTACGATAAGCCCAGAGATATTCTTCCTGCTTCTCATTCTAGTCGTGCTTATTGGATGACATAAACTTCTTAAGTAGCTTTATAATGGTCTTGTTGAATGCTTCTGCCAGACTATTTATTGTTGGATTGTAGGCAGTCGAGGCCAAGTTCTGGACTCATTTTTTATCATAAAACTGGTAGAAAGCGTGACTTACAAATGGTGGACCATTGTCGTGGATAATCCTCCGTGGCAAGCCAAAGAGATATATGATGTGATGCTTGATAAAGCTGATAAAGTTTGAAGTCTTTACCTCAGCGAGTGGCATAACTTTTGTCCATTTGGAGAAGTAATCGGTGATAGCCAGGATAAACCGGTGCCCCTTATACGAAGGTGGACTAATCAGTCCAATGATATCCTTTTTCCATGCTTTGAACGACTAAGATGGTACCGTTGGGTGCAGAAATTCTGAGGGCTGGTGGATAAAGTCTGCATGGATTTGGCACATTCGATACTTTCTTGCATAGTCGACGACATCTGCTACCATTATTGGCAAATAGTAACCCATCCTACGAAGATGATCCTATAGCTTCGGACTAGGTTGATGTGCATCGTAAACACCGCCATGAGATTCACAGAGGCTTTGCTTCACCTCTGCATTCGATAGGCATCATAGTAGAAGCCTATTATAGGAATGGCGATACAACATTTTAGTAGTTGTATAATAATAGAACCAGAGGGAATATCTCCTGATGGAAGTAGTCACCTTCGGGTCCTTACGCAGAATTCCATAAACTGTGTAGTCTATGAATGGGAGTCTCCAGTCTTGGATATCGGTGTTCACCTTTGTTGAGTAGCTTAGATACATACAAAGGTTGTTTTTGGGGCAGACTAATTCTTGGCCGACGGTGATCAACTGACGAGTGCTGATCGGGACAACTAAAGAGGCAGCGAGACCAGCCAGGGCATCAGTCTCAATATTTTATAATCGGGGTACGAACTCTATGAAGAACCCATCGAAGGTAGAGATTATACCGAGTACGACTTGGTAGTAAGGGAGTAAATTCTCATGGCAAACATCATAGTTGTCCCGGACCTAACTAACTATTAACCTGGAGTCGTTATAGGCCTCTAAGTAGTCTACTCCTACTTGCTTAGCAAGTTGGAGTCCAATAATGAGGGCGTTATACTCTGCCATATTGTTAGAGCATGACTCTGTGAGAGAGTATGAGCGATTAATGACCAGGTCGTCCGGGAAAACCAACACTATCTTGACTACAGCAACAATGTCACCTTTGGTCCCCATTCTTAAAGCACCATTGAAGAACATTTCCCAAATGGCTTTTGCGCTCGTCACGTTGGAGTCTACTACTTCATTTGTGATCTCCTCGTAAGGTTTTGAGATTTTTGGTATGGGGTAGACCGCTAGAAAATTTGCCAATGCCTGGCCTTTGATAGTCTTTTATGGGACAAATACCATATTGTATTGTAACAGAAGTATGTCCTATGTAGTCAGGCAGGAATTGAGTACCCCCGATTTGGTCATAAGAACCCTGAGGGGGTTGACTCTCAAAACTACATGAATTGTCTGCCCCGACACATAATGCCAAATTTTTTGAATGAAAAAGACTAGAGCTAGACACTCCTTCTCAACTGGGTTGTATCTGTGCTTTGCGTGCTGTCGTAGGCACCCAAAAATAAAACCTTTACTCTTGAATTAATATGTAGTAGTGAGAGTAAGGATCGTTCCGACGAAGAGTAATTAGTTTGATCTTTATGCTATGTGAAATAAGATGGGGGGAGAGTTTTGGATCAAAGCAAATTAAAAAGAGCTAAAAACAATTAAAGTATTAAAATTATCAAAAGAAAAAAATGTTGGTCTCAGTCAACATCCACCATTGGAATCTTAAAATTGATCATTGATGCCAACATAAATTATCATACTTTGAATATTCACCGTTGGAAGTATTTTCTATCTCTCTTAGGCTTAGATAATTAGAAACAAGCGATCTAATTGGCTTTGATTACTAAATAATCTAAGACAAGCGCTGAAGATTTAATCTAATAATTTCTTAAAGAACCAAGAGATCGATGAAGCAAAACAACACAAGCACAAGCGGTTGCATTTAATTTTGTCAAAAGTTTTTCTCCTAAGATCTAATAAAACAAAGTAGTTTATTAAATCTTGGTTGCTTCCCAAATTAGAAAAATCAAACAATTACGAATTTGATGTCTAATTTAGCAGTAGATCGAAATGGATAATAGACTAGTAGGCCTCCTAGTAATTAAACAAAACAATCATGAAAGTAGGCATAGAAAAATATTCAATACTCAAAGCATAAATCAAACATATAAAAACAATTTAGATCTCACAAGTTTATTGATTTCAAGGCTTCTGTTTCCTTCGACCAATAAGGCTTTTAGCTCCACATGTTCATGAAAACTTCAAAAGAATATTAGAGAAGAAGAAGAAGAGTTGTGTGTTGTTTTTTCATTTTCTCCTGATCTCTACCCCTTTTATAGACTCTAAATTAGTTGTTTGAAGATCACAATAACTTCCCACAAATCCTCTAATAGTTACAATAACCCAAACAATAAAATAAAATATTTGAACAAGTTAGAAAATGGTTATTTTAGCTCCACTTTTTGTGCACGACATAGTTGACTCAACTTCAAGCCTGATTTGGTCCATGATACAGCTAGAATCTCGAAAACTCAAAACAGCAAAATTGTACCTCTATCACTTATGTTTCCGAATCAATTTGGATTAGCTCAATTGGACTTCGTATGAGCAAGTATGACCATTTTCTACAAGATGTCAAAACTGTCCAGAATTGATAATTAGCTCCATTTTGTATTTAGTGACTCCAATTGCATCCTAGATCAAAATATAAAAGTAATGAGTATCTTTAGACATTAAATGAGCATAAAGGAGTATACATTAAGGAATAAAAATATGATATTTTATGTTCTCATCAAATACCCCCATACTTAACCTTTGCTCGTCCTCGGACGAAACTCTAATTTATTTTTCCAAAAAAAAAATCAAGGTTGCAATGTCAAAAATAAAAAATAACCAAGCTCTTCAAAACTTATAACATATCATGAACATATATTCTTAAACAACTTCTAATTACTTAGTAGGTATTTTCACTTAAAAATGGAGTAAACTAAATAGGTAGACCCTCATGGGAATAAACACTCAACTCTCATGTGTTTGAAGGTATATATTTTACTTAAATTTGTCCAGAAGAAATGATCTACCATAAGCTTTCATATCTTCTCATTCTCCACCACTGGGATCACATGCATAACATAAATCATAAGGACTTTTCATGGGTTGTAACGTGACTTAGAATTAAGGTGGGATATATTTGGGAGTGTAGCTCAAAAGCCATCAAAACTACTGGAGCAAAAATGAATCAACTCAAGATCAATATAAAACATGTAAAATCAATCACTCCATTTAACTTCTTCTTCAATTTGGCTTTTAAAGCATTTAAACAATGTAAAACAACTTCCACCATTTTTTTTCTGTTCTTTTCTCTCTCTCTCTCTTTCTTTTTTACAATAATGGAACTTAGAAAATTTTAGGATGAAAATATGTTCCAATTTATTGGTTGTAACCAAACCACAAATTTAGACACCCCCACACTTATTTTTTCGTACACCCATACATATCATAATGATCAACAATGCTCCACTAGCTTTACAACTTGGGTAAAGGTATAAATATTGTAGGTTGAAAGCTTATAATGTGGGTATACCAAGAAAAAGGCAATAAAGCTCAAAGGGGTTCAACAAAAAAAATTTAATTACAAGGTGGGCTATTTAGCTTATGTAATGCATAACAAAGATGGCTTTAATCATATTCATGCATGCATATGTCAATGTGACCTCGAAAAGAATCAAAGCAAGTTCTAGAGAAACAAATCAGTGAAAGAATATCTCTCATAAAAGAATAATGAGACTGATGTGTCGGTCTAAAGGCTCAAATCTTCTCTGGCTTTTGTCTACTAATTTAGATACTACAATTTTTAATAAAAAATAACTAGACTAATTAATTCTAAATTGAAAAAAAATTACTTATTCAATCATGTTATGAATTTTTTAAATTTAGTTGAATCTTACTCATGACATACACAATCAAAAATTATCAAAAAACAAAAAACAAAATTCTTTTATTAAAAAAAATTATTATTATTATTTTATTTTTTTAGAAAAACAACGAACTAAAAAGGCTTAAAATAAATTAAATCCCCTCCCCTACACTTAAAACTGACATTGTCCCCAATGTAAGGTGAAATGCAAAGAAAAGGCAAAATAAAAAAAAAAGAATAAGAATAAGAACAAACTCCCCTTGGGTTGCCTCTGTTTATTGTCGTGGATGTTTCCTCCTTCAATTGGTACAAATTGGATCCTCAAGGTCCAATTCATCCACATTCTCTACTTTGAAACCTTCATAGAAAAGCTTGAGCCTTTGGCCATTTACCTTGAACACTTTGGAAGTTGCTAAACTTTGAATTTCAACCAAAAACAGACGAAGTCGTGACTGGTATAGAAGGACTTTTTGACCAACTTGAAACACCTTCCTAAATATCATCTTGTCATGAAAATCCTTCGTCTTCTCTTTATAAATTCTAGCATTCTCATAGGCGTCATTGTGAATTTCTCCAACTCTTGTAGTTGTAACTTCCTATGTTCTCCATTTTCATATGCCTTCATATTGAAACTCTTGATAGCCCAATAAGCCTTGTGTTCTAACTCAACAGGAAGATGGCATGGTTTCCCAAACACCAACCGATAAGGTGACATACCGATAGGCGTCTTGTATGCAGTTCTATACGCCCACAAAGCATCATCCAAGCGCAAACACCAATCTTTTCTACTTGGATTGACTGTCTTTTCAATGATGGACTTGATCTCTCTATTTGACACTTCCGCTTGTCCACTAGTTTGTGGATGATAGGCAGTTGACACCTTGTGGGTCACATGGTACTTTCTCAGCAACGTCTCCATGGTTCGATTGCAAAAGTGAGTGCCTCGATCACTTATTAAGGCTCTTGGAATCCCAAACCTGGAGAATATATTAGATTTGATAAAATTTGAAACAACTTTAGAATCATCAGTCCTAGTAGCTTTAGCTTCTACCCATTTTGATACATAATCAACAGCAAGCAAAATATAAACATAACCAAAAGATACAGGAAATGGTCCCATAAAATCGATGCCCCAAACATCAAAATTTTTACAAAATAGTATAGGATTTTTTGGCATTTCATTCCTTTGAGATATATTACCTGTCTTTTGGCAATTTTGTATGTTTTACAAAAAGAATATGAATTACGAAATAAAGACGGCCAATAGAAACCACATTCTAATACTTTTCTTGCCGTCCTCTTAGCTCCAAAATGTCCTCCACATGCATAAGAATGACAAAAGGTGAGAATTGAAATAATTTTATTTTCATGAACGCACCTTCTTATCACTTGATCTGCACAGTGCTTCCACAAGTATGGGTCATCCCATACATAGTATTTAGCATCACTTTTGATCTTATCTCTTTGAGCCTTTGACAAGCCAGAAGGAAACATATTAGTAACCAAATAATTTATAATATTTGCATACCAAGGCAATGTCACACTTGAAGCAAACAATTGCTCATTAGGGAACGTTTCTTGCAGACAAAGTTTATCCTCCATATGAACTAAATGACTTAAATGATCTGCAACACGATTTTCTGTCCCTCTCTTGTCTTTGATCTCCAAATCAAATTCACTTAAGAGAAGTATCCATCGAATTAACCCTGGTTTTGCCTCTTTCTTCGTCATCAAATAGCGAAGAGCTGTATGATCAGAATAAACAATAACTTTAGTACCAAGCAAATAAGATCGAAATTTTTCTAAAGCAAAAATAACAGCTAAAAGTTCTTTTTCAGTAGTAGAATAATTTTTCTGCGCCTCATTCAAAGTTCTTAAAGCATAATAAATGGCGTGAGATGCTCTTCCAATCCTTTAATCCAAAACAGCACCTATTGTATAATCACTTGCATCACACATTATCTCGAAAGGCACGTTCCAGTCAGGGGGCTGGATAACTGGGGTAGAAGTTAATAGTTTCTTTAGTGTATCAAATACCTTTTTACATGCTTTATCAAATTCAAAAGCTACATCCTTTTGTAGCAACTTGCAAAGGGGTAATGCTATTTTGGAGAAGTCTTTGATAAATCTTCGGTAAAAACCTGCATGTCCAAGAAAAGAACGAACTTCCCGCACACTGGTGGGATAAATAAAGATTGAATAATATCAATTTTGGCTTTATCTACCTTAATTCCCTTAGATGAAATAATATGACCCAAAACTATACCTTGGTCAACCATAAAATAGCATTTTTCAGAGTTTAACACAAGATTAGTTTATATGCATCTTTGAAGAACAAGTGTAAGGTTATGCAAGAATTTATCAAAAAAGTCTCCATAAACTGTAAAATCATCCATAAATACTTCTATAATATGCTCAACATAGTCTGAAAATATGCTAACCATACACCTTTGGAAAGTAGCTGGGGCATTGCAAAGACCGAATGGCATACGACGATATACAAAAGTTCCAAATGGGCATGTAAAAGTTGTCTTTTCTTGATCCTTTGGAGCAATTACAATTTGAAAATAACCTGAATAACCATCAAGAAAACAATGGTAAGAATGATCAGCTAATCTTTCAAGCATTTGATCAATAAAAGGTAAAGGAAAGTGGTCCTTTCGGGTTTCAGCATTTAATTTTCTATAATCTATACAAACCCTCCACCCATTCTGAACACGAGTGGGAACTAACTCATCATTTTGATTCTTCATGACAATTATTCCGGTCTTTTTAGTAACCACTTGTACCGGGCTAACCCACTGGCTATCTGAAATAGGATAGATCACTACAACTTCAAGAAGTTTTAGGATCTCCTTTTTTACTACCTCCATCATGGGTAGGTTCAATCTTCTTTGCGGTTGACGGAAAGGTTTTGCTCCTTCCTCAAGTAAGATGTGATGCATGCATGTAGACGGGCTAATTCCTTTTATATCCGTAATTGTCCAACCAATAGCCGTCTTATGCTCCTTAAGGATCTGAACAAGCTTTTCTTCTTGTGGTGTACTAAGTTTATTGGAGATGATCACTGTTAATGTTCCTCCATCTCCAAGGAATACATACTTGAGGTGACTAGGAAGAGGCTTCAATTCTGGAATAGGGGCCTGCAAAATAGAGGGTAAAGGCCTCTTGTTAGAAATTGGTAATGAAATATAAGAAACGTTACCTGATTGTTGTATTTTTGAAAAATTATTCAATGCTGTAACAGTTTTTTGCAAATCAGAACTCAAAGCTAAACAGTATTATCATCATCAGGATATTTTATGGCATCATAAATATTAAATTTAATAATTTTATCGTCAAATTCCAAAGTAAGTGTGCCACTATGAACATTTATCTTAGTCTTGGATGTCTTTAAAATGGACTTCCTAATAAAATTGGGGCAGTTTGATCGCCATTTTCCATATCAAGCACATAAAAATTAGCAGAAGAAACTAAATTATCAATTTATACAAGAACATCCTCGACTACTCCCTTAGGATAGACATTAGATCTATCGGCCAATTGAATTACAACACCAGTTTTATTCAGAGGTCCAAGATTTAAAGATTTATATATAGAATATGGCTTGACATTGATAGAAGCTCCTAAATCTAACATGGCTTTCTCATATTTATTATTACCTATCTTACAAGGGATAGTAAACATTCCAGGATCTTTGCATTTCGTAGGGAGTTTTCTTTGAATTACTGCAGAAACAGTCTCCCCAACTTTTACATTTTCATATCCTTTAAGCTTTTGTTTCCTCTTTATTGTACACAATTATTTTAAAAAATTAGCATAGCGAGGTACTTGTTTGATAGCATCTAAAAGTGGAATATTTATCTCATATTTACGAAAAGTCTCATATAACTCATTATTTTGTTCAATTTTTCTAGATTTTGTTAAAGCTTGAGGAAAAGGAGGTACTGGATTATAATCACAAAGGGGTAGAAAATTATAATTGGGTACCTCATCATCATTGGGGATGTTCGTGTCTGCCACGGTGCTTTTCTCTTCTTCTTGTTTTGATATTACAGGTGCTTCTTTTACTGGAATGTCAACCTCTTTACCGCTTCTCAAAACGATTGCACTTGTATTTTCTTTTGGATTTACTATCGTTTGAGATGGTAGTTTTCCAAAACTTTGTGCCTCTAGCTTATTAATTGTTGTAGCCATTTGGCTCATTTGATTGTCCAAGCTTTGAATGCTAGCCCTTGTCTCCTGTTGAAATTGTAAATTATTAGTGGCTAGAGACTTAACAATATCTTCTAAAGACATACCAGAGTTAGAAGTTTGGTTTGGTTGTTGTTTAGGATATGGCTGCTTGTACTGTTGGTAACTTGGGCAATTTTGATTGACAGGATGATTTGTTTGTGGATTCCCATAGTTGAAATTGGGATGATCTCTCCATCCTGGATTGTAAGTGTTTGAATATGGATCATACTTTCTTTGCGGTTGTCGAAGGAAAGTACCTACCACATTCACTTGTTCATTGGACTCCTCTTGAAGAGTTGGACACATGTCAGTTGGATGTCCTGCTACTGAACATATCCCACAAGCCTTTGCTGTTTGCATGTTACCTACAGCCATTTGACGAATAAGAGACGTTAAACTAGCAATTTGTTGTTCTAGGGAAGAAATATTTACCTCGTTAGCATGCCTAGATGGAAGATCTAGCTTAGTGCCAAATTGTTGAGAATTTGTTGCCATATTTGCAATTAAATTTCTTGCGGCCTCAGGAGTTTTATCTACCAAAGCTCCTCCACTAGCAGCATCTATCATGCTTCTATCAGTTGGTAGAAGGCCTTCGTAGAAGTACTGGATAAGTAGCTGCTCGCTAATTTGATGATGGGGGCAACTTGCACATAATTTTTTAAAATGTTTCCAGTACTCGTGGAGAGACTCTGCATTGTGTTGCCTTACCCCACAAATTTCTTTTAGGATATTGGCCGCCCTTGAAGCAGGAAAGTACTTCTCCAAGAATAGTCTCTTTATTTCGTTCCATGTTATAATGCTCCCATAGGGTAGATAATAGAGTCAATCCTTAGCCGAATCCTTTAAAGAAAACAGAAAGGCTCGTAATTTGATTTACTCTTCGGATACCCCCGTAGGTTTCATAGTTGTGCATACCACATGAAGCTCCTTTAGATGCTTGTGAGGATCTTCACCTACAAGGCCATAAAAAGTGGGTAATAAATATATTACTCCAGATTTTAATTCAAAACTAGTAGTAGCATCTAAAGTAGGAAATATAATGCATAAAGGGTGTTGGTTCAAATCAGGGGCTGCAAGTTCTTTCAAAGTTCTATTTGTAGCCATGACTTCCTCTTTTTCAGGATTAGATTTGCAAGAGAGTAAGGAATCCGTAGCAGGGTCGTTCTCATTAGAGTTTTTTTGAGCTCCCTTCCTTAACCTGCGCAGAGTTCTTTCTATTTCTGGATCACTCTGAAAATCACTTTCATTAGAAGATCGAGTTGCAATCATAAACAAGTAATAAAATGATAGCAATCAATCCAGAAAAGTATATGAGATTTTTTTTTTTGCTAATAAACAAAAATAATTTAATTATAAGAATAGATCACAAAAGGCACAAAATTTAACTAAAATTACTCTCCGGCAACGGTGCCAAAATTTGGCGTGCTGTCGTAGGCACCCAAAAATAAAAAATTTACTCTTGAAATAATATGTAGTAGTGAGAGTAAGGATGGTTCCCACAAAGAGTAATTAGTTTGATCTTTATGCTATGTGAAATAAGATGGGGGGAGAGTTTTGGATCAAAGCAAATTAAAAAGAGCTAAAAATAATTAAAGTATTAAAATTATCAAAAGAAAAAAATGTTGGTCTCAGTCAATATCCACCATTAGAATCTTAAAATTGATCATTGATGCAAACATAAATTATCATACTTTGAATATTCACCGTTGGAAGTATTTCCTATCTCTCTTAGGCTTAGATAATTAGAAACAAGCGATCTAATTAGCTTTAATTACTAAATAATCCAAGACAAGCGCTGAAGATTTAATCTAATAATTTCTTAAAGAACCAAGAGATCGATGAAGCAAAACAACACAAGCACAAGCGGTTGCATTTAATTTTGTCAGAAGTTTTTCTCCTAAGATCTAATAAAATAAAGCAGTTTATTAAATCTTGGTGGCTTCCCAAATTAGAAAAATCAAACAATTACGGATTTGATGTCTAATTTAGCAGTAGATCGAAATAGATAATAGACTAGTAGGCCTCCTAGTAATTAAACAAAATAATCATGAAAGTAGGCATAGAAAAACATTCAATACTCAAAGCATAAATCAAACATATGAAAATAATTCAGATCTCACAAGTTTATTAATTCCAAGGTTTCTGTTTTCTTCGACCAACAAGGCTTTTAGCTCCGCATGTTCATGAAAACTTTAAAAGAAATTGGAGAAGAAGAAGAAGAGTTGTGTGTTATTTTTCCATTTTCTCCTGATCTCTACCCCTTTTATAGACTCTAAATTAGTTATTTGAAGATCACAATATATTTCCACAAATCCTCTAATAGTTACAATAACCTAAACAATAAAATAAAATCTTTGAACAAGTTAGGAAATGGTTATTTCAGCTCCACTTTTTGTGCACAGCATAGTTGACTCAACTTTAAGCCTGATTTGGTCCATGATGCATCCAAAATCTCGGGAAACTCAAAGCAGAAAAATTGTACCTCTATCACTTATCTTTACGAATCAATTTGGATCAGCTCAATTGAACTTCGGATGAGCAAGTTATGACCATTTTTCTACAAGATGTCAAAACTGTCCAGAATTGATAATTAGCTCCATTTTGCATTTAGTGACTCCAATTGCATCCTAGATCAAAATATAAAAGTAATGAGTATCTTTAGACATTAAATGAACATAAAGGAGTATACATTAAGGAATAAAAATATGATATTTTATGTTCTCATCAGTGCTCCATACCGACCACCATTCTGTTGAGATAGTAGATGGCATACTCATGACCCGCATCACTCTTCTAGGCTAGTAGAGCCCCGAGGGAGTGATCCATTGCATGCACATATAGCAATAATGATCTTCCCACAACGGGGGCCACCAAGACTGGAGAACTTGTGAGATACCTCTTGATGTCGTCGAATGCTTGCTACCATTCTTCAATCCAAACGAAGGAGACTCCCTTCTTCATGAATTGAGTGAACGGATGGCAACGTCAAAAGAGGTTTGATATAAACCTCCTTATGTCTGCCAATCTCCCTTGAAGACCGCAGAGCTCAGTGAGATTCTTCGGCAGATGCATTTCAAGGATTGCTTTGGTCTTCTCAGGGTCTATATGAATGCCCTTTAAAGTTATTATGAAACCTAGGAACTTGCCACTAGAGACTCCCGAGAAAGACTTGGTAGGGTTTATTTTTAGCTGGTGCGCCCGCATTAGATCGAATACCGTCCTAAGATCTGGGAGATGGGCATCTTGGAAGCGACTTTTAACGATGATATCATCGACATAACACTCAACTGTCTTACCCAGATGTTCACGAAAGATGGTGCTCATTGTGAGACTTGTCTCACAGTATTCGTATTTTATGCGGATATGTATTTTGTGCTAATTATTGCATTTTATTGAATCTCGAGAAAGCTCAAAAATTCTCAAAATTAAAACTTTACTACTTAATGGTATACTGACGTTATACCATAGTATACCGATGGTATACTGTCCGACTGATATTTGTTTCACTTTTGAGATATTTGCGAGATATTTTTGGAATATTTTTGAGATATTTTCTCTATAAATAGTACTCGAGATATTTTATTTTCTTCTTTCTCTTTCCTCTTTCCTTTATTTTCTCTCGAGCTTGAAAGTGTGGTCTTGAGACATGGAGTATGGTTTCTGAACCCCTTTGTGGTGGTGGACTATAAGATTAGGCTGGGAGCTCGTGTTAGGCAAGTACATCTTGCTGATTTCGTGAACTTCTTTTACTTTCAATCATTTTACTTTCCTGGAGTTGGTTATTGCTTTTTAGCTTTGACTTATTTTTCTTTAGTTGTGCATATTATGATTTCTAGCCTAGTGACCATCTCAGTTTTAATTTCTGGTAGAATCTCGTTCCGTCCATTTTTTGTTAACTCGGTAACGGAAACGGTACCGGAGTTGTGACCTTGAGATTTAGTCCATATTGTGATATGAGACTTACCCTAGAATTGACTTCATGTTTGACTTGGTTCTGGTAAATTTTAGGGTTTGATTTGGGTCCCGAAGATCAGACTTGATTTAAACATATTTATTCTTGGAAACCGGCATACTGACAGTATACTACATTGTACCGATGGTATACTAATTTTGACCGACTTAATTTTTAGATATTTTTATGTGAACCCTATAGACATAAAATTGGTGTACTACAGTATACCGACAATATACCAATCCTGCCGATATTGGTTGACCGACTTCAGGATATTGTCTTGGCCGACATACCGACGGTGTACAGGGCTGTGCCGACGGTATACTGATTTGTGAAACTTTTTTCCAGTAACTTTTTGCCTACTTGGAATGGCATATCGACCGTATACTACAATATACCAATGGTATACCGATTTGTTGGGATCCAGAACTTGCTATATTTTCTATCTCTGGACTGGTGTACCGAAGGTGTACTGGACTGTACCGATGGTATACCGATCGTGCACTTTCTTTAAGAATTCTTGGTTTTTTCATGATTTTGTATTGAAACTTCTGGATTTTACTTGGACATGCGATGACTTGACCTGAGTTTGGACATAAATTTACATGGCTTCAGATAACTTTACTTTTCTTTACTCGATTTCACCCGACTTTGCCTGGCTACACGTAATGACATGATTGACTGGACCTGACTTGGCATGACTTTACAAGGCTTCACCGAACTTGACTTGGCATGACTTTACTTGGCTTCATCGGACATGACTTGACTTGGTTTTACTTGGTTTCATCTGGTTGGCCATGGCTTTACAGGGTTGTATATGTCTTTACCTGGTTTCATATGGCTTTACTTGGCTTCACCAGGATTGACATGGCTTCACTTGGCTTTACCCAAATTTAGTTGATTTTGTGTGGCTTGATTGTTGTCGTGGCATACATGAGTCCGGTTGTGTAATGTATATTAAACCTGTTTATATTACTATTAGAACTTAATTTGTCTGCATCATATCTAGGATAGATTATACGGAATGCCACACCCGGAGTAATATAAGAAACTGCTAGGGGTTAAGTAACTAGTGATTCACTTAGTATATGGCTAAAGATTTTCCTAGATTGCATGCAGTCCCGGTTATTCATATTGTTATCTTGAGGAGTATCCAATGGTTTATATGGTGGCATATCTTGAGGAGTATCCAGTTGGTTGTGTGTATGTTTATCCCTGACGGACTGCAGGGGCATGCGATCAGAAGGATATCTAGCATCGCATTGCATTTATTAGTTAGTAATTAAGGATTGTGATAACCCTAGTTAGTTAAAGGTATCAAGTCATACTTATGTAATTTAACGTGGTTGATTATTGATGGTTAGTCTAGACCTCACATGATCACCTTTACTTTTAGTACTTGTTATATTCTTATTGATTATCAGATCTGGATATGTCTCATTGCAGGTTTTACAATATTTATTATCCTGAGACTTCTATATTCAGTCTTTACTTTTCAGTATTTGTATTTCTTGTGTTGTTGGTTTAAGTTCCTAGATTGGCTTCCTTTGTGATACTCGCTATTTGGGGGTTTGACCCCATTGGTTTTGTATGGCCAGATCCGGTAGCAGCACCGGAGGATCTATCGTACTTTCCTGAGTATGGTATCCACCAGAAGCACTAGACCGCTTGAGTGGGTTTTCTTACTCCCCTATACTGATGCACATTCTATTTTGGGGGATTTATCCACCAAGCAAGTATTTAGCTCATGTTTTGGTTTGATCAGTTAGCCTACGGGCATTAGCATGATTGACATATCCTAGGGTTGATCATGTATGACTTAGATTCTGGCTAGTTTATTCATTCTGTGTTTACTAGCATCATGATCATCTGTATATTATAGTTTGGGATGCTTTACTATTATATTTCACCTGATCTTACAACTTGTTATTATTCCTGTTGTTCTTGTGATTGAGACACTAGGGTTTGTTGGACCTAGGCTTGACTAATGGTTTATAGTAGTGACCCCTCATGTCTTACAGCTTTACCGTATATACGGAGTATCAGAGTGCTCTACGTTTACGTAGCTGGCCTTGTCTGTCCCGCTTTCCAGTATTCTGGTTCTAGGACGTGGTACGGTTTAGTGTGGCCCATGTGGGGGGTTATTGTTGTTACTAGATGTCTCAATCCTAAACTGTTTCCCTTGATCCCTAGTCATTTATCTCCATCCCTGATTCTTGATCTGATACATGCTTGTCATTGATCTATCATATTTTTTGTTTGATTCTTGTATTCTTAACTTTCAGAGGCACTGTTCCTGTTACTATCATCCAGATGGATCGAGTGCAGCTCGAGGAGGGTCAGCATTTGGGAGCCCAGTATATTCTTAGAGATCAGCCTCAGCATTCAGGGGTAGAGTCCAGAGTAGATCCTGAGGCAGATCGGCCGGCAGTACCGGACTAGCATGCAGCACCTGTGCACCCAATTCAGCCTAAGCAGCCAGAGGGTATTGCCCGAGCACTGATGGATATCTTACGAGGTTTTATAATGATCCAACAGTACTAGAGTGATGTACTCACTCAGTTGGTCCAGACAATATTAGAGCAAGGTGGTTCTCAGATCCATAATTCTTTGACCAGCTTCAGGCGTCTCAGTCCTCCGTACTTTTATGGCACAGAGGACATAATTTTGTCCGATGCTTGGCTCAGGACAATAAGGCCATCTTAGAGGCAGCAGGGACTCCGGCTAGAGAGCGTGTAACAGTAGTGAGGCTACAGTTGTTGGATTTGGCTCGTGATTGGTGGAAAGCGCAGGAGATTTCTCTCATATCATCGATTCCATGATAGTTTTTATTGAGAGGTTCCAGGTGAGATACTTTGATGCGGTAGCACGTTACGATCTTCAGTAGAGGTTTAACAACCTCAGGAAGGAGGGTAGGACCGTCAACAGTTATACGATAAAGTTTGTGAGACTTAGTCGATTTGCTCCCACTTTGGTAGCGAGACCGAGTTGGAGAGGGCAAGGAGGTTCCAGCAGGGACTCCATTTAGAGATTATTTTGGTGGTGGAGCAGCATAAGTTTCCGACCTTTGATGCGGTGATATGAGCATCCAGGAGGTATGAGTACTGATCGCAAAGGATTATCGATCGAGTTGGGAGTCAGAAGAGGCCCAACATTTCAGGAGGGTCAGCATCCCATTCATCAGCACCAGCTCCAGCAGTTAGAGCCCTGACGATTGGAACCTCGAGGAGGACAACATCATCTCAGCAGTCTTCCCAGATGTTTTCTCAACAGAGGCAGTCATCATCTTTTTCTTCTCGTAGTTGTTTCTATTACGAAAAACCAGGATATATTATATCATAGTATCGTAGGGCAAAGGGATTATGCTTTGTGTGTGGGGCATCAGACCACTTGGTCAGGACATGTCCTAGGAGGAACCAGACTGGATCGTCATTGACCTAGTCACCAATTCGGCCAGTAGAGCCGCAGTTCAGGGTACCAGCACCAGTGCAGCAACAGTAGGTTCAGAGGCCTTTGCCTCTACGGGCTCAGGCATTCCAGTAAAGGCTGCAGCAGTATGCGCAGGCCCAGGCACAGGCGAGGCCTAGAGGTCAGTAGCAGAGGGGACCAGCACCCAGAGGGCAGGGTCGAGACTTTTTAATATTGATGGAGGAGGCTTTGGTAGCAGGAGAGGTGGTAGCAGGTACCATTCTCGTCCACTTTCATTCAGCTTTATTTGATTCTGGTATATCGCATTCATTTATATCTGCACGCTTTGCAACACGAGTTGGATTGGAGTCTGATTTCTTACCTATAAGATTGAATATACTTACTGGTAATGATCTCATGGGAGTAGAGAGAGTATATCACTCATGTAGAGTTATAGTATACGGTAGAGAGTTTCTCGTGAGACTGATAGAGTTTTCTATAGGCGATTATGATGGCATCCTTGGGATGGATTAGTTGAGTACAAGACATATGATGATAGATTGCCATAGTGGCAAGATTATCTTTCGTGTACCTGATGGGGAGAAGTTTTCATTCTTGAGAGGAGCAGTAGAGTCAGCGGAGGTTACAATGATGATGGCAGAGACTGAGGAGGTATAGTTTTCCAGGGTAGTTTATGAGTTTTCTGACGAGTTACTAGGTCTAATGCCAGTTAGAGACATGGAGTTCTACATTAATTTGATCTTAGGAGCAGAGCCATTATCACAGAGGGTTTATAGGATGTTACCATCTGAGTTGGATATCTTGTACCGGATGATTGAGGAGTTGAGAGCCAAGAGATTCATTAGACCTAGTGCATCGCCTTGGGGAGCCCCGTTACTTCTTGTTAAAAAGAAGGATGGTTTATTGTATTTAGTTATTGATTATAGAACAATAAATATGACAACCATTAAGAACAAGTATCCCTTGCCCAGGATAGATGACTTGTTTGATCAGCTCAGTGGGACAAATATATTTTCTAAGATCGATTTATGGTCTGGGTATCATCAAATCAGAGTTAGAGAGCAGGATATACCCAAGATGGCATTCAGATCTAGATATGGTCATTGGGAGTTTCTAGTTATGCCATTTGGAGCGACCAATGCACCAACTATATTCATGTCTCTTATGAATAGTATCTTCATGCCTTACTTAGACCAATTTGTGATAGTATTTATTGATGATATCCTGGTCTACTGGGTAAGGAAGAGCATGAGCAGCATCTTCACGTAGTTCTTCAGATCCTTTGAAAGCAACAGTTGTACGCGAAGTTCAATAAGTGTGAGTTTTGGCTTAATCGTATCTCATTCTTGGGACATATCATTTATAGTGGAGGAGTCGAGGTAGATCCCAAGAAGGTGGAGGCTATTGAGAGTTGGCTAGTACCCTGTACAGCTTTAGATGTGCATAATTTCCTGGGTCTAGCAGGTTACTATAGACAGCTTATGGCAGACTTTGCGAGGATCTTCGCACCCTTGACACGGCTGACGTATAAGGATGTGCGCTTTGAGTGGTCAGATGCTAGTCAGACTTCTTTTCAAAAGCTCAAGCGGAGTTTAATTTTGGCTCCTATTCTGATACTTCCTGTGGGACTAGGTGGTTTCTCAGTGTATTGTGATGCTTCAGGAGTGGGGACTAGGGTGTGTCCTTATGCAACATGGCAGAGTGATAGCTTATGCGTCTCGACAGCTTCGAGACCAAGAGAAGAGTTATCCGACGCACAATCTTGAGTTGGCAGCAGTAGTGTTTGCACTTAATCTCTGGAGGAATTACCTATATGTTGATCGAGTGGAGATATTCACAGACCACAAGAGCTTGAGGTATGTGTTCACACAGAAGGAACTCAACATACGTCATAGGGGGTGACTCGAGTTATTATCTGACTACGATCTTGACCTTCAGTATCATCCAGGGAAGGCCAATATCGTAGCAGACGTCTTGGGCAAGAGAGGAGGAGCTTACTTCCTGACAGTGCAGCATCATATTTTGGAGGATCTGTAGGAGATGGGTATCGAGGTATTATTACCTGGTGATATCGGTTTTAATGGTGAGTCTGCATATTCAGTCTTCTATAGTATGATCTGTCATGCCCCAGTCCCAAAAATATGTAGGACTAGGACACGTAAGCATGTCAGCCGTGTGGATATGACAACTCCAATATATGGAAACCAAAATCTATACGTACGCTGTAATATAAAAATCAATCCACAAGTGGTATAAACATATGTCACAAGTCATAGGGTACAATCTAAATCTCATCCACGAAAATCAAATATAAATAAATAACCAATATATATGAAACTAGATCTCAATGTAAGTATCTAAGGATGATGGTTGGATGGAAACAAATCCACTACCAACTCGAATGGAAAAGTACAACACAATAAACACAATATAAGAATACCAGCTAACAATCACGAGCTCGAAGAGAAGACATCCTCGAAATATATGTAACCATCCAAATCTGCGTTCCTGCAAATACTCAAGAACAGATACACCTGGAAAGGGACCAGGTCCTCAGAGGGACGTAACAAGATACATAGATGCAAGCCAATTTGAATACAGTAAACGTGCATATTTTTTGAAAATAGATAAGTACACTGTATAAGACAATCTATATGAATGCAAATGAGGACAACTTTTTGACGTATGGACAAGGGTAGGCTACTCGATCTACCTCACAACTCACACACACGTCAATGGACATCAGAAATCGACATACTGCGGGGGTAGCAACCAGCGAGACTCCAGAAATTGACATACCACGGGGGTAGCGACCAGCGCGACACACGCCCGTAGTGCGAGCTATATACTATGGTTTACCAGAGTGGTTAAAAGCCCATACGCCTAATGATTGTCTTCGATGATACTAAGTGCCATGTGTGTGTCAACATATCTTAATACATAGTAATGACTGAAAGAAAACTACACATGCAAGAAATATACAGAAATACAATAAATATATAGAAATATACTAAGTATGCAAAATATTGTAAGCAAATTGGCAAGGTATCTTGCCTGGCAAGAAAGCTGTAAAGTGCAACGTCCCGAAGTCCAACACACAGAATCAGAAGCTATGGCCGCAGAACAAGTATCTCCGGATGCTGAAATAAATATCACCAACGTTCCCAGAATAAGCAAAATAGCTAAAAAGCACTTCCCTTTCGTCCAATTTGGACACAGGGGCAAAACGGTAATTTCGGATCAAAGCGGGGTCAACGTGTGGCCCCACTTTGCACCGAAAAGCGTGCCAAGGGTAACAGTCTCTAAATAGGACAAATTATAGGTCAAACTACTCTAAATGTCAATATGAACCCAACGGTATGTCCAAATGTGGATTCTGATGAGCTGGACACAATTTCGTCCAAAAAGTCAACTGTGGGGCCGGCCAATTGGTGACTTGGTCAACTATCTCAGAATTGCGTGAAAATTGGGTCACAGGACCAGCGCGTTCCCACGAGTCCAGTGGCATAAGTTTTGTCGCAATCTGACAAGCGTGCACAAAATGCGCACGACTTCCATAAAAGTTACGATACGGGATGTGTCCGCGGATACGGGCTGATTCTGGCACGCACACGCGTCTGAATCAGTTTTCATAAATTTTTATGTGTCCGGTTATGCTGCACGCACCGTTCGGTACACTTGGTACACAGCGAGGCGGTCCCGTTTGGCGGGGCGCACTCCGTTTCATAACTTTTGGAAATCTAGAAAAGTGGGTTCACGGGATTTTGTGATGAATTTAATTCTGTCCACAACAGTTAATAATCTAGGATTATTTAACAGAAAATAAACTAGGTCAAGTGGTCTACGCATACCAAAAGAAATCATCAAATTCGGATCTCTGTGGTAGGAGATACGAACTTGGCAACATGGGTGGTCACCGTAGTTTTCTGCGATCCCAGAATTGGGTCTGCTTGGGCCAACTTGGACGCTGTTTTCGCCTATGGATACACATTGTTCGAGGTCTACTATTATACAAATATGGGAGAGGATTAAGGGGTGAGCATATCGGTGAAGACGGAATGGCGTTTTGTTGAGCGAGTCGACGGAAAACAACTCCAGAACGCAGGTACCGCGTGTGGGAATCTGCAGTGCGCAGGGTCGCAGCCGTCGGAATTTGTTTGGATAGCCTAGCGGGGTTCTCTGGCTGCGGTGGCGGCTCTCCCTAGGTCTAGATGAGAAGAGGAGGGTCTGGAGGTTTTAGGTTAGGGTTTTATGAAAGATAAATATATATATATATATATATATATATATATATATATATATATATATATATATATATCGAATAGGGAGAGAGAAGGAAGTGGGTTGTGTAACGCCCCGCAACCGCTCGGAGCGTTACGCTGAGTCGGATTGAATAAATCAAATGCTGGTTACATTTGAAATGTTGGATTTTGGGAAGAAGGATTAATCGAGTTGGTTTCAATGTGCAGATGGCTAGCGGGTTCGATGGAAATCAGGTGTTCGTTCAGAACATTTCTGAATAGCTAGATGGAAGCGATAATGCCGTCTTCCTTAATCCGATCGGTCGGATGATTTGGAGAGCACGGCCTGCTCGCACGGTCATACCAGTTGAGTGGATCGCGCTTGCATCGGACCACGGGTTTAAGGGATTGGCCGTATCGGCAAGACAGGATGCCTAACGGGATCAATCAAAGTGAGTGGGCTCTTTCCCTTCTCCTCTACTCCTTCATGCCTAATAATATAGAAAACACGTAAAAGGCTTGAACACTTGGTCTGAAACATTGAGAATCACTACACTGAGGCGTGCATAGAGTGTGCGTCGTTGGCTTGGTAGGATTATGGCTTGAAATAATTTACGCGTTGGATAGTTGGTACGATAGTTGGGTTATACATTTGAGGCAGTCGGTTGGATAATTGGGATTATACTTGGACGGTTGGAATTATACAAGTTGGAATGATACAATGGAAATATCAGAAATTAGGGCGAGCGAGCGTGCATCCGTGCACGAGTATCACTGGGTCGCTTTGTCTTGCAAAGCAAGCCGTTGTCGTTCGAAACCGAACAACTGCATAGACGAGGGTATTGTGCCACTGTTGGGGCATTGTGCCACAGGATTATTCGGAGTGTGGGGTGTTGCACCCAATGTGAAATACTGTGTTGGAAAGCGGCAATGTGAAAAGTAGGCATAACTTGGACACAACTTGAGAGATTGTGCATATGGGTATTTTGGTGCCTTGGGATATATATATTGAGGTCGAGATTTGGAATCCTTGGGGATATGTTGAAAGAACGGTTATGGATGCTTTGGTTGGATATTCGGTTGAACGAGTCTAAGGATCGCTTGGTGGGGCGAGAATGTTCGATCCTCTCGTCATACCTACTTTTTGTATGTCACGGACAACCTGTGTACACAGGGTTTGACATTTCCTCGAAACGGCATTCCGGGGCACTGGGAACGTATCGATCCGGAGGGAAATATTGATTCGTGCTAGTCACGATGCATTGCGGGACCTCCAGCGGGGCTTGCTACCCGGGCTGATAGGGCACACCGTTAATGCTTGGATTATGTCCTTTATGGCTTTGCCAGTGACTTCATATAGATAAGAGTTGGCTTGCTTTTCTTTTGTTGGTTTGGCTTTCGTGTAGGTGCGGCCACCTTGCCTCGGCAAGAGTGTGCACTCGATTTTGGGATATAAACTTTAGTTGAGGATGGATATTGAGGCGAGACTGTTGGTTCGATATGTTATCGTGCAAGCGATGACATTGAGTTAGACGGGTCGGATATATATAACTGCTTATCGTTTGGTTTTAGTTGAATGCTTGCATGCTTAAACTGCTTTACAGCTTTCCTTAACATGTCATCCATATGCCATGAAATGAATCTAGGATTCAACTAGAAAGATCACCATTTAACTATGTGCATTCACTATTTTACTTAGTATCGGTTTAGGCGAGTGGGTTACCCCGCTCACCAGTACGGTTGTGTACTGACCCACATTTGTGGACATTATTTCAGGTACACAGGCGTAGTGGCGCTGCTTGGATATACGGGACAAGATGTATGAACTGTAAGTACCTTTGTAGGCTAGAGAAAAGAGCAAGAGTATTTTATCGTCTTCGTGGCATCGCCTTTGTGGCATTGCCTCGGGGCATTTCATTTGGACCCTATCGTGAGCTTCGCTGTGTATTACTCTGGTGTGTGCTTGGTACATAAATTGGCTTCCGCTGTAACTTGTTTGTTTCGATGATAACTTTGGTGTTTGACAACATCGCCTTGTACGAGCGCAACTCCAGGCTCGTACGGCATCACGTTCCCGATGGGAACGATTGTCCTGCGGGAGAGCTGCAACGTGGTGATTCGCGTTCAGCAGGGACATTCGGGCTTGCGGAAGATTGGGGCGTGACAGGTTGGCGGGTCCGTGTGGAGTTGTAAGGGGGGCGGGTCTGTGCTGTGGGAATAGTAGGAAAGTTTTGCTAGTGTTTGCTAGCAAGTTGCTAACGTTGCTTGCTTTAAGTTTGCTAGGAGTTAGAATAATGAGTTGTTTGCTGAAGGATGGATGAGTTATTAGTAATAGTATTATTATTGGTTTATTATTATTAGTTTATTAATACTTTCTTTTCTTTTCTTTTTCTTTTCTCTTTTTTTTTCATTCTAAATATATATATACATATATATATTTGTTTATATATATATATATATATATATATATATATATATATATATACTCATAAGAAATTTATAGATTATATTAATGCACACCGTTAAGCTAGCAACTGCTCAAGGGGTCTCCTACATGAAATAAATTTTGAAAAATTTTTGATGGTCCCATAAATCCTCTAAGTGCACCAACACCTAAAATAAAAATTATTAAAAATCTATTTCTCCTATTTAGCCACTAATTACTATAATTAAATTAATAATTAATAAATAAAAAGGGTATATACGATTTTTCTAGGATAGGGGTTTTACATTCTACCCAACTTATAAAAATTTTGTCCACGAAATTAAAATTAAGCCACGATAGAATGCAAGGATAGTATAAGATTTGCATGGTTTAAAATGCAAGGCTAGGTTTAAAGGGGTGGAAGATGTTGCGCGTTGCACATCCCAAAAAATTGATGGAAAAATCCACATGAGTAAAAAATAGATTTCTTCATGTGTCGTGTCCAACGGTGTGGACACCTAAATGCTCTTTTGCATAAGGCGCCCAACAATTGAAAAAATTACACAAAGATGAGAATTGGATGATGGGCACGTCTAGGTTAAGGGTATGAAATTTGTAGGAAGGCAGTGACTAGTGAAGTGCTCCAATTATCGAAGCAATGGTAAGGTGCGCTAAGTGATATAATTATTGCAAAAATTAAAATAAAATTATCATGTTCTATCTCTAACTGGACTCAATCTAACCTTAGTCTCACTATCTCAGCCAAGTAGGTCTAATTTCGGGTGAGGGTTCACAATCTACCGAACTTAAATTTATCTATCTATCCCCTAAGGCTATACATCTAGGACAACTATTCCTCAAATTTTTTAATCATGTTATTCAATCCTCAAAGTTTAACACCAAACATATCATCTATGATATGCCCTTAATCAATTATAAAAGAGGGTCACTAAGTCATGTGATTAGCCTTATGGGGTATATCTAGTACTATCAGTGTCAACTTATACCAGCACGAGGTTTCGTCTTTACGAAATAGGGGAAGACGGAGAACAATAATAAAGAATTCAAGGTAAAGGTGCTAGAATGCAAGTACGAGGTTCAAAGAAATTAAAGAATTCGAAAAGAGAGTTGTCAGGACAGTTGTGGATTAAAATCCTATTTTTGGTAATTTTCTATTTACATGCTCGTATCAGTACAGTTATGTAACCGATACGATATGTCAGACATGTCTAGGGGCAACTATATTCGTCTACTACCATATATCTCAATCCACGTAAAGTAATCATGCGAAGAGCGAACCAAGCGCACTAAGGTTAGCTAGACCTTAATACACCAATTCTGATTAGGCAATTGTATCATTGTGTGTACCCAATAATACATATGCCATGAGCAAGCTCGATAAAAGAATAAGCTTACAAAAATTAGGCTACAATAGCAGCATAAGTCAAGGTAGTACAGTAAACATAAATACGCTGGATTATAATAAAAGAAGGTACATAACAATTCAAGTTCACAAAAGATAAGACTCCATAATCTCTGTAGTTGTCATACTAATAGGGCAAAAGACTATGTGAAAAAAATAATAAACTAAGCTAGCATACAGTCTAAGTCGATAGTCGACAAAGTAGGGGTATAGTCTCTAAGTTCTACAGTCTAAAAAAAATACTGTCGTCCTAAGCTAGCATACAGTTAATGTTGTTCAATCACACTTCAATAATAGGGCAAAAGACTATGTGGTACTAGGTTGTGAGGTATACTACCCAACTTATAACAATAAACTAATAGTGTAATCGTCTTAAGGGTACCGTAGAAACTCTTGTTAAGGTCTATGAGAAGGGGTTTTGGTACTTATTAGGGTATCCTCTTTCATTACATAGGTCATGGTCGTCCTAAGTCTTAGTCTTAGTGTAAGTGTCAATAGTAAGAATGGAACAGTTACTGGCCTCAAGGGAAAGGGAATATAACTCGTATCGAGGTGGGGGTACATATTATGCAATTTAAAACTAAGGGATAAGCACCAGGTCTCAATCTACAAGGATAGCTTAAACCATCAAGTTCTAACTACTAAGCACAAAATTTCAAAATTTAACATTTACAACTATAATCCCAGCAACTGTATATCCTAACATAGAATAAATTCACTTGGTCTATAATCAAAAGTGTCAGATGGCACGAGTTGAAAGATGAAGAATAGAGGAACAAAATTTAGTCGTCGCGCAATTAGCGAACGCTAAGGTCGTAGAGGAACAATATATGAAATTAATATAGAGGGCTCTAGATAGCATCATGGGTTTCTAAGGAAAAGTGGTATGCTAGTTGCTATGTTCGAGGTATGATCAAGAGAAATATTATATTCATTGCTCTTGGCTTCCTAAGGTACTGTCTGCTACTAATAAGACAATGATCTAAGTTCATAGTTCTAATATTATCTCACCATAAGAGTTAGGTCCAGCCCTAATATTTAACCTTGGATTTCTATTGGTCCCGCAATACTAGGGTCAAACAATATGGTCAAACTTCTAACTAACTCTAGTAGTATCTATACTACTCCCAATTCCTCATAATACATCAAGGGATAATGGTAAACCAATCTATAGATAAGAAATTCTAGGGTTCACTAGATATTCTAAACTTAGTGGTGTGTCTATATTCTCGTTGTATTCTTAATAGGTGTGCTACCATAATTATCATCCTAATAATAGGGGTTCATATATTCTAGCAGAAGGCTATTCTCAAAGAGCTATTAGGGAAGTACAGGAATCAAGCATGATGCAATTATTCAGATAGAATGGATTGGAAGAAGAGCGAATCATAGTCAATTGTGAATGAGATCCTATACTCCTAGGTGCAGGCTTGTTCGGTACAATAATGTAACCGAGACAATATGCTCTCGACCTGCATGGGCCACCACTAAAAACATGTCATGCCCCAGTCCCAAAAATACCTAGGACTAGGACACGTAAGCATGCCAGCCGTGTGGATATGGTAACTCCAATATATGGAAACCAAAATCCACATGTACGTTGTAATATGAAAATCAATCCACAAGTGGTATAAACATATGTCACAAGTCATAGGGTACAATCTAAATCTCATCCATAAAAATCAAATATAAATAAATAACCAATATCTATGAAACTAGATCTCAATATAAGTATCTAAGGATGATGGTTGGATGGAAATAAATCCACTACCAACTCGAATGGAAAAGTACAACACAATAAACACAATATAATAATACCAGCTAACAATCACGGGCTCGAAGAGAAGACATCCTCAAAATATATGTAATTATCCAAATCTGAGCTCCTGCAAATACTCAAGAACAGATACACCTGGAAAGGGACCAGGTCCTCAGAGGGACGTAACAAGATACCTAGAAGCAAGCCAATTTGAATACAGTAAACATGCATATTGTTTGAAAATAGATAAGTACGCTGTACAAGACAATCTATATGAATGCAAATGAGGACAACTTTTTGACGTATGGACAAGGGTAGGCTACTCGATCTACCTCACAACTCACACACACGTCAATGGACATCAGAAATCGACATACTGCGGGGGTAGCGACCAGCGAGACTCTAGAAATCAACATACCACGGGGGTAGCGACCAGCGCGACACACGCCCGTAGTACGAGCTATATACTTTGGTTTACCAGAGTGTTTAAATCGATCTACCTCACAACTCACACACACGTCAACGGACATCAGAAATCGACATACTGCGGGGGTAGCGACCAGCGAGACTCTAGAAATCGACATACCGCGGGGGTAGCGACCAGCGTGACACACGCCCGTAGTGTGAGCTATATACTTTGGTTTACCAGAGTGGTTAAAAGCCCATATGCCTAATGATTGTCCTCGATGATACTAAGTGCCATGTGTGTGTCAACATATCTTAATACATAGTAATGACTGAAAGAAAACTACACATGCAAGAAATATACAGAAATACAATAAATATACAGAAATATACTAAGCATGCAAAATACTGTAAGCAAATTGGTAAGGTATCTTGCCTAGCAAGAAAGCTGTAAAGTGTAACGTCCCAAAGTCCAACACACAAGATCAGAAGCTATGGCCGCAGAACAAGTATCTCTGGATGCTGAAATAAACATCACCAACGTTCCCAGAATAAGAAAAATAGCTAAAAAACACTTTCCTTTCGTCCAATTTGGACACAGGGGCAAAACGGTAATTTTGGATCAAAGCGGGGTCCAAGTGTGGCCCACTTTGCACCAAAAAATGTGCCAAGGGTAACAGTCTCTAAATGGGACAAATTATAGGTCAAATAACTCTAAATGTCAATACGAACCCAACGGTATGTCCAAATGTGGATTTCGATGAGCCGGACACAATTTCGTCCAAAAAGTCAACTATGGGACCCGCCAATTGGCGACTTGGTCAACTGTCTCAGAATTGCGTGAAAATTGGGTCACAGGACCAGCGCGTTACCACGAGTCCAATGGCGTAAGTTTCGTCGTAATCTGACAAGCGTGCACAAAATGTGCATGGCTTCCACAAAAGTAGCAACACGGGATATGTCCGCGGATACGGGCTGATTTCGGCGCGCACACACGTACGAATCAGTTTCCACGAATTTTTACTTGTCCGGTTACGCTACGCGCACCGTTCGGTACACTTGGTACATGGCGAGGCAGTCCCGTTTGGCGGGGCACGCTCCGTTTCATAACTTTTAGAAATCTGGAAAAGTAGGTTCGTGGGGTTTTGTGATGAATTTAATTCTGTCCACAACAGTTAATAATCTAGGGTTATTTAATAGAAAATAAACTAGGTCAAGTGGTCTACGCATACCATAAAGAATCACCAAATTCGGATCTCTGTGGTGGGAGATACGAACTCGGCAACATGGGTGGTCACCGCAGTTTTCTGCGATCCCAAAATTGGGTCTGCTTGCACCAACTTGGGCGCTATTTTCGTCTATGAGTACACATTGTTCGAGGTCTGCTATCATACAGATATGGGAGAGGGTTAAGGGGTGAGCATACCGGTGAAGACGGAATGGCGTTTGGTTGAGCGAGTCGACGGAAAACAACTCCGGAACGCAGGTACCTCGTGTGGGAATCTACAATGCGCGGGGTCGCAGTCGTCGGAATTTGTTTGGACGGCCTGGCGGGGTTCTCTGGCTGCGGTGGCGGCTCTCCCTAGGTCTAGATGAGAAGAGGAGGGTCTGAAGATTTTAGGTTAGGGTTTTATGAAAGATATATATATATATATATATATATATATATATATATATATATATATATATATATATATATCGAATAGGGAGAGAGAAGGAAGTGGGTTGGCGGGTCCGTGTGGAGTTGTAAGGGGGGCGGGTCTGTGCTGTGGGAATAGTAGGAAAGTTTTGCTAGTGTTTGCTAGCAAGTTGCTAACGTTGCTTGCTTTAAGTTTGCTAGGAGTTAGAATAAGGAGTTGTTTGCTGAAGGATGGATGGGTTATTAGTAATAGTATTATTATTATTAGTTTATTATTATTAGTTTATTAATACTTTCTTTTCTTTTCTTTTCTTTTCTTTTCTTTTCTTTCTTTTTAAATATACACACACACACACACACACACACACATATATATATATATATATATATATATATATATATATATATATATATATATATATATATATACTCATTAGAAATTTATAGATTATATTAATGTACACCGTTAAGCTAGCAACTGCTCAAGGGGTCTCCTACATGAAATAAATTCCAAAAAATTCCTGATGGTCCCATAAATCCTCTAAGTGCACCAACACCTAAAATAAAAATTATTAAAAATCTATTTCTCCTATTTAGCCACTAATTACTATAATTAAATTAATAATTAATAAATAAAAAGGGTATATACGATTTTTCTAGGATAGGGGTTTTACTGGATCAGAGAAGAGAAGACTGGTGATGTCATACTTCAATAGCTCAGAGAAAAGTATGAGTCAGGACGCAGATCAGAGTTGAGCATTCATGAGGATGGGACTCTCCGATTTAGGAGTTGAATTTGTGTGCTGAGAGAAGATATCTGGCAGGAGATTATATTAGAGGCCAACAGTTCTCAGTACGTAGTGCATCCAAGAGAGACGAAGATGTATCAGGATATTCATCAGCACTTATGATGGAATGGTATGAAGAAGGAGATAGCTCAGTTTGTTTCTCAGTATTTAGTCTGTCAGCAGGTCAAGGCTGAGCATCAGAGACTGGTTGGACTACTTCAGCCATTATCGATTTCAGAATGGAAGTGTGACCATATTACTATAGACTTTGTGACCGATCTTCCTAGATCCCCGTCTGGCAGAGATGTTATATAGGTTATAGTAGATCGACTCACAAATTTTACCCACTTTTTTTCTTTCAGAGTGGACCAGTCTATAGAGCAGCTAGCTGAGATGTACATAAGATAGATAGTCAGATTGCATGGTGTGCTAGTTATCATAGTTTCAGATAGAGATTCTCAGTTCACGTCTCACTTTTGGCAGAGCCTATAATAGAGTCTGGGTACTAGGTTGAAGTTTAGTTTAGCCAACCATCCACAGACAAGCGGATAGTCGGAGCATAGTATTCAGACTTTAGAGGATATATTTTGAGCTTGTACACTTGACTTCAGTAGATCTTGGAAGGATCACTTGTATTTAGTAGAGTTCTCCTATAACAATAGCTTCCAGGCGAGGATTCAGATGGCACCCTTCGAGGCTTTGTATGGTAGGAAATGTAGATCATCTTTAGCTTGAGATGACATTGGCAAGAGACGGATGCTTGGTCCAGAGATGATTGCTCAGTCGATTGGAGTGATCAGGCAGATCAAAGAGCATCTCAGAGTAGCTCGGGATTGCCAACGTCATTAGGCAGATCAGCACCATCGATATCTTGAGTTCTCTGTTGGTGACCATATATTTCTGAGGATTTTGCCTATTCGTGGAGTTATCAGATTTTGAGTACAGAAAAATCTTAGTCCCAGATATATAGGCATGTTCGATATTCTTGAGCGAGTTAGAGATGTATTATATCGTCTAGCTCTTTCACCATCGCTTCATGAGGTACATGACGTCTTTCACGTATCTCAGTTGCGCCGGTATATTCCATAACTGAGCCATATCCTGGATCATTCTTAGTTGGGCGCTGGTACCGACCTATCATATGAGGAGAGGCTCGTGTCTATTTTAGACCAGAAAAAGAAGGTTCTTAAGAACCGGACTATCAGGTTAGTTCGTGTTGCTTGGGGGCATCACTCACTAGGCGAGTCGACGTGAGAACGCAAGGATGACATGCATACTCGCTATCCATTTCTCTTCGACTTAGGAGGTATACTTATTCGTATACTCGTATCCTATCTTAGCCTGTGTATGTAATTGATTGCTAGTTTATTTGTTATGTCTGTTATTTTACTTTTTGATTTCTTGTTGTTGTCCAAAAAAATTTATGCTCACATGAGTTCTTGTTTATTTTCGGTTTTGAGCTGGCTTTCTTGGATTTTCTTGTTAGTGATTATTTGGATCCTTATAGAAATTTCGAGGACGTAATTTTTCTAAGGAGGGAAGAGTTGTGAGACTTGTCTCACAATATTCATATTTTATACGGATACTTATTTTGTGCTAGTTATTGCATTTTATTGGATCTCGAGAAGCTTAAGAATTCTCAAAATTGAAACTTTACTACTTTGTCGGTATACCAACGGTATACTACAGTATACCGACGGTATACTGTCTGGCATATATTTGTTTCACGTTCGAGATATTTTTGAGATAATTTTGAGATATTTTCTCTATAAATATTACTCGAGATATTTTATTTTCTTCATTTTCTTTCTCTCTCTCCTCTTTCCTTCATTTTCTCTCAAGCTTGGAAGCGTGATCTTGACCTAGAGTGTGGTTTATGAATCCCTTCGTGGTGGTGGACTAAAAGATTAGGTTGGGAGCTCGCGTTAGGCAAGTACATCTTTCTAATTTTATGAACTTATTTTACTTTCAGACATTTTACTTTCTTGGAGCTTAGTTATTGCTTTTTAGCTTAAACTTATTTTTCTATAGTTGTGCATATCATGATTTCTAACCTAGTGACCATCCATCTCGATTTTGCTTTCTTGTAGAATCTCGTTTCGTCCCTTTTTGGTAACTCGGTAATGAAAACGATACCGAAGTTGTGACCGTGAGATTTAGTTCATGTTATGATATGAGACTTACCCTAGACTTGACTTCCTGTTAGACTTAGTTCTAGTAAATTTCGTGATTTCATGTTGAAACTTCTGGCTTTTGCTTGGATATGCGATGACTTAACCTAATTTTGGACATGAACTTACATGGCTTCAGATGACTTGACTTGACTTGACTTGGCTTTACTCGATTTTACCGGCTTTGCCCTGCTACACGTGATGACATGATTGACTGTACTTGACTTGGCACGACTTTACATGGCTTCACCGAACTTGACTTGGCATAACTTTACATGGCTTCATCGGATATGGCTTGACTTGGTATTACTTGGTTTTATCTGTTTGGACATGGCTTCATAGGGTTGTACATGGCTTTACCTGATTTTACATAGCTTTACTTGGCTTCACCTAGATTGACATAGTGTCACGCCCCAGTCCCAAAATGTATGGAACTAGGCCACGTGACATTGGCCAGCTAACACGTCACTAAGGGTTTTATCCAATTTAATGGAACCAAAGGAATGTGCTACACTGTCCTAAAATACTACAAGTTTAATACAGGTAAATCTAATCTCATCCATAAAAATATCAGGAAATAAGGGAATAAGTGCTGAATATATATAATGCTAAGTCTAAAAATGTCATAGTACAAAATCAGATAATGTCATGTGGGAACAAACCCATTGCAAAATATAATAAAAGTACTGAAAATAAGATAGACTGGAGTATCGTCTATCTAGGTAGTAGCACCAGCTCCAGATGTACTAAAGAATCAGGCAGACTCTGATGGTACCTCTTCTAACTCCTCCTCAGTAGCATGTCTGGTCTCCTGTCCAGGTCCATATACCGTGGGGTAGAAGGCCTCATCTAAATTTGGAAGGGAACCAGGTCCTTAGTGGGACATAACAAGATACATAAAAATATGTTATGAATATAAATACTGAATAAATACAGGGTGTGCTAACCAACTAAGTGAATACAATATAAAGACCTTGTAATACGTATGGGAAAGTGTAGGCTTGACATATGCTGACTTAATTCACCAATCGTGGTGACTGGCTAGTATATGTGTCATATGCCCCCAGACACATGGGTAGCTCTGCAATCGTCCATCTCCGAGGAGCATGGAACGAAGGTATAATACTCAAGGAGGGGGTGTCTCATACGTCTACTAGTTATCTTTCCCGCCCAATGTAACTAATGTCAAGTCGTAACTTTTTCTGAGTTTTTCTGATTTTGTGCTAAGCCGTGATGCATGTCACACGCACCGGTAGCTAATCGAGTATGCAGCTCGCATCCTAATATGTATTGCAACCTTGTTGCGTGTTCCTGTGTCAGGGTCTAGGAGGATATTAGGATACCCTCTCAGATGTTGGTAAGTCTCTTAAAGTCTAAGTTAGCTATACTACATGTCAACGTATTTGTTGACAATACAAAGTTTATATGTAATTCAGGAGAAATAGCATATAACAATATTTATAATTAAACAGTAAACTTGGCAAGGTATACTTGCCTACTTCCTGAGTGTGTCAAAAACTTGTTCTCGCAGTCAAGTCTGAGGGGTCCTGTGACAGGGGGTCACTAACTGCGCTGAAGATGTACTCTGTTCAAGACGTACAGGGTTCGTGAATTTAATATTTGAATGATGCATATTATTTAAATACCATAGCATAACTATATATATAATAATACATATTTAATATATATAGTATATATTAAGAGCATATATAAAATATAGATATTGTATTTATATACTTTAATATAAATATATACATATATATAAGTATATGTAATATATATAATATTGCAAGGAAAAATAATATAATATATGATATTTTATATACTTAACAATATATATATATTTATATATATAGTGATATATATATATATAATATATAGATAAAAATAAAGGCATATATATATAAATGTACATATATACTTATATAGCTTATATATATGATATATATATATATTTACATGTAATATTACATATATATTTATATATATATATATATATATATATATATATATATATATATATATATATATATATATATATACATACATGAATAATAAAAATGCATACTTTCATATATAATACATATATATTTACGTATATAGAAATATATATAAATAAATAATATATATACATTTAATATAATGCAAAATATAAATATATATATTATACATATATATCTAAAATAAAATAAAATGCATATAGTATACTTATAAATAATAACTCATATATATATATATACATATATATATATATACTATATATATATTTATATAAAAGGAAAAATAAAAATACAACTTATATATATATATTAATAATATATATATATTAAGTGTATGTATATAAATATAATATACATATAATATATATTATTATTTATATATATAGTTTAGTATATATAAATATATTTATATATACATATACATATAAAATAAAATAAAAACGCATATATATATACATATAATAATATACTGTATAAATTATATAAATATATATACATATAATTATAATATACTTATATGATATATATAATTATATATGTATAATATAATATTCATAATATATATAAATATATATATATATATATATATATATATAAAGAACAAAAATACATATATATATATACATATTATATTATATAATATAATAATATATATATACACTGCATATATATATATCTGTAATATTATACTGAATAATATAATAATTATATAATTATATAATATAAATATATATATATATATAATACATTATATATAAATACATATATATATATATATATATATATATATATATATATATATATATATATATATATATATATATATATATATACATAAATATACATATTTATATTAAATATATAATAATATAGTATATATATATATATATATATATATATATTATATAATTATTATATTATTATATTATTCAGTATATTATTACAGTATATATATATATATACAGTGTATATATATTATTATATTATATAATATAATATGTATATATATATGTATTTTTGTTCTTTATATATATATATATATATATATATTATGAATATTATATTATACATATATAATTATATATATCATATAAGTATATTATAATTAAATGTATATATATTTATATAATATATACAGTATATTATTATATGTATATATATACATATGCATTTTTATTTATTTTATATGTATATATATATAAATATATTTATATATACTAAACTATATATATATAATAATATATATTATATGTATATTATATTTATATACATACAGTTAATATATTTATATTATTAATATATATAAGTTGTATTTTTATTTTTCCTTTTATATAAATATATATATAGTATATATATATATGAGTTATTATTTATAAGTATACTATATGCATTTTATTTTATTTTAGATATATATGTATAATATGTATATTTATATTTTGCATTATATTAAATGTATATATATTATTTATTTATATATATTTCTATATATGTAAATATATATGTATTATATATGAAAGTATGCATTTTTATTATTCATGTATATATATATATATAAATATATATGTAATATTACATGTAAATATATATATCATATATATAAGCTATATAAGTATATATGTACATTTATATATATATGCCTTTATTTTTATCTATATATATATTATATATATATCACTATATATATAAATATATATATATATATTGTTAAGTATATAAAATATCATATATTATATTATTTTTCCTTGCAATATTATATATATTACATATACTTATATATATGTATATATTTATATTAAAGTACATAAATACAATATCTATATTTTATATATGCTCTTAATATATACTATATATATTAAATATGTATTATTATATATATAGTTATGCTATGGTATTTAAATAATACGCATCACTCAAATATTAAATTCACGAACCATGTACGTCTTGAACATAGTACATCTTCAGCGCAGTCAGTGAGCCCCTGTCACAGGACCCCTCAGACTTGACTGCGAGAACAAGTTTTCGACACACTCAGGAAGTAGGCAAGTATACCTTGTCATATTTACTGTTTAATTATAAATATTGTTTTATGCTATTTCTCCTGAATTACATATAAACTGTGTATTGTCAACAAATACGTTGACATGTAGTGTAGTTAACTTAGACTTTAACAGACTTACCAACATCTGAGAGGGTATCCTAATATCCTCCTAGACCCTGACACGGGAACACGCAACAAAGTTGCAATACATATTGGGATGCGAGCTGCATACTCGATTAGCTACCAGTGTGTGTGACGTGCATCACGGCTTAGCACGAAATCAGAAAAACTTAGAAAAAGTTACGACTTGGCATTAGTTACATTGGGCGGGAAAGATAACTAGTAGACGTATGGGACACCCCCTCCTTGAGTATTATACCTTCGTTCCATGCTCCTCGGAGATGGACGATTGCAGAGCTACCCATGTGTCTGGGGGCATATGACACATATACTAGTCAGTCATCATGATTGGTGAATTAAGTCAGCATATGTCAAGCCTACACTTTCCCATACGTACTACAAGGTCTTTACATTGCATTCACTTAGTTGGTTAGCACACCCTGTATTTATTCAGTATTTATATTCATGGCATGTTTTTATGTATCTTGTTATATCCTACTGAGGACCTGGTTCTCTTCTAGATTTAGATGAGGCCTTCTACCCCACGGTATATGGACCTAGATAGAAGACCAGACATGCTACTGAGGATGAGTTATAAGAGGTACCATCAGAGTCTGCCTGATCCTTTAGTACATCTGGAGCTGGTGCTACTACCTAGATAGACGATACTCCAGTCTATCTTATTTTTAGTACTTTTATTATATTTTGTAGTGGGTTTGTTTCCACCTGACATTATCTGATTTTGTACTATGACATTTTCAGACTTAGCATTATATATATTCAGCACTTATTCCCTTATTTCCTGATATTTTTGTGGATGAGATTAGATTTACCTGTATTAAACTTGTAGTATTTTAGGACAGCGTAGCACGTTTCTTTGGGTCCATTAAATTGGATAAAACCCTTAGTGACATGTCAGCTGGCCAATGCCACGTGGCCTAGTTCCATACATTTTGGGACCGGGGCGTGACATGGTTTTAGTGGTGGCCCATGCAGGTCTAGATAATTGCTAGTGGCATGATTACATGCCCAGCAAGCCTGCTATAGGATAGGAATACTAGGTCTCATCCACACTGACTTTATCCTTAAAATTTATTTTTACATCCTGCTTGATTATTATTTATTTCCTTCGTACTTTTCTAATTATTCTATTTTCTTCAGAAATATGGACATACCCAGTGGACAATCGATTAGCGTCGGCAAGAACCAGACTTGGGAACAATTCCTGGAGTACTTCAATGCAAAGTACTTCCCATCCACGGTCAGAAATGCCTTGTATTCCCAGTTCCTGCACCTGGAACAAAGGAACATGACCGTCGACGCCTACGATGCAGAGTTCAGTCGACTGAGTCGATTCGGTGCCATCCTGATAGCAAATGAGCTGGAGAAGGCCAGGAGATTCTACCACGGCCTTACTTCCGAGCTCCAAAGGTATACAACGACGTAGTCAAGGATCTCTTACGAGGAGGTTCTTTCAGAGGCAAGAGTACAAGAAGCTATTGGACAAGGAGCAAGACGCTCTAATCCAACTATACCGGCCAAGAACTAGCTCGGAGCAGGAGGACCAATCCGTCGTCCACAAAACCAGACACAGCAAAAGACAGGGCCCTATCAGAACAAAGAGCTCCCGACTTGTCACTTTTGTGGCAAGAAGGGACATTATGTCAGAGATTGCAGAAAGAAGAACGGGATATGCATGATTTGTGGAGCTAGCCAACATATGGCAAGAGACTGCCCACAATGCAAAGATACAGCACCTCAGAACGGGCAAAAACCTGGAGCACCAGCCCAGAGGATGCTACCCTCAACATCTGGAGGATATCAGAGGGGAGCTCCCCTAGCCACCCAGGAGACCCAATTCAACAAAGCCAGACAATAGTTTGGAGGATAAAGGCACGGGCAGGCCTTTGCTTTAGCTATAGTTACAGAGGAGCCGGAAGGTAAAACCATCACAGGTACCATTTTAGTTGTATCATTACCTGCAACCTCATTATTTGATTTTGGTGCTACACTATCTTTTATATCTAGTAGTTTCGTAGCCATGCACAAACTAGCCACTTCCCCACTGCCTAAATGCTGGAAAGTTCTTACCGGAGGAGGCATCGTGCCGGTTACCAGCATTATTGAAACATGCTCGGTAGTCGTCTGTAGTAAAGAGCTGAAAGCGCGATTTTTGGTACTCCCGATGCCAAACTTTGACATTGTCTTAGGAATGGACTGGTTAATCCAGTACAACGCCATACTAGACTGCGGGAAAGGAAGCGTCATCTTTAGACCCCCAGGTCACCCGGAGTTCGAATACGTACGAGGTACCATCGAGCAAGGAGTAGGCCAGACTCCTAGAGCTTACATGGCGATGGAGACAGCACCCCCATCAATTTTAGCAGAGTTCGAAGACGTATTCCCGGAGGAATTGCCAGGCCTACCGCCTGACAGAGAAGTGGAGTTCACTATTGAGTTGATACCCGGAGCTGCACCGGTATCCTCAAATGTATACCGATTGGCGAAGAAGGAGCTTGACGAGCTGAAGCTGCAACTAGAAGAACTACAGATCAAGGGATTTGTTCGTCCTAGTACATCACCCTGGGGAGCACCAGTATTGTTTGTACCAAAGAAGGACAGAACATATTGGATGTGTATTGATTACAGAGCCCTTAATGCTTTGACAATAAAAAACAAGTACCCCTTGTCGCGGATTGACGATCTGTTCGACCAACTGACGGGAGCAGTGGTATTCTCAAAAATATATTTGAGATCAGGCTATCATCAGGTCAAGTTACGGAGAGAAGATATTCCAAAGACAGCATTCATGACTCGTTATGGTCACTACGAGTTCCTGGTGATGCCTTTTGGACTGACAAATGCACCTGCCGTATTCATGAACCTGATGAACAGAGTCTTCCACCAATATCTGGACCAGTTTGAGGTAGTCTTCATCGACGATATATTGGTGTATTCAAAGAGCCACGAGGAGCACGAAGAGCACTTGAGACTGGTGCTAGAGACGCTAAGACGGAGAGCCTTTATGCTAAGCTAAGCAAATGCAAGTTCTTTCTTGATCGTGTCACTTTCCTTGGGCACGTTATCACAAGAGAAGGCATCTCGGTGGACCCAGCAAAGATCTCATCTGTAGAGACATGGCCAACCCCGACCAACGTCTCAGAGGTGAGAAGTTTTCTAGGACTTGTCGGATATTACCGGAGGTTCGTAGAGAACTTTGCAAGAATCACAGAGCCGATAACCTGGCTGACCCGCAAGGAGCAGGAGTTCATATGGTCTGAGAAATATCAGATAGCTTTCGAGGAACTAAAAAAGCGTCTGACTACAGCTCCCATTTTGACCATACCATCTGGATCTGGAGGTTTCGTAATATATAGCGATGAATCCGGAAAAGGATTAAGTTGTGTCTTAATGCAACATGGGAAGGTTGTGGCCTATGCCTCAAGACAACTGAGGACTCATGAGAAGAATTATCCCACGCACGACCTGGAGCTTACCGCAGTCATCTTCGCCCTAAAGCTTTGGAGACATTATCTATACGGCGAACGAGTGGAGATTTTCACCGATCACAAGAGCCTGAAGTACGTCTACACCCAGAAGGACTTGAACCTGAGACAAAGACGCTGGCTCGAAGTGATGACAGATTTCGAGATCGATCTGCAGTACCATCCCGGGAAGGCTAATGTGGTAGCTGATGCTCTAAGCAGAAGACCCACGGCATTCTTTATGATCACCCAACCAGATCTATTGAGAGATCTAGAAAAGTTGGGAATAAAGGTCATTATGCCAGGAATTGACGGCCAATTGTCAAATTATCAGTTATAATCAACATTGGTCGAAAGAATCAAGGCTGCACTGCCAACAGATACAAGATTTCAGAGGCTCCGACAAAGAACAGAGGCTGGAATCCAGACAGGATATCGCATACACGAAAATGGGACTTTAAGATGTGGAGAACGTCTTTATGTTCCAAATGGAGAACTTCGTGAAGAGTTGATGTCAGAAGCTCACAGCTCAACATACTCCATCCATCCAGGAGGCACAAAGATGTACAGAGATCTACGTCAATACTACTAGTGGCATGGAATGAAGAGGGAGATAGCAAGATTTGTGGTAAGTGCCTGGTGTGTCAGCAAGCCAAGGCTGAACATCAGAGATCAGCAGGTCTACTTCAACCCCTCCCAATATCCGAGTAGAAATGGGAACACATTACGATAGACTTTGTTACGGGCTTCCCAAGAAGTCCCAGTGGTCGTAATGATGTATAGGTGATCGTGGATCGACTCACCAATGCTGCTCATTTCTTGCCTTTCAGAGTCGGATAATCTACAGAAGTCTTGGCAGACATGTACATGAAGAAGATAGTACGTCTGTACGGAGTACCAGTCAGCATAGTGTCTGACAGGGATACAAGGTATATATCTTACTTTTGGCGAAGTATGCACGAGAGTCTTGGTACCCGCCTAAAGTTCAGCACCTCATACCATCCGCAGACAGATGGCCAGTCAGAGCATACCATTCAGACCCTAAAAGATATGCTGAGAGCCTGCATGCTTGATTTTAGTGGATCATAGGAAGATCATCTACATCTGGTAGAATTTTCCTACAATAATAGCTATCAAGCGAGCATTCAAATGGCTCCCTTTGAAGCATTATATGGTAGGAAATATCGTTCCCCAGTATGCTGGAGCGATGTAGGCGAAAGACAGATCTTGGGACCAGAATTGGTTGTACGTACGGTGGAGAAAGTAAAGAAGATCCAAGGGCACCTACGAGCAGCACAAGACAGACAAAAGCACTGGGCTAACGTACATCGACGACCTCTAGAGTTCCAAGTAGGAGAACATGTGTTCTTGAAGATCTCACCTACCCGAGGAACTAACAGATTTGGAGGAAGAGGAAAACTGAGTCCGAGGTACATCGGACCCTTCGATGTGTTGGAACGCATCAGAGAAGTTGCTTACAAGCTAGCCTTACCTCAGACATTGGAAGGAGTACATAACGTCTTCCACGTATCTCAGCTGAGGAGGTACATTCCAGATCCAAGTCATGTGCTGGACCATTCAGAGATCACCGACGGCCCGAGCTTATCGTACCAGGAGGAGCCTGTAGAGATCCTAGATCGAAGCGAGAAGGTATTGCGAGGCCAGACTATCCCTCTAGTTTGTATTGCATAGAGACATCATGCACCAGGCGAGTCAACCTGGGAACGAGAAGAGGATATTCGACAGCGTTTTCCCCATCTATTTCCAGACCAGGGTATGTCCTAATATTTCAAATCAATCTTTCGTTCTCATTATATGTCTGTTTTAATTTCGAGGACGAAATATTCTAAGGAGGGTAGGTTGTAAACTCCCTCGACCAGATTTCAGTATTTTAAAATCATTTTTAGCAATTTAGGATTTATTGCACTATTTTTAATTTATTTTGCTTACATATTCTATTGATTGGTGCACCTGTCCATCACACAAATAATTAGAGCATTACACTGACTGTCATCCCCAAACAAAGTTCACATACCCCTACTAGACATGCCAGTCTACTATCCTGCACTTTGTAAAACTCACAGGTGTGCTGGCATGAGTGTTGTTTTAGCTGTACAAATATCGTTACAAACGTACGTATTTATTTTTAATTAATTTCCAGGCCTGTACCCTTGTCCCTGTTCCAATAGAAATTAGAGGCCCAACAGGCACCTGTATTGCCCAACCAAAAATACGATAATATTCTACACTGAGTATACTACATTTAGTATATTGACACCGCACTAAAATTATGGCCCTACCTGCCTCTAAATAATTAGTAAACACCGTGCGTACTATTTATTAATTAATTTATACGGTGACCTGTATCACCCAGAAACCAGGCCCGGCCCCTGCCCAGGCTCACCCCTACCCCCCCCCCCCCCCCCCAGGGCCCTCCCACAGCTTTCCCCCTCAGTTCTGTGAATTTTAGTATTTTTAGGAATAGGGTGTTTTCCCAGACAAATTGCGTAATTATGCAATTTCCCAATTTATAGGACCTTTATGCAATTTATAAAATTTCAGGTTTTTTTTTGCAAATTTCCAGTGTGAGTTGTCAACCCCTCATTGGTCGGTGAACCTACACCGTACATGTGGCAATGGGTCCCACCTTAAAATATCTCCATAAAAATCAGAATAAATATCTAAAGATATTTATTAAATAAAATACCCCTAAATCCTAACCTATTTACAAACTATGCTATTGGCCCTAAACCTATAAAACCCGACCCCCTCCCCTCTTCCAAACCCCACACCACCTCCCTCCGGCCACCCTCGCCATCGAACCCCTGCCACCAGCTTCGCCCCTCCTTCCAGCTCCCTTCCGGCCAACCGCCACCCCCGCTGGCCACCGCAATCGCCGCCGGCAGCCTCCACAGCGACCAACACCCCACCAACACCAAACAGCAGCTTCCACTCCCGACCGCCCCTCACTGCCACCCCGGCCGTCATGGACCACCGCCACCTCCCCCAACCGCTCTGCCCTGACCTCCTCCGCCGGACCAACCCACCCCCACCGCCCCACGACGCCCACAGCCGCCTCCATCTTCCCCGCAGCGCCCTAGCCACTCACCGCCTACTGCAGCACAGAATCATCTCGACCGCCCCTCACCGCCACCCCGGCCGCCGTAGCCGCCGCTGCAACTGCTGTAAGCCGCCGCTGCTGCTGTTGCTGTTAACAGCAGCTGTTGTTGCAGCCGCCGCCCAGGCCAACCGTCGACCGCTCCGCCGCCGTCCTCCAGCCTGCGGCAAGCCCGTGGACCCCCATGTCTGACAGGTACAGTACCCCCCCTTAAATACGTATAAACGTATATTTTGGTATATATGTATATATATGTATATATATATATATTATTATATATATTATTATATATATTATTAAATATATATATTAATATATATATTATTATATATATAAATATACGTTTATACGTATTTAAGGGGGGGTATTGTACCTGTCAGACAGGGGGGCCCACGGGCTTGCCGTCGGCGGAAGGACGGCGGCGGAGCGGTCGGCGGCTGGCCGGGGCGGCGGCTGCAACAACAGCTGCTGTTAACAGCAACATCAGCAGCGGCGGCTTATAGCAGTTGCAGCGGCGGTCAGGATGGTTCTGTGCTGCAGTGGGCGGGTAGTGGCTGGGGCGCTGTGGGGAAGATGGAGGCGGCTGTGGGCATCGTGGGGCGGTGGAGGTGGGTTGGTCCGGCGGAGGAGGTCAGGGCGGAGCGGTTGAGGGTGGTGGCGGTGGTCCACGACGGTCGGGGTGGCGGTGAGGGGCGGTCAGGAGTGGAAGCTGCTGTTTGGTGTTGGTGGGGTGTTGGTCGCTGTGGAGGCTGCCGGCGGCGATTGCGGCGGCCGGAGGGGGTGGCGGTTGGCCGGAAGGGAGCTGGGGGAGGGGCGAAGCTGGTGGCAGGGGTTCGACGGCGGGGGTGGCCGGAGGGAGGTGGTGTGGGGTTTGGAAGAGGGGAGGGGGTCGGGTTTTATAGGTTTAGGGCCAATGGCATAGTTTTTAAATAGGTTAGGGTTTAGGGGTATTTTAGGGATTTTATTTAATAAATATCTTTAGATATTTATTCTGATTTTTATGGAGATATTTTGAGGTGGGACCCATTGCCACATGTACGGTGTAGGTTCACCGGCCAATGAAGGGTTGACAACTCATACTGGAAATTTGCAAAAAAACCCTGCAATTTTATAAATTGCATAACGGTCCTATAATTTAGGAAATTGCATAATTACGCAATTTGTCTGGAAAAACACCCTATTCCTAAAAATGCTAAAATTTACAGAACTGAGGGGGAAAGCTGTGGGAGGGCCCCGGGGTGGGGTAGGGGTGAGCCAGTGCAGGGGCTTGACCTGGTTTCTGGGTGATACGGGTCACCGTATTAGTTAATTAATAAATAGTGCGCACGGTGTTTACTAATTATTTAGAGGCAGGTAGGGCCATAATTTTAGTGCGGTATCAATATACTAAATGTAGTATACTCAGTGTAGAATATTATCGTATTTTTGGTTGGGCAATACAGGTGCCTGTTGGGCCTCTAATTTCTATTGGAACAGGGACAAGGGTACAGGCCTGGAAATTAATTGAAAATAAATACGTACGTTTGTAACGATATTTGCACAGCTAAAACGACACTCATGCCAGCACATCTGTGAGTTGCATAAATTGCAGGATAGTAGACTGGCATGTCTAGTAGGGGTAAGTGAACTTTGTTTGGGGATGACAGTCAGTGTAATACTCTAATTATTTGTGTGATGGACAGGTGCAACAATCAATAGGACATGTAAGCAAAATAAATTAAAAATAGTGCAATAAATCCTAAATTGCTAAAAATAATTTTAAAATACTGAAATCTGGTCGAGGGAGTTTACACATAGCTTCACTTGGCTTTACCCGGCTTCTTTTGGTTTTACGTGGCTTGATTATTGTTGTGGCATACATGAGTCCGGTTGTGGAATGTATATTAAACCTATTTATATTACTATTAGAACTTGATTTGTCTGTATCATGTCTACGATAGATTCTACGGAATACTACATCCGGAGTCATACAAGAAACTGCTAGGGGTTAAGTAACTAAAGATTCACTTAGTACATGGCTAAAGATTTTTTTAGATTGCATTCAGTCCTGGTTATTCGTACTGTTATCTTGAGGAGTATCCAGTAGTTTATATTATGACGTACCTTGAGGAGTATCTAGTTGGTTGTATGTATGGATATCCCGCACGGATTGCAGGAGCATGCAATCAGAAGAAACTCTAGCATCGCGTTGCATTTATTAGTTAGTAATTAAGGATTATGATAACCCTAGTTAGTTCAAGGTATCAAGCCGTACTTATATGATTTGCCGTGATTGATGGTTGATGGTTAGTCTAGGCTTTACATGATCACCTTTACTTTTAGTACTTGTTATATCCTTATTGATTATCAGATCTGGATATGTCTCATTGCGGGTTTTACAGTATTTATTATCCTGAGATCTTTTATATTAAGTCTTTACTTTCCAGTATTTGTATTGCTTGTGTTATTAGTTTAAGTTTCTAGATTAGCTTCCTTTGTGGTACTTGCTATTTGGGGGGTCTGACCCCACTAGTTTTGTAGGACCAGATCTTGTAGTAGTACCGAAGGATCTACCATACTTTTTTGAGGATAGTGGCCACCAGGAGCACCAGACCACTTGAGTGAGTTTTCTTACTTCTCCACTCTGATGTACATTCTATTTTGTGGGCGTTTAGCCATCGAGCACGTATTTAGCTCGTGTTTTGTTTTGATCAGTTAGCCTACGGGCATTAGTGTCACGCTCCAGTCCCAAAATATCGAGGGACTAGACACGTGGCAATGGCCAGCAGTACACACCGATGGACAAACCCAATTTAATGGATCCATCGGGGCATACTTAAGCTGTATTACAATGGTCAGGGTTTACTAATCTCATTCACAGAATAAACACAGCAATATCAATAAAAAGTATTAAACAACATCCAATTACAAGTAAATAAAATCGGGGAACAACCCGATATTAAGTCTGTTACAAATGTTCATTTAAACAGGAATAAAAGAGTTTAATTTATAAAATAGTTTTTAGGGCTTTAAAAATGCTTCCGAGGTCCAATAAATTCTCGAAAAATTACCCTATGTCTAATTGTTCATTTTACACCATAAAATATTATTTTCATAATATTTTAATATTATTTAATGATATTTAAAAATCCTTTAAATTCAAAATACCTTAGTTTTAATTAATAAAAATTCCAAAAAATTATGAAAAATTTAAATTTAAAATTCTTGAAAATCAGGGGGTTTACAATCTACCCCCCTTAAGAGGATTGCGTCCTCGCAATTAAAGAATAACCGGTCAACAGAGATAACACGGTTGTAAAATTTATTCGAAGCACATCAAGATTAAGAAGAGTCAAGATTGATGTGGAAGGCCTAGAAAATTACAGTTTTTAGAAAAATCTAGGTTATTCTTTAAAAACATATTAGGTTAACAATTCTAGGTTATCACTAGGTTATCAATTATTAGCAAGTTAAAACTATCAGGTTAAGTCTAGGGTCACGAACCAACGGACACGAACTAAAGCAATACTAGAAACAGAACTACAAAAACTTACGCGTATTAGCTACTCCAAGAGTCTGAGCGTCCTCCAAAGTCATCGCGAAAGCTTGTTCGCGTCCTTGAGGTGGTGCCCTCTGCTGTTGCTGGGCCTGTTGGAAGGGTGCTGCTTGAAGTGCCAAGGGAGGCCTTGGTTGATACCCTCCTGGTGCTGGTAGTGCTTGTTGGTTTGCCCTTGGTGCTCCTTCTCAACGCTCAAGGAAGTCTCTCACTGCATGTTTTCTAGATCCGTAACCTAAGCATAGTCTGAATTTACGTCTACACTCCTTCTCAACATGGCCTATCTTGCCGCAATAGTGACAAGTAGGAAGAGTTAGTGATTTGGATGCAGCTCCCTGTGGTGCTTGATGCAGATAAGGTTTCTTTGCAGCTTCTCCATGTGGTGCTCGGAATGGTGCTGATGTGGAAGGCCTCTTCAGGTTAGACTCTCGCCTGGTGACGCGCTCCAGGCGTTGGGCTGCAGCAAGGACGTCCGAGTAAGATATAGGTGCAACGGATCCAATTAGTTTCTGTAGCTCAAAGTTTAGTCCGTCGAAAAATTTCTCGGCCTTTTCTTCTTCTGTCGGAATCAAGGTAGGGGCGAAGCGACTCAGACGAATAAATTCTGCGTTGTACTCTTCCACCGTCATAGTATCCTGAATGAGACGATTGAACTTGTCCCACAGTTCTGATCGAGCGATAGCTGGAATGTATATCTCTTGAAAGAGTCTAGAGAACTCCTCCCAAGTGACTCGGTCTGGTCCGAGCCGTCTCTCTTCAGATAGCCACCAGTGATGTGCATTGCCCGTCAATTACATTCTGAAGGCAATCATCCAATGTTCCCGTGGAAGCCCAGCTGCTTCTAATTGATGTTGAGTATTGGTGAGCCACTCATGAACTTATGTGGGCTCCTCCTTGCCTGAGAAGGTACGGGGCTTCAGTTGGCGGAAATCGGTGATGGAGCCCGTCGTTGGCCGTCGAGCTGGTAGGTTGGCCGTCGAGCTGGTAGGTTGGCCTGCTCCAGTGCATTTACTAGGCTGTTCCTCAAGTAATCAGCCTCACAACGCTGAGCCTCGTGTTGGACTTGTTGCTGGGCTTGCATCATTGCGTAGATCATTTGGAATATCTGTTGCCCGTCAATAGGCTGCCCTTGTAGGAATACAGGCATCGGTGGAACGAACTACGGCGGAGGTGGGATGTCATCACGCCGGAACCTTAAATTATGCTGGGCTGCTTGATCACTTTGAGAAGATTGTCCTCTATTCTCCGGTGTTACTTCTTCATCGTAGGTGACCACAGCATCGTGCGGTGTACCTAAGGGATTCTCGTCGCTGGTTCTCGGATCCATTGCTCTGCATCAAAAATAAACTATAAGAGGTGCACAGGAATCAAGGCAAGATACAAGTCAAAATTTAATTTGAATACGATATAGATATCAAGAACGATTCAAGCAAGTGGATGAGATTCTAAAATTTATCATATTCTTATTGCAGGCATGTTCGGTCCCTAAGTTAAAACCGAACAATTTAGTCATTGACCTGCATGGGCCACCACAAAAACCATATCATGCCCCAATTCCAAAATATCGAGGGACTAGACACGTGGCAATGGCCAGCAGTACACACCGATAGACAAACCCAATTTAATGGATCCATCGGGGCATACTTAAGCTGTATTACAATGGTCAGGGTTTACTAATCTCATCCACAGAATAAACATAGCAATATCAACAAAAAGTATTAAACAACATCCAGTCACAAGTAAATAAAATCGGGGAACAACCCGATATTAAGTCTGTTACAAATGTTCATTTAAACAGGAATAAAAGAGTTTAATTTATAAAATAGTTTTTAGGGCTTTAAAAATGCTTCCGGGGTCCAATAAATTCCTGGAAAATTACCCTATGTCTAATTATTCATTTTACACCATAAAACATTATTTTTATAATATTTTAATATTATTTAATGATATTTAAAAATCCTTTAAATTCAAAATACCTTAGTTTTAATTAATAAAAAATTCCAGAAAAATTCCAGAAAATTGTGAAAAATCCAAATTTAAAATTCTTGAAAATCAGGGGGTTTACAATTAGCATGATTGACATATCCTAGGGTTGATCATGTATGACTAAGATTCTGCTTAGTGTATTCATTCTGTGTTTACTAGCATCATGATCATCTGTATATTTTAGTTTGTGATGCTTTACTATTATATTTTTGCTGATCTTATATCTTGTTATTAGTTTTGTTGTTCTTGTGATTGAGACACTAGAGTTTGTTGGACCTAGGCTTGACTATTAGTTTGTAGTAGTAACCCCTTATGTCTTACAGCTTCACCGTATATATGGAGTACCAAAGTGCTCTAAGTATACATAGTTGGCCTTGTTTGTCCCGCTTTCCAGTATTCTGGTTCTGGGGTATAACACTCATAGCTCGCTGGTATATAGCACCCATATTCTTTAGACCAAATGGCATAACTGTATAGCAATATACCCCTATTGGTGTTCGGAATGACGTATGCTTCTCGTCGTTTAGGGACATCTTGATCTGGTTATAGCCCAAAAATTTGTCCATGATACGCTCGAAGCCATAGGTTTTATCGATCATGATGTCCATGATTGGGAGGGAAAACTTGTCCTTCGGGCATGTCATATTTAGATCATGGAAGTCAATGCAGATCCGGATCTTTCCATTCTTTTCTATGACGGTCACAATATTGGCTACCCAATCTGGATGTTATTCCTTGCGGATGAATCCACTGGCTATCAGTTTATTTACTTCAGCCTTCATGGCGTTCATGATGTCCGAACAGAACTGTCACTGTAATTGCTTTCCTGGTTTAGCATTTGGCAAGATATTGAGTTTATGGACAGCGATCTAGGGATCCAATCCCGGCATGTCTTTATAGCTCCAAGCAAAGATGTTGATATACACCCTTAGGAGTCGCAGTAGGGATTCACGATCTTCACTGTAACGACCTATTCCGTTCAAGAGGACAGCCGATTCAAATAGAAAATGCAATGATCTGACATGCTTTGCTCAGCGAAAAGACTCGTTTGAGGCAAAGGATTTTCAGACTTGTCCCTTCAGGAGTTCAGACTTAGACTTCAAAGGCTCACTCGGAGTATCACTCGACCGAGATGAATCATCGCTAAGGTGGGTGGTTATGATAAACTTATCTTTTTTTAGCCAGCACACTTAAAATATAGACGATACATGCTAGTCGCTAGAAGATTCATCCCCTGTATGCTAATAAAGAATCCAATGCACCTAGCTAAGGGAATAATCCTAACTTTTATTGCTTGTGTTAGAACATAAAAATGAAACATTGCTTATAAATGGACCCTCTAATGCTACCTTTGCCTTGTGCAAGTAGACCCCACTATGCCTCAAGTAGAACGATATATACTCTTCATAGTGCATACTAGTTTACACTACACGTCCTTGGATCATGTCACTCGGTATACCCCTTTACGGTTTCACTCCTCGCTTTACCCATAGACCCGTGCCAAAGTAAATGCTTATGTTCTATATGAATGTAATACTTGCCTGCTTATATGTTAACTTTTATTCGTTGCCTCATTTTAATGTTTGCCACATAACCCATGCCTCGACCGTGTAACACTATCTATGTCATGCATTTATTTAGTTCTCCCCGGAAGACTATCTAATAGTCGTTCCGTGCAAGTATAAACCTGAAAGTATCTGGGACCATTATGTCGCCAAGGCAGTCCCCGAACTAGGGGAATGCATCAAGGCAAGTTGAACACTAAACGAGAACCATATCAATAAATCAAAGAATCATAGCTCGTGGAGCATACTCATAATAAACATGAATCAAGAATCCAGAATCAACATGTCATGTCATGAATCCCGTAAATCTAAAACCTTAGAGACTTGCATGGTAACTAACAACTCATAAACGAGGTAATAACATGGATTCCTCGGACGATTACCAGCGCACCAGGATCGTACCGTCTTAGGAAGAATATGGGTATTGTGTGACCAAATCGGTAGGATGCTCTCTCGGTTTGGGGTGACGCAATATTATTAGTAGTCGGGCCCTTGGTAGTGCATCCTGCACTTGGATACCTATCTGACTGCATAATCCACGATAGTCTCACCATGTTTGGTCGGGATAAAAGGTAACGCCCAATGACTCTTTCGTTATGCCTTATCTTCATCCGAGACTATGCGTCATCCTTTATGGCTATGCCAGTGACCTCATGTTCATATAGATAAGTCATCCTCGCTTAGCGGCAATCCATGTGCGAGTCATTGCATCATATCCAGATTCTGAAATACCTGAACGATATGAGTATAAGACATCTATACAAATTGAACAACATAATTCAATTTATTGAACACTTGAACATCCAATGCAACATGTCTGGATAATCTGTATAACTCGTGCACCCAAAACATAATCTCGTTTATGATACTTGTGTTTGCTTATGCTATTGCCCCCCTAGATTTTATTATATAAAATCATGCTTGATTTAACTTGGTTTTCCTTGGACAGGAAATGATGAGTGGTAAGTTGGTAAGTCTCGCTGTGTTCCTTTATATCGTATGGCATACTGCCACATGAGTTAGGCTTTACATCATTGCCATAAAACTGATCCTAAGGTAAGACTAGAAAGATAACTTAATAGATGGTGCACGAAACCTATATAATGTGTTTGGATTTGTCGAGCGGGCGATAAGCCTCCCCACTAGTGCATTCATATATTGATAACCCACCAGTTTGCTTGCAGGGTACGGGAAAACCTCGTTCGGTGCGGATGCCTCCTTTGTGCGTGCTATGGCGTAGAGTTCACTCTGGAGCCTTTGAGCGTTGCGTCCGGAACTGAAGCACATATACAAGACATAATATTGGAACATCACCTATGTATTATTCCATAATTCTAGCCACTTGGCACGCTTTTATTGTTTCAGAGAGAGAGGCATAAGCGACTTATAATCTTGGCCTGGCGTCGCTTGTAACACTTGTTCAATATCAATAAAGAGCTTATTTTACTTCTATACTTGTGTTATTCAATGCTTCCACTATTGATGACTCTGTAAACTTGTTACCAATCGCCTGTGCATTTCTTATTCCGCTGCAATTAGACTATTTGTACGACTCTATGGCTTAGTCATCTTACCGTCTGTTCGGATCATGGCCTTGCATGGGCGTGGCTTACGCTCGTGCAACATCATGCCAGATGGGAAAGATTGTCCCATGGGAGCGCTGGCATGGTGATTCACGCCTAGCGAGGATGGCTGATTACCTGTGAGAGATCAGGGCGTAACATATTGGTATCAGAGCATGGCTTTATGCCTTTGGACTTTGTTTTAATTTTCTCAATTTCGAAAGCTCGTTCGTGGGTTGTGTGCATACATTATCTCTCGTTGAGCCGATGGAATGTTCCAAAGAATGAGTCTAAATACTTTTAAAAGTATATGTAAATGATATGATTGCTTGTACAAAATTGTGATACGATGGCCTTTGTGCCGACCTGTGTTAGGCTTTGTGGGAATAGACTCATGCTATAAATTGCAAGTTATTTGTGAACCAAAATACTTATACATGATTACCCAACTGGTTAGTGTGCGGAATAGAATATCTTTCAAACAGTTAGCTATGAACACAGCCTTTCGGCTAAGTTGTGCTGAGTATCGCGTGCCAAGACCATTTGGTGCAAGCTAAGTTACAACAAGATTGGAATACCGTTCAGATAAAGATAAGTCAGACTTAGATTGGCAACCGATAAAAATATTATTAGTTTATCGCTAAGACAAATATAGAGAATCGTGCTTGGATTTTGAGAAATAGCTCGAACGATATTTTATGTCGGAAGATACAAATCAAATATGGTTTACTTGGATGACTATCAACAAAGATATATATGAGACTAAGAATTTATCAGGTGATAATAGGTATCGTACAAAAATTCTAAGGAACGACTTGGTGAATATGCCCGCGATTGATGCGAACACCGATTGAAGATTTAATTGGGTGACTCAATTCCTGAGTGGTGTATGGATCACTTAGAAATGTCTAAACGGATTCATAGGTCTCATGCGATAGTTGTATTAAACGGATTTGAGATTGTCTTAAACCAAATGATAAGGCTTATATCGAATAGGGATTCATGGAAAGGAAATCAATATCTTGGTTAAGAAAACTTGGTAAAAACTTGGAGGATTGTGCAAGCAATTTCGAATTGAATCAAACAGATTTAACTTGAATACAATATATTCGAATAGAAGTTAGCCCGAGAATAAATATTGTGGTTCGATGAACGATGTAAGCAATAACGGATTTGACCTAGAATTTGGAAGAACGATCTTGAATCAAGTTTGAAAAGATAACCTTCTAAATCAGTCCTAATAAGAACGATTATCCTGCGGGAGCATCGACATGGTATTTTATGTACTACGGGGATGATCGAACTCACGGGAACATGTTCGATGATTATTCAAAATAAACTCGATGAATGGAACATATCAAAAGTGGATAGACTTGGGCTTAAATCTTTGAAACTTAGTTGTTTGAGGATTGCTAGAAGTAGACTATGGATTTATCAAACGGTAACATTGAAGTGGATGATTTTATTAGACGAATTATATTCAATACATGAACGAACATGACTTGGTAGATTTTATATATAGCTTGGATGGATTAAAGTGAAATTATAAGGAGTCTCGATTGTTTTGAAGATAACCATAATGTTTGACATTCTTATCTTGTGCCAGCGTAACTCTATGATCGTACATGCGTCATGCCCGGATGAGGATGATTATCTAGCGGGAGAGTTAGCATGGTAATCTCATGTCAAACGAGGATGATCGAACTTGTGGGAGACTGAAGCGTGACAACTGATGGATCATCTTGACTTTTAGTTCGATACGATAAGACAAGTTTGGGAATGCTAGTGAACTCAGAAGTATTTTCTGGATAAGTTAGCCTAAAACTTAGAGTAAATCATGCTTGAGGATTTTGTGAACGGATACATGAATCTTGTTAGACGACTTGGAGTTATAATCAAAGGTTTAAAATTGATTCTTGGCTTGGTGGTCTAGACTTATAATGGATATATGGATTCTATCAAAACATGTTTAAGGAGATAGACTATACGAATTGCTAGGCTTGTCCTGCATCTTTGATATATTATAGATTTAACTGAACGGACTCGAACCCTGTAAAATGAATATGTTGTTAAGAGTAGGATGATCTGTGCTCGATGTTTAGAAATTTGAGTGAAACAAGCTTGGGTAGAATATCCCATACAAACGAACAATGGTTTGACCTTAGGAATTGGGGCGAGCATCGTGCGACGAATTTGTACGATGAATCGTGTGCTTGAACTTGTACCTATGACCTTGTGAGCTAACCTAGTAAATTGTTTGATAATAAACGAAAGAAATTGAAACTAGGTTTATAAGAAACCCTTTTTTTGTTTACAAACAAGAAAAAAAAGTACAATTAATCCTATACGAGGATGTTAAGTACAAAAATTTAATTCTGGAAAAATATTGCTATAGGAGTCTGATCTGCGGTCGATCACTTTGTCCCTTGGACCACACGATGACGAAGAAGTGTTATAGAAGACGAAAAAGAAGCTTCAAATACTGCAGGAAAGGTTGAACTCTCGTTGTCAAAGCTCTCTATATGTGTGCTCTTGACCTTCACCTCTGTCTGTGACTCTTGAATTCTCTCTACCTTGTATTCAACCTTTTAAAATTTCTTACCTCTATTCCTGTGGCCGAAAGTCTCTATTTATAGAGTTTGGTCACAGTAACTGACCAGTCGGCATAAAAACCGAACAACAGAGAGAGCTGCACCTTTTACGCGGCGGTTATAATAACTGCTATCCAAGTATGAATGATCTCCTAAACCGGCATGTGACGCATGTCTTATTATGAGGTAATGCGTATAATCACTCATCGAAGATTACAACATGCAAGCCACGTAGGTAACTGCCCCCCGCGTAGAGAAGGCTTGCATAAAAGCCAAATAACTGTCATGTTGGCATAAAAGCCAAATAGTCATCTTGTTAGCGTAGAAGCCAAGTAGCTGTCTGGTTGGCGTAGAAGCCAAATAGTTGTCCTATTGGCATAGAAGCCAAATAGTTGTCTTGCTGGCGTAGAAGCCAAGTTCTGCGTAAAGCTTGCTGCTGCATGGATAGGTAACCAGCGTAAAGATAGCCAATTATCCTTCTTTGACTGAGGTTTTGAGCGTATTCTAGGCCAAGTAGCCTTATCACGCACCTTTGCAAATATAGTCTGAGTTGGCATATTTTGAGGAGATAGCGTACGGCGTACTCCTATAGCTGAAAATAGCCAGGTCGGCATATTTCGAGGAGATAGCATACGGCGTACTCCTATAGCTGAAAATAGCCTGGTTGGCATAATATGCAGGGATGGTGATGTGAGCGTATTAGCCCTAATTTTAGCTCTCCCAGTCATTAAAAGTAGAACCAAATCTTGTGCATTAAATGCAGAGATCTGCCCCTATCTCGCGCATTAACTGTAGAGACGTGCCTCAAGTTCTGTACGAAGAATAGCTTTTGACGTGGCGGTTGGTTTCGTCTCATCTTGGGCGTAAAAGCTCATCTCTGTCTGTGTAGAATAGGCAGAGTATTCCTTGAATGCGTAAATGACGTCTAATATCAAGGATTATGTTACTAAACGACAGTCTGGGGCTCTGTGTAAAATTATTATTACAGCCGTCCTCTCGATCGTCGTGCAGTACTCTTTGTCAGGAGTCAGGTTCATTGTTTCGTCTAACAGGTTCATTCGAGGAATACGAAGAGTTCCTCGTACAACTTCTAGCTATATTAAAAGCAGACAGGTTTTACGCCGAAGTGGCGATAAAGCAACCTTTTTACGTCAAAGCAGTCTGGAAGTACTGCTCTACGCGGGTTGTTCTGGAGCTGTATTTTACGCTGAATAGCGTTGAAGCTCTGTTGTACGCCAATGGCTCTGAAGTCATGTTTTACGCCACCCAGTGCTGGAGCTCTGTTTTACGCGGGCTTCCTGTATGTTAGAGGATTTTACGCATATAATTCCCCAGTATATTTTTTATGCTTCTACAAGACCCCTTCAAAGTTTTCAAATTCCTCGTAATTTGAAATACTTTGAATGAAGCATGAAACGGTCAATATTTGACTTATTCTGCGAGCCTGATTTCTCGGCGAATTTTTAGGAATTTGTTGGGATTTGGTGTGTTCTCTTCTGCCTATATAAAGGCGAATGAGTTAACCTGTTTTTTCCCACACTTCCTTCACTAAAGAAGAAGAGAGATGGTTGCCGAGATTCGTCGAGCTGACTTGAGGAAGAAGAAGATAATGTTCTTTTCGCATGTAAGGAGCCGTAAAAAGAGGCATCTTCGAGCAAATGTCCTCTACAACGATGGATCATGGAAGGATATCATAGCTTCCTTTGCTCGGGATGATCAGCAATTTCATATGGCTATTCGTCCAGGAGAGAGAAATTGTCTCATTTGGCCACACAGCTTGCAAGCTGTATTCTCTCCCATTATAGTGTTGGACGATGGTAGGCAGTTTGGCCCTGTCTTTCAGTATTGTGTTGGGTCTGAACCCTTAACACAATTTCTAGGGCATGCCTGCCATGGCGTATGGAGGGTGGGCTTGCGTAATTAATACATGCCCAATTCTGTATCCTCCCGACATTAGTCATTTTCTTGTTAATCGGTCGCGGAAGCCGATTAACTGCTGTAGAAGACGAAAAAGATCTACACCAATATGAGAACCTGGCATAACAGATTCTTGGTGTGATCTTAAATGAAAATGAGAAACCCTTTGTAGGAAAAGGATTTCCATTATATGTAATCATGAAGATAAAAAACCCTTTGTAAACTGGATTTCCATCATATAATCATGATTAATATATTTGTCTTCTTTTACGCATCTGATGATTTGCCATATTTGCTGTGAGGAAGTCTGATAATGTGCAGCTTCAGTACGCCTGAATAATTTTATGCCGACTCTGATAAAAGAGTATCTGATCACATCCCGTCTTTTACGCGTAACTGAAGGCACGTAGAAAGCTTCTTAGCATTAAGTTGTCTTTGAAGATCCAAACTATCATGTTATTTTGGACAAGGAGTCGCATAGAATTCTGAACTGTCACTTCTTCTGATATGAAGGATTCTTGTTCAGACCATCATCTTCAAGAATAGTTTCCCGAAGATCCCTTGAAAATAGGGCGAGAAATGTCTGTCGAACAGGCCATACTTGAACTTTTGTGAAAGATTCTGACTGGACTTTGGATGAACTTCCAATGGCCCAAGAAGAAGAGCCATCTTCAGTGCTGAACTCTGTGTGTTTCAGGCACTTGGAATATTTTTTAACCATAAAAGGAGCATTTTCTGCGTAAACCCTTGTAATTGACCATCTGCAGCTTTCGAGCATAGAACCGTAGGTTTGTGGCCTCTGAGCGTAAAAATCTTCTGAGCATAAAATCGTAGATTTGTAGCCACTGAACATAAAACCGTAGGTTTGTAGCCTCTCAGCGTAAAAGCATCTGAGCGTAAAACCATAGATTTATAGCCTCCGAGTATAAAATTATAGATTTGTAGCCTCTGAGCGTAAACACTCCTAAGCGTAAAATCGTAGATCTACTCTGCGCGTAAATTCTGGATCCACTGACTGTCTGTCTTCTTTTTTTTCAAATGATAGGCTGACGTGGTCCCAAATCATAACCGAATATTAAATATCGGATTTGGTTAGGGATTCGAAGAGTTATTCGAACTCTATAAATAGCCCAAGGTCTTGAGAGAGAAACTCTTTATCTGTTTTCGCAAAACCCTTGCTTTTCAAGAACCCTTCTTCTTCGTCTCTTTCCTGAGAACTCAGATTCGCCATGGCACCTAAACAGGCTTCCACTACTAAGGAAAAGAAGGTCTCTTCCTCTTCTCGCTCCTCTGCTCAGGCACGAGCAACTCCCATTAGGCTGAACGAGCCTCGATCAGAACGAAGCGCTCCGCTGTTGAGTTGTGCTCCGGACATTACAAGTAAAGACTTCGGGAGGAAAAACCCTTCGCACACGTTGTACGTGCACGCACAAGGTCATCTTCTATGCTGAGAGCCTCTTCGAGGAGGAGGATGTACGAAGATGTTTTTATTATTACGCACACATTCCTAATGTGTTGGCATAAAAACTCTATATTTTTACAGTCTGGCGTAAAAACTCAGACTGTCAAAATTTGGCGTATACTACAAACTTTGAATTTTACGCGCTGGATATGAATTCCGGCGTAAAAATTCAAAATTTGTCAATCTGACGTAAAAGCTCAGACTGTTAGATTTTGGCGTATACTGTCAACCTTGAATTTTACACCTCAAAAATAAGTTCCTGCGTAAGACTCAAGTTTTTGCAGTCTTGGCGTAAAAGCTCAGACTGATAATCTTTGGCGTAAACGGCAAGAGTGTAGCGTCTAGTGTAGAAACTCACTTGTTCTCTTGCATTTTGCAGTGGACTTGCAGATCCCTCTTTTGGCTGAGGTGATGGGCTCTGCTGCCGGAATGCTGAACTCCAATTATCTGAAGGATTTGTCCCATGTGATATTCCCCATCTCTGGATCCAATTATTCTGAAGAAAGGGGAACCATGATCTCGTCCCAAGGAGAACGCATGCTACTGAGTATGATCAGTGGGGAGCCCCTGACATACATAGACAGGACAGAGTATAAGAAATCAGGTTTCTTGTTCGGGGATGTTATCGACAAACAATCCCAGACTAAGCCCAAGAAGGAGGATTGGGTATTTACTGCTGAGGGCACGGTCATGTTTCTGTCCAGGATGCCCAGGGATTACTCTATCTCGGCATTCTTCCATGCCACACATCCTAGAAAGATAATGTGGACTCTGACTCCATATTTTCACGGCCGACCTGGAAAGATTTTATATAACAAAGGATTGAACCGAGGGGCCTATATGAGCAGACCTTCAGGCCCAGTTATGCCCTTTAGGGGATTACTATCGGGTAGCGCCCGAGTGAGGATACTTCGCTGATCCAGTCGGTTCAGATATCGACCTTCTGCAATGATTTTATGGGGCAGGAAGGAGTGTACCCTAAGGTCAACCCTCGGACCAATGGATGGCTTAGCCCCAGGAATCTTCGATGGGCCAGTTTAACTGCCTGGGTCCTAAAGCACTTCCAGACGGAGCTGGAAAGTATTGGCTTGTTCGCGGCTGTGAGCGCCACAAGTGTTGGGCTTCCTGTCAACCCCAACTTGTTCTTAGCCTTGATAGAGCGATACAATTCATTTACCGGGACTTTTGCCACTCTGCTAGGTGAGTTAGGCTTGGCCCTTCATGAGATGGCAGAGATTTTGAAGCTGCCGATGGGGGATACCCCTTATGAAGAGTACGTTTCCATGAATAGGGAGCTGAGGGATATAAGCCCTCGGGCAGTGGCAGTATACCAGGAGCTTATGTGCCACTATCTTGTCTGCACCACTTTCTACAAAGAGCCCTCTGATTTGGCTCACATCAACAAGTGGGCAACCTACCTCTTCTTCCACCAGGCCAGAAACGCTAAGCCGGACAAGGTTGTAGATAACAAAGATAAGCTCTTGAACCTCCTGAGCATGCTCAGCGCCAACACGGTCGATGACCTTATTGAAGATGCAGGGTCTCCGGATTATACTCTCAATGAGGAGATAGGGGGTTATCCTGCAGGCACAAAAGCCTTCAGTTATATGAGGCATTGTTGCAAGCCTCTGTCAAGGAAAGCTCAACTGGATGGCTTCCTTTCTGTCTGGCTACGCCGTTGGGTAGTGCCTGGCATCGCGTCTGCGGATCGCATACATCGCAACACCTTATGGCGCGCAGTGCATTTGGTATTCGGAGCAAGACTGGGCCTGCTCCCTGCCATGGTGTGTAGAATACAAGCTGGCCTGAGGGCCATTACTGATGGACTGCTAGCTGATGATACGCAGCGTGAAAGATTTCCCCGAGTAGAATTACCATTCCTATACTTGATGGGATGGTTAATTCTTCACAACACCAGGGTGATGTCTTCCGGTCCTGCCAGCAATTCGGGAAATAACTTCTTATTGAATTACAAGAATTCCTCTTGGAATGTGGCGACCGTCATAGATTGCCGGTAGGCATTAAACGTTGCCCACAGCTGAAAGCTCTTATGTACCGTCCTCCCATACATATCAATCAACAGGAGATAAAACTTAAGGATGAGGGCCATGGGAGGACCATTCTTTCTCCTGAAGCCTTCTACTGGTTGGTCTGCATTAGACCTTTCCATTTGTTATACAGAAGTGAGGACCACTGCTACCTGGAGCCTTATTTGCCCAGTCGGTTCATCAGGAAATTTAGGTATGACCAGTTGCATGTGGGGAATCCCATCACCAGTTTTAAGTCCAAAGGTGGACTTATTGATAGAGCCAGAGGATGGCGGTACTTTATCATGGGTTGTACTGGTGCAACTTTTGCTGTGCCCGCGAGTTCTCTCTCCATGGAGTTACACATTCTGCACTCGTACGCGCAGTTCTATACGTCTATAAATACCTTCTATCGAGATTTTGATGTGCATGGAAGTTTTAGGATGCCCTCCTATAGGTCCACTACTAGGGAGGAGATTCCGTCTGTTTCCTCGGATGAAGATAAAGACACCGCCGGGGCAGACGAGTTCTTGTTGATAATACCTAAAGGCGTAATAGCTCCGCCAGCAGAGCCTCTCGTTATCCCCCAGAAACGGAAGGCTTCCACTCTGAAAGAGCCTTCCCCCCGCAAGAAGAAGATTGCCAGAGGTCCAAAAATGGCTTCCACCAGAGGGGCTTCTAGGAGCGAGCCTGTCGTTTTCCCTGTTGGGGATGATTCTTTGATTAGAGGTCCATCGCCTTTTAGAGAGGGAACCTCCATAGTTTCGACTGACAGTGCCGAAGATTCTTTGCTCGAGATCGCTGCTGCTACTACTGCTTCTGGTAGTGCTACGAGATCGCCTTCAAGGCCGAGCCTATTAAGAATCCCTTTATCCAGACAAATAATGGGAATAACCCCTCCTTTGTCTGTAAGTATTTCCAGCGAGATTCCACCCGATGAACCTCGAGTGGATCTTGGTGACGATTGGAAAGACTATCCTCCAACGTCAGTTGGTGCGCCCTCTTCTCCAAGTATGACAGCTCGCTTAGCATCATTAAGAAATGATTTAGCTGTACAGGCTGCGGACGCGATATATATACCATCGGCCATGGGTAAATGTTGTCTTTACGCCTTTTTTAGGAAAATTAATATCAAGTTGATATTAACTTTCTTATATCTTCTTTTCAGGCGAAGACATCTCTGGGGAGGGCGGAGTTGACGCAACCTTTGACCTTGTCGCGGATCCTGTCGATGAAACAGCGGTATTTGATATCAAAGAGGCATGCTTTGAAGCTGCCGATCCTTCGTTCGCAACATTTTTGGGTGTCGTCTCACCAACAGCAGTTCAGATATCATCAGAGGAGGATGAGCCCATTATCATGACTGCGCCTCCTTTGTTGAGTACGCCACCAACTTTGACCATTGCTGGTGTTCTTTCTATTGTCGTGCCATCTGTAGAGGCAACGGCCATGGCAACATCCTTCGCGGTAATCCCTGAAAGGAGATTTCTCGGTATCGCAGCCACTCCTAGCGTGCATCCGGTCTTCGATATGCTGATTGAACAATATACCAGTCTATTCTACCGCAGTCTAAAGGAGTTGATTTCCATGGTGCTGGAGAAGAACCTAAGCTTTGATAATCTGCTGATGTCCTCCCAGCTTGCGATAGCGCCGATCAGAAATTTCAACGATGTTTGAAGAGCTGATGCGCTGGAGCAAATAGTTAATAGTTTAGAATAACCCATTAACGAATATTTGCAACTATCTCGAGGCAGCATCGATGATATAGTTCAGGCCGAGTATGACTCCTTGACTACAAAGCTTGTTGAGCTAATGGAATGCTTAAACAAATCCTTCCAGGAGCAGCAGCAGGAGATGGATGAAGAGCAGGCTGTCATGGCGGAAGTTATTCCTCAACTAACCAAGTATGAGGCCGAATGCGAGAGAAATAAAGCGAGAGTTCACAACTTAGAAGCTAAACTCGCTCAGGTAAAGGAGCGGGCTCTCAAGACGTCGGCAGCTCGAGATATGTTGAAGGGCCAAGCGGCTACAACTCAGCAGAACTTGGTACATGCGGGCGTCATCCGCGCCGGTTTTGTTGAAGCTCGGTCCGAACTATCCCTCTTAAGCGATGATGAGGCACGACTGGAGCGAGCTCGCGCTAATATCTTGAACTCCAGGAATGAGAGGATGGCTGCTTTAGCGCAATATATTCGCGACTTAACTGCTCCTCCCCAATGATGTACTTTTTTGCTTCTTTTATAATTTTGCTCTTCCTGGAGATAATAAAGAGACTTTATCTGACTTTATGGACCTCATCATTTTTGAATATAAACGATAGGCTAGGATGAAAGTGATATCAGAGGTAATATGGACGTGATATACTTTCAGTAAGCTTCAGTTGGATATATCTATTCAGAGGTTATATAGACATGATAGAATATGATCCAACTAAATTTGTATACAAAACACTATCAGAGATAATATGGACGTGATAGGTTTTGAAGTTCCAAATTAGTTAAACATATCTATTCAGAGGTCATAAGAACATGATAGAATATGCTTCAACTAGTCTTCGTACGTAGTATCGTCAGAATGAGATCTTCACCATACTCCGTTTAAGCAAGGAAAATTAAGCGTAGTACTTCTTCAGGAATTTGCCGTTGATAGGAGCCATTATCAGATCTCCATTAGGCTTGGCTAATCTGTAAGCGTCATTTGAAAATATCGTTTCAATCACATAAGGGCCCTCCCATTTGGGCTAGAATTTACCCTTACTCTTGTGCGTAATGATCATTGGTCTCTTTACAGCTAAAACTAGCTCACCAACTTTGAACACTCTTTTCTTCACTTTTTTGATTAAAAGCTCTGGAAATGCGTGCCTGGTAGAACGCAATGTGTTGTTGGGCTTGAAGGCGTTTCTCGTCTAATCTTTCTAGCTCTTTAAGCCTTAGTTGATCATTATTTTCCTGAGTTAACTCATTAGCCACTGCTATTCTGAGTGATGGAATTTGAATTTCAATGGGGAGAACTGCTTCACACCCATAGACCAATGAGAATAGGGTACAACCCGTCGGTGCTCGTACCGTTGTGCGGTATGCCTAGAGGCATTCTTTCATTTTCTCATTCTATTTGCTTTTGTTCGTAGAGACAAACTTCTTCAAGAGTTTGATAATGATTTTGTTGAAAGCTTCCGCCAAACCATTAGCAGTCGGATTATATGCCGTAGAGGCCATATTTTGTATCCGATTCTTATCGCAAAATCGGTAAAACGCTTGGCTAATGAATTGAGGCCCGTTGTCATGAATTATCCTTCGGGGTATCCCAAAGCAATAAATTACATGGTGCTTGATAAAGTTGATCACGTTGGATGTCTTTACCTCAGCAAGGGGGATCACCTCTGCCCATTTAGAGAAATAATCGATGATAGCCAATATGAACCGATATCCTCTAGAAGATGACGGGTGAATAGGACCAATGATGTCCATACCCCATGCTTCAAAGGGCCATGATGCAATGGTAGGATGTAGATACTCAGAAGGCTGATATATAAAATCCGCATGAACTTGACAAGCTTTGTATTGTCTTGCATACTTCACTGCATCTGCAATCATAGTAGGCCAGTAGTAGCCCATCTTTCTGATACGATCCTGTAACTTAGGACCGGGTTGATGTGCACCATATACACCATCGTGAGCTTCACGAATAATCCGCTTTGCATCATCATCAGAGAGACATCGTAGCAGTAGTCCATCGTATGTTCAACGATATAAATTTTGTGAAGAAGAATCAAACTAGAAACGTAATGATCGTCTCTTGATAGATACTGCTTCTTTAGGGTCATCTGGTAAGATTCTGTATGCCACAAAATCTATAAAGGGACTTCTCCAGTCTCTCTTAGGAGGAACTGTGTTCACGGCGTAGCTGCGTTCCATGTGAAAGTTATTTTTCATACAGAATAGATCTCAGTTGAGAAGGATCACCGAATTCTGCCTTCTTATAGGGATGGCTTGATCTGCAGCTAGACTGGCCAGAGCATCAGCTTCCAAATTTTGAGATCGAGGCACATGTTCTAGGAAGAATCCTTTAAAAGATATGGCTATCTCAATCGTTGCTTGGTGATAAGGAATGAGGTCTGGATTGCAGACTTCATATACTCCTCTGACCTGATTGACAATCAGCTGAGAATCACCAAAAGCTTCCAGGTATTCAATCTCCAATTCTTTAGCGACTTGAAGCCCGATTAGTAGAGCATTATACTCTGCCACATTATTAGAGCAGGGTTCGCTAAGAGAAAACGCTCGATAGATAACAAGTTTATCAGGAGTTACTAGGACAATTCCTACTCCTGAAACCACGTTTCCCTTGGGACCGGTCCTGGAGGCACCATCGAAGAATAGCTGCCATGTATCACATTTTATTGCAGAGTTACATTCTACAACTTCGTCGGGAATGTCCTCATATAGTTTGGAGGTTTCCAAAATTGGATGAGCAGCTAAGAAATCAGCCAAGGCCTGACCCTTTATGGACTTCTGGGGGACGTATACCATATCATACGGTGTTAATAACATCGCCCAAGTCGCGAGTCAGAAATTAAGGACGCTCGGCCTGTTCATCAGTACCCGAAGCGGATTGATCCTGGAGATAATATGAATAGTTTGGCCTGTGACGTAATGTCACGTCTTCTGAATGGCGAACATTAGGACCAAGCATTCTTTTTCTACTGGATTATACCGGTGTTCAGCTCCGACCATCATCCTGCTTTGGTAGTAGATAGCCTGTTCATGACCCTCATTGTTCTTCTGTATGAGGAGAGCTTCTAAAGAATGATCCATTGCTCGAACATACAGCAAAAATGGTCTTCCTATGACGGAAGGCACCAGAACTGGAGGATTAGTGAGATAGCGTTTGATATCATTAAACGCTTGCTGACAGGCTTCGTCCCACACGAACGACACACCTTTCTTCATCAGGCGGAAAAAAGATTGACATCTCCCAGAGAGATTGGATATGAATCTTCTGATATAATCTAGGCGACCTTGAAATCCCCTGAGTTCTCTCAGATTATGGGACGGTCGCATTTCTAAGATAGCCTTTACTTTATCAGGGTCAACTTGAATTCCTTTAGCGGTAATGACAAGTCCCAGGAATTTGCCACTGGATACACTGAGGAAGGACTTTGTAGGGTTTATTTTGAGTTAATGTTGGCGCATCAACTCGAACACTATCTTCAAGTCTTGGATGTGATTACCCTTGAGGTGGCTTTTGACAGCGATGTCGTCTACGTAACATTCCACTGTTTTGCGTAGATGCTCACAGAATATGTTACTCATAGCCGATTGATAAGTAGCCCCGACATTCTTCAATCCAAAAGGCATGACTGTGTAGCAATATACCCCCAGTGGAGTACGGAAGGCAGTATGCTTCACGTCTTTAGGATCCATCTTAATCTGATTGTATCCTGAAAATCCGTCCATGAAGGACATACGCTCAAAGCCGCATATATTGTTGATTATGACGTCTGTGATAGGAAGAGGGAACTCATCCTTGGGGCAAGTCGCATTAAGATCTCGAAAGTCGATACATATGCGAACTTTATTACTTTTTTCATGATCGGGACAACATTGGCGACCCAATCAGGATGTTGTTCTTCCAGGATGAACCCGCAGGCTACCAACTTCTTGATTTCAGCTTCAATGGTATCCATCATATCCGGGCGGAACCGATGTTGGTGTTGCTTTACAGGCTTCGAATTGGGCAGTATGTTGAGCTTATGGGTAGCCACTTTTGGATCAAGACCTGGCATATCCTCATAATTCTACGCAAAGACGTCGATATATTCTTTTATCAGCTGGATCATCTCTTTCCTTTCTTCTTAGAAAAGATTGTTACTGATAAATATCGGCTTTGGTAAGAATTCATCCCCAACATCGATTTAGATAACTTTATCATCAGTGGGCGGTTCTCTCTGCTTGAACCGAAGTTCCCATTGTGTATCTATTTGTTGTGCCCAGGAGTCATTTTTGAACGGTTCAGATTCATGTTCGTCTACTTCGAGAGAATCTGTCAATACCGTATTTGCTGACAATACTCGTTCGAGATCAGCATATGATTCGGAGGACGATGACCCATCCTGAGAAGAGAAAAAGGTATCCTCACTTGACTCAGGAGTCGCAAGAGACGTGGTATACCCTAACCCGAAGTGAGTTTGTTGACGGTAGGGATCACCATGCAACGACATTCGCCTGTCTTTCCCATAGTTGAGGCCTGGTTCTGACTTCAGGTCATAACCCATGCTTTGCATAATCTTCAAAGCTTGTTGGCTATATCTGTGAACCTGCATTTTCCCAGCATCGGACTCATGAGAATCTTCTTGTACAATCGGTCTGCTCTGCATGCGACTGAAGACTATTGGGTGCTAATTGTTGCGAGTAGGCGGGATAATAAAGATAGAATCTTCATGTGGCTCGTATGTCGTGATGACATTAGATGTTGACGCTACTTTCCACACATACGGATGATAGTAGTCTATAGTTTCCAAGAATTTTTGTGCTATAGGCTCTATATCATTATGAGGGGAGGATTCCTGATTTGGAAATTGAGCGTCAGAATACTGAAAAAATAAAATCTTTATTATCGTCAGAAACCACGTTCCCGGTTGTATTTACATCAGTCGGCTGCGTGCTGCGCCAAAGGTTGATGACCAAAGGTGGAGGCTTCTGGTTCAGAGTGATTACTAAGGGATCACTTCCTCCTCCTGATTTGGTTGTGTTCAAGTGGATAGCCATGGGTTCCATGACTTTCGGACGGGTAGTCCGTCCTTTCACCTGGATTGACAGAGGTTGTTCAGCAGATGGCTCTCCTGGCTCTCGGTGGGATTCCTCCTCCGTCTTGCCTGACACCTCCTTCATGTAGTCTTGGGTGTACAACATGGCATCAGAATAGTAGAATTTAACTCCTTTAAACGGGTTGAGGTCAGCAAACTTCGTTCTTACTATCCCTTGTGTGTCTACATATTTGAAGAATTGATGTAGAGTCAAAGAAACAATATTGTGCTCGTGGATCCATGGTCTACCTAACAGAATATTGTAGGACACCTCCGAATCAATGACGTAGCAGGTAGCCACTGATCTAAGGTCCCCAATCTGGATCCTCAGACGAATCTTCCCCAATGGCTTACTTTTCCTAGCGTTGAAGCCCACGATTGTAGTAGTGGTGTAAGCCAGTTCGCTTATAGGAATCCTCAACGGTCTGAGCAGACTATGAGGGATCATATTGATCGACGATCTCGAATCTATGTGAATCCGGTCTACCTCCATGGAACCGACGTATTCGTTGTAATAGAGGGGCCTGTCATGCTTGTTATGTTTCAACAACATATCCTCTTGAGTGAAAGTGATGTTAGGGACCACTTCCATCACACTATGGCATTGAGGACATGCCATAAGCTCTTTGTCGGGGGACTTAAGCTGAGTCAAGCATACATTCGCCTGCATTAAAGCTTCACTCAAGGCTTGATGAGTGTCTTTGGAAAGCCTGAGTAGCTCAAAAATGGACAGTCTGGCTGGAGTATTAGCCAATTGGTCCAGGATGTCGAAGTTATATGGTTTCTCTAAACCTTTGTTTTGAATATTCTTCAAAGGTTTATCGAAACGAACTTCTTTTTGCTTGCCCTTGTCCGTCGAAGTTGGTCTAGAAGGACCTGCCTCTGGTATGACAGGTTAGGGTTCTGGAAGTTTGGCAGCCGAGGCGTCTGCCGTTGCTTCTTCCTGATTTTCTCCATAGTCCTTGAGGTAGGCTTTCCCTGAACGGGTTCCGGTAGCCAAAGCCTCTTCTTCTGATGTCGGGAATATTGCAACCATATGACATGGTTTGCATATTGAGTTCTTTTTAGACTTAGCCTTAGCAGCTTGAGTCTCTTCCTCAATCTCTGACACCAGATCGGGATAAACCCACATAATCTCACCATGCTGAGTAGCTAGGGGTACCAGGTCATGGTTTTGACCCCTGGTCGGAGGAAGATTAACAATGTGCATCATCGTCCGGGGAATAGGTACTACACCATCCGGGACCTCTTGAGGGGGCAGATTGTCGAATTGGAGAGAGATCATGTTGGCGGTGATCGTCTTCTCGCTATTACGCAGAGTGATGGCCTTAGCGTCGATCAACTCCTGGATTTTTCTTTTTAGTACATAATACGCCTTTGTAGGGTGATGTATGTACCTATGGAAAATGTAGTACTTAGGGTTGTTAGTACTGCCGACTTCATTGGGCCACTTTACCTCGGGGAGGGTGAGCTTGCCGCTTTTGACTAGACAATCGAATATGCTCAGAATGTTATCGTCGTCGAAAGAATATTCTTCTTTAGGCCTGGAAGTCCCAGGATTTGTCTGCGTAGTCCCTGGATGTGTTGATCGCTAGAGCTTCTTTTCCTTTGGAGCCACGAGGATGGTCGCTATTGGAGGATGACCGCTTCCCTCTTTCAGAGGTAGAGATCATGATTCCATTATCACGCGCCTTCCGACTGTTGTCTTCAGCGGCTACCGCTGAGATGATAAACGAGGGCCAATCATAGAACTGATATGGTCCTGTGAATACCGAGATCAACGGAAGAAGGTTCTACCTGCAAACATGTCCACCAAGGCTGAATCCGGAACTCCGGGAGGCATCTGCAAAGTGGCCTGACGAAAACGTTCAATGAAAGTACGAACGTTCTCTTTTTCCTTCTGCTTCACTTTGATGAGCAAGGACTGTAAAACCCCTATTTTTTTAAAAAATTGTATTTATTATTTTTATTAATTAATAATTTAATTATGGTAATTAGGGCTAAATAGAAGAAATATATTTTTAATAATTTTTATTTTAGGTGTTCGGGCACTTAGATGACTTGTGGGACCATCAGAAATTTTTCGGAATTTATTCCATGTAGGAGACCCCTTGAGCAGCTGCTAGCCCAACGGTGTGCAATACCCTAATATATAAATTTTTTTATGTGTGAATATATATATATATATATATATATATACAAATATATATGTATATATATATATTTAAAGAAAGAAAGGAAAAGAAAAGAATTTATTAGTATAATAATAATAATAATAATAATAATAATAATAATATAATAGTAATACTAATAAAGTTACTTTGCATACTAAGCTACGTGCTGCAAAGCAATTTTGGCATTGCCTTACCTACAGCCAACGTGCAATTGACAACCTCTTTTGGCCAAAGGCAATCAGCGGACCCCGCCCCTTAAGTCCTTCAGCGGCTTCACCCGCGGAAACAATCTGCTCTATAACTCTCTCTTTCCCTAATATATATATATATATATATATATATATATATATATATATATATATAGTTATATTCCAAAAAAAAAATCCTAACCTAAATTTTCAGACCTTCCCTTCCCATCTAGAGCCGTCACCGCAGCCAGAGAAGCCCCGCCAAGCCATCCAACCATCCCGACGACGCCGACCTCGTATCCTGCAGAATTCCACTCGAAGCACCATCGCTTCGGAGTGATTTTTCGTCGACTCGCTCAACCAAACGCTGTTCCGTTTTCATAGGTATGATCATCCCTTAACCCTCTCCAATATTTGTTTTATAGTCAACCTCGGAAAACGTGTGCCCCTAGGTGAAAAACAGCGTCCAAGTTGGCCCGGACTTACCCAATTCTGAAATCGCAGAATTCCAGAATGACCACCCATAATGTCGAGTTCGTATCTCCCACCACAGAGATCTAAATTTGATGATTCTTTTTGATACCTGTAGATTGCATGACCTAGTTTATTTTCTGTTAAATAACCCTATGCTATTAGTTGCTGTGGACAAAATTATATTCGTCACAAAACTGCGCGAACCCACTTTTTTCGGTTTTCCAAAAGTTGGAGATCGGAGCGCGCCACGCCAAACGGGACCTCCCCGCCGTGTGCCAAGTGTACCGAATGGTGCACACAGCATAATCGGACACGTGAAAAATTCGTGGGGACTGATTCGGACGCGTGTGCGCGCCAAAATCAGGCCGTATCCGCGGACACATCCCGTGTCGTAACTTTTGTGGAACTCGCGCGTATTTTGTGCACGCTTGTCAGATTACGACGAAACTTGCGCCACTGGACTCGTGATAACGCGCTGGTCCTGTGACCCAATTTTTACGCATTTCTGGGACGGTTGACCAGATCGCCAATTGGCGGGCCCCACAGTTGACTTTTTGGACCAAATTGTGTTCGACCCATCGGAATTCACATTTGGACATACCGTTGGGTTTGTATTGACATTTAGGGTTGTTTGACCTATAGTTTGTCCTATTTAGAGACTGTTACCCTTGGCACGCTTTTCGGTGCAAAGTGGGCCACATGTGGACCCCACTTTTACCCGAAATTACCGTTTTGCCCCTATGTCCAAATTGGACGAAAGGGAAGTACTTTTTAGCTATTTTGCTTATTCTGGGAACGTTGGTGATATTTATTTCAGCATCCGGAGACGTTCATTCTGAGGCCGTAGCTTCTGGCTCTTGGTGTTGACATTGGGACACTACATTTTGCAGCTTTCTTGCCAGGTAAGATACCTTGCCAAATTGTTTACAGTACTTTTATATGCTATTTATATTTTTGTATATTCATTTCATTTCTGTATATTCCTTGCATGTGTAGTTCTCTTTCAGTCACTACTATATATTAGATATGTTGACACTCACTTGACACCTAGTATCATGAGAGGACAATCATTAGGCGTATGGGCTTTTGACCACTCTGGTAAACCGTAGTATATAGTTCGCACTACGGGCGTATGTGTCCGCTGGTCGCTACCCCGCGGTATGTCAATTTCTGGAGTCTCGCTGATCGCTACCCCCGCGGTATGTCAATTTCTGATGTCCATTGACGTGTGTGTGAGTTGTGAGGTAGATCGAGTAGCCTACCCTTGCCCATACGTCAAAAAGTTGTCCTCATTTGCATTCATATAGATTGTCTTGTACAGCGTACTTATTTAATTTCAAGTTATATGCATGTTTACTGTATTCAAGTTGGCTCGTATTTTTTGTATCTTGTTATGTCCCTCTGAGGACCTGGTCCGCTGCCAGGTGTATCTGCTCTTGAGTATTTGCAGGAGTACGGGCCTGGACCTGACGCATTCCTTTCTGTCGAGGAGGTCTTATCTTCTGAGCATCGTTGATTATCTGACGATGGATTCTTTTAGCTGATACACTTCTGTCTTCACATTATTTTATATTGGAGATTTTATACTCCTCTCTCATTTTAGTTTTGGATATAGTCATTGGTAGTGGATTTGTCTCCACCCACTATTATTTTGGATATTTCAGACTCCTTATTCTAGCTTAATATTTCTTTTCTATGACTTGTTGTGTGGATGAGATTAGCATATCTGTGACTTGTGATATTATATATACCACAAGTGAGTTTATATTCATATTACAGCGTACGTATGGGTTATGGTTTCCATATATTGGAGTTGCCATATCCATGCGGCTGGCATGCTTACGTGTTCCTAGTCCTACGTTTTGGGACTGGGGCGTGACATGTTTTTGTGGTGGCCCATGCAGGTCGAGTTAGCCGTTTCGGTTACGTCACTGTACCGAACGGGCTTGCACCTAGGATTAAAATTTTAGTTCTCATCCACACTTGACTATAACTTACCTTCCTTCCAACATGTCCTACTTAAGTTCTTGCATCCTGCTTGATTCATGTACTCTTCTTAATCCTTCGTCCATCTCTTGCAGAGAGATGAATTTGCATAACGGGCATGCCGCCACCGGGGACAACACGTCTCCAGGGGACGACAACCAATCACCCGGAGTGACCTCAACACCACCTCTTCTTCCCGGACCGGATAGAATGACTAACAATCAAATCCCATCAACTCCTTCCACGATACCTAATGGGACATTTCCAGCTCCACTAGCATCGCAGGATGGCCAGACACAGCTGTTCCAATTCTTCCAGATGATAATGCAGGAACAAAGGCAGCAGGCAGCCGAGCAGAGGCTGCAAACAGCAGAGCAAAGGCTAGAATTTCTGGCAGCACTTGAGAGAATGGCTGCACTAGCCCCTGTACCAACCCAGGCACTAGCTTCAGTACCACAAGCTCGGGTCGGTTCAGTCAAGAACTTTGTGCAGATGGGCCCTAAGCCATATAAGGGCAATGAAAGCCCAGAGGAGACCACAAACTGGATTGCCAATACCAAGAAGTTGTTAGAGGCATCACAATTACCTTCTGACCTATGGATGATAGGCGTGAGGACTCAGTTAGAAGGCAATGCGCATCACTGGTGGGAATCAATGGAGCGCCAGTTGGGTACGCGTCAGACTTGGGAACAATTCTTGGAGTGCTTTGAGAGAAAGTACTTCCCGGATACTGTAAGGGACGCATTGTACGATCAGTTCCTCCATCTAGAGCAAAGGGACAAGACGGTCGATGAGTATGACGCAGAATTTAGCCATCTCAGTAAGTATGGCACAGTCCTAATACCTAATGACTTGGAGAAGGCTAAGAGGTTTCACCGCGGGCTGACTCAGGAGCTCCAGCACTACACTAGCTCCCAGTCCCGGATCTCTTATGCCGAGCTATTGACAGAGGCCAGGATCCAGGAGGCCATCAGCAAAGGCAACGGAATTCAACAGAGAATTTATCAAGGACCAGTAAGGACACAGCAAGGAGGACCCATTCGACACCCTTTGACACGCCAGCAACCAGATAATGTCGTATCATATCCAACCAAGGACCCCCGTACTTGTCACTTTTGTGGTAAGATAGGTCATATTCATAGAGACTGTCATCGTCGATTGGGGCTGTGCATGATATGTGGATCAAGTCACCATCAAACCCGAAGATGTCCTCAGCAGAACCAGAGGTCTATGGCATTAGAATCAGGAACACCGCAAACACCCTCAAGTATAGAAGACCAAAGTGATCTACCACTGCTTCTACAGTCTGCACAAATGGAGGGGACTAGACCCCAGTTGAATAACCAAGGACAAGGCCAAGCACTCATTATGACCAGTATGGGAGAGCAGACACAGAAAGTCGTAGATACAGGTACGACCTTTTAGTTATAATTGTCTTGCATACTCATAACCCCATTGTGACACAAGATCTTAGATGCACAAATAGCTGTAGAATTACATATATGGTAGTCTAGCAGTTATAAGAATATGTTTCTATTTTACCCAGATGGCATACACGCGATGCTAATGGATGACGTGAGTAGCAGTAGTAGTATTCTTCCTCTATCCTTATCTCGCCCTCTTGGGTGACTCATCTCCTCCTTTTATATTCATTCCTTATCTCGTGCGTAACTCTTCCCATCATAGTTATATCTTTCGTACCATTATGAATTGTTTGATATCAACCTCACCCCTATTTTGTTAGTTAAACATAAATGCGTTAGTAATGCTTGATAACTAAGGATGAGTTCTTAATATATATATGCACTATAGCAATATCTATATTCTTTATTAGTTTAACCCTTAAGTAGCACCATGTAGCCTAGTAGAAATTGTTAGATCATTTGAGCTAGATCATACCCCTAATAGTTAGTCAAGACCTTAAGTGTTCCCTAAAACTTAGACTATGCCTAGGAAAGAGTCGAAGGCACTTGTTACGAACTGATGACTATGACAAATCGCTGACAAGGTAACGACAGTTGCCGCCAGACGATTATGGTTGAGTAGTCGAATTACCTGCAGCCATACTGGCCAGGTGGCGAGGCAGTATTAGACTATGATACTTGACGGTTGTGGAAAAAAGTCATAGTTATGAGATTCTAGACAGGTATCCCAAGATTCTCGACCCAATAAATATAATTGCCTTACAATCTAGACAATAGCTTCAAAGAATGTGACTACTAGTAGAATTTTGTAAGTTGGGTAGTGTAGACGAGTTAGAGGATGATAAAATAGTGGATGGACAATAGATGAGAAAGTGTTAGAATGGCAAACTATGAGTTTTAGGAGTCCTACTAGATACCAATGTAGTGTAATAGTTATAGTTATCATTATGAATATGGGTTAGTGTCAATTTCGAGGACGAAATTTTTGTAAGTTGGGTAGAATGTAAAACCCCTATTTTTTAAAAAAAATATATTTATTATTTTTATTAATTAATAATTTAATTATGGTAATTAGGGCTAAATAGGAAAAATATATTTTTAATAATTTTTATTTTAGGTGTTCGGGCAGTTAGATGACTTGTGGGACCATCAGGAATTTTTCAGAATTTATTCCATGTAGGAGACCCCTTGAGCAGCTGCTAGCCCAACGGTGTGCAATACCCTAATATATAAATTTTCTTATGTGTGAATATATATATATATATATATATATATATATATATATATATATATATATACAAATATATATGTATATATATATTTAAAGAAAGAAAGGAAAAGAAAAGAATTTATTAGTATAATAATAATAATAATAATAATAATAATATAATAGTAATACTAATAAAGTTACTTTGCATACTAAGCTACTTGCTGCAAAGCAATTTTGGCATTGCCTTACCTACAGCCAACGTGCAATTGACAACCTCTTTTGGCCGAAGGCAATCAGCGGACCCCGCCCCTTAAGTCCTTCAGCGGCTTCACCCGCGGAAACAATCCGCTCTATAACTCTCTTTCCCTAATATATATATATATATATATATATATATATATATATATATATATATAGTTATATTCCAAAAAAAAAATCCTAACCTAAATTTCCAGACCTTCCCTTCCCATCTAGAGCCGTCACCGCAGCCAGAGAAGCCCCGCCAAGCCATCCAACCATCCCGACGACGCCGACCTCGCATCCTGCAGAATCCTACTCGAAGCACCTTCGCTTCGGAGTGATTTTCCGTCGACTCGCTCAACCAAACGCTGTTCCGTTTTTATAGGTATGATCATCCCTTAACCCTCTCCAATATTTGTTTTATAGTCAACCTCGGAAAACGTGTGCCCCTAGGTGAAAAACAGCGTCCAAGTTGGCCCAGACTTACCCAATTCTGAAATCGCAGAATTCCAGAATGACCACCCATAATGTCGAGTTCGTATCTCCCACCACAGAGATCTAAATTCGATGATTCTTTTTGATACCTGTAGATTGCATGACCTAGTTTATTTTCTGTTAAATAACCCTATGCTATTAGTTGCTGTGGATAAAATTATATTCGTCACAAAACTGCGCGAACCCACTTTTTTCGGTTTTCCAAAAGTTGGAGATCGGAGCGCGCCCCGCCAAACGGGACCGCCCCGCCGTGTGCCAAGTGTACCGAATGGTGCACACAGCATAATCGGATACGTGAAAAATTTGTGGGGACTGATTCGGACGCGTGTGCGCGCCGGAATCAGGCCGTATCCGCGGACACATCCCGTGTCGCAACTTTTGTGGAACTCGTGCGTATTTTGTGCACGCTTGTCAGATTGCGACGAAACTTGCGCCACTGGACTCGTGATAATGCGCTGGTCCTGTGATCCAATTTTTACGCATTTCTGGGACGGTTGACCAGATCGCCAATTGGCGGGCCCCACAGTTGACTTTTTGGACCAAATTGTGTTCAGCCCATCGGAATCCACATTTGGACATACCGTTGGGTTCGTATTGACATTTAGGGTTGTTTGACCTATAGTTTGTCCCATTTAGAGACTGTTAACCTTGGCACGCTTTTCGGTGCAAAGTGGGCCACATGTGGACCCCACTTTTACCCGAAATTACCGTTTTGCCCCTGTGTCCAAATTAGATGAAAGGGAAGTACTTTTTAGCTATTTTGCTTATTCTGGGAACGTTGGTGATATTTATTTCAGCATCCGGAGACGTTCATTCTGAGGCCGTAGCTTCTGGCTCTTGGTGTTGACATTGGGACACTACATTTTGCAGCTTTCTTGCCAGGTAAGATACCTTGCCAAATTGTTTACAGTACTTTTACATGCTATTTATATTTCTGTATATTCATTTCATTTCTGTATATTCCTTGCATGTGTAGTTCTCTTTCAGTCATTACTATATATTAGATATGTTGACACTCACTTGACACCTAGTATCATGAGAGGACAATCATTAGGCGTATGGGCTTTTGACCACTCTGGTAAACCGTAGTATATAGTTCGCACTACGGGCGTGTGTGTCCGCTGGTCGCTACCCCGCGGTATGTCGATTTCTGGAGTCTCGCTGGTCGCTACCCCCGCGGTATGTCAATTTCTGATGTCCATTGACGTGTGTGTGAGTTGTGAGGTAGATCGAGTAGCCTACCCTTGCCCATACGTCGAAAAGTTGTCCTCATTTGCATTCATATAGATTGTCTTGTACAGCGTACTTATTTAATTTCAAGTTATATGCATGTTTACTGTATTCAAGTTGGCTCGTATTTTCTGTATCTTGTTACGTCCCTCTGAGGACCTGGTCCGCTGCCAGGTGTATCTGCTCTTGAGTATTTGTAGGAGTACGGGCCTGGACCTGACGCATTCCTTTCTGTCGAGGAGGTCTTACCTTCTGAGCATCGTTGATTATCTGACGATGGATTCTTTTAGCTGATACACTTCTGTCTTCACATTATTTTATATTGGAGATTTTATACTCCTCTCTCATTTTAGTTTTGGATATAGTCATTGGTAGTGGATTTGTCTCCACCCACTATTATTTTGGATATTTCAGACTCCTTATTCTAGCTTAGTATTTTTTTTCTATGACTTGTTGTGTGGATAAGATTAGCATATCTGTGACTTGTGACATTATATATACCACATGTGAGTTTATATTCATATTACAGCGTACGTATGGGTTATGGTTTCCATATATTGGAGTTGCCATATCCATGCGGCTGGCATGCTTACGTGTTCCTAGTCCTACGTTTTGGGACTGGGGCGTGACAAGGACTTAGACATGTCCATTCCTCCTTCATAGAATCGAACGAAGAATAGAGTCTTAAAATCTTCAAAGGAAGTAATATAGTTGTCCGCAAGACTACGGTACCATTGATAGGCCACTCCAGACAGACAGCCCTTAAATACTCGAGTGAGAAGGGTGTCATTCCCTTGCAGCAACACCGTCATTATGCTGAAGTAGTTTATGTACTGACTTGGTGACGTCTTTTCCTCAAATAAAACCATAGCCCATGGTTTGTATTTTGGTGGGAAAGGGATCTCGTCCCAGATAGCTGGGTAAGGCTGGTTGATGCCCAACTTCTTGAGCTGATCCTTGTGCTTCAAGGTATCAAATTGGGCTTTCAACTCCCGAACTGCCTGCATCGGATCTTCAGATGGGAAAGGGACCGCAGAGAGGTGAGAGGTCGGTTGTATTGTAACTCCAACAGGAGGTAATACATTCTCCGGGTTCAGAGGTGGAGGAGCCGTTGACTCTTGATTTGGAGCAGGCTCCTAGTTTGTGTTGGATGGTGGCATGTCCACCCCCACATGCAGTTGAGTTAGAGGAACCGATGCTTGAGCTATAGCAACTGCATGTTGAGTCAGCATCATCTGGTACATATTCTCCATCATGGAATGCATCTCTTTCAGCGATGTTTCCAAGACAGCGATGCGTTGCTCAGTACTTCCTGACAGGGAAGCCTCTTCATGTTCATATCCAATGGCATAAACTCCCATTTCTCTGGGTGCTACTGAGAAATTGTATAGATCTCTATGGAGATCAAGTTTATACTGTCAGTATCATATTCAGGAAACTGGCGACCCCCAGTGTCGGAATCGGAGGAATACGAAGCAGATTGTCGCAACCTCGATCGAATGTTTCGAAAGACACCTGCTTCAATATTCTCAAGGAGCCTGTCAAATCTCCTTTGGCTAGGAGTTCTAGAAGGGTGACATCTTGAATTTGACCTTCCTCTAGGAATGTGTGAAGCCATGTTCACTGATGCGAATGTAGGCTCTTCTTCCTGTAAGGGCAAAGAGTAGTTCAACCGGTCAAAAACTGACCGTTTTGCCTTAGAGCAGCAGTAGTTAACTACAACTTTATGACTATTACAACTGTACTCCCTAGGGGATGTAATAGACCTATTAGAAGATCCCCTGTCTTTGCGCTTCTGGATCAAGAAATCACGCAAATCAGGGGGATTAACAGGAGAAGAAGAAGAAGGCTTATTTTGCCTTTTTATATCAGTTAGGGTACAGAGATTGGGAATCATAACTCTCTCCCTGCCATAAGAATACAGCAGTTCATCCATGTGAGTAGCATACGATCTGTCATCCGTCTGAGGAACGTATGTTCCCGTGAACCGGGTCTTCTTTACGCTGAAGGGCTTGTCCTGGCGTAATCTGGAGCTTTGCACAGGTTGGCATAAAACTGAGGAAGTCCTCAATCGGCCGTCAGCATTCTGCGTAATCTGAAGAGCGGGCAAATTCTTCTCTTGATGGCGTAAAAGTTGAGAGGTCGGGAAATCTGCCACTTGTTTTCTCTTGCGGTGATTGCAAGGATCACCTGCCTCATCGTAGATGGGAGATATATTTTTACGCGCAGGGCGCGTTTGGAATTTCTGAATTGGCGCTGAGGCCTTGTCAGAAATTTTGTCTGCCACGTCACAGATAGGAGACAAAGTTTTATGCGCGGGGTGCGGTGTAGACTTCTGGATTGGCACTAAGGCAATGCCAGAAGCTTTGTCTGCCACGCCACAGACGGGAGACAGAGTTTTACGCGCAAGGCGCGGTGTAGACTTCTGGATTGGCGCTAGGTCATTGCCAGAAGCTTTGTCTGCCACGTCACAAACGGGAGACAGAGTTTTATGCGTAAGGCGCAGTGTAGACTTCTGGATTGGCGCTAAGGCATTGCCAGAAGCTTTGTCTGCCACATCACAGATGGGAGACAAATTTTTACGCGCAAGGCGCATAGGTTACGATGTCACAACCTTGTTGGTCGGAGAGAGAGAGCCTGCAGGAAGGGTAGAGGATGTCCGGGGCATCCATACTTTATGCAACTTCCTGTTGTCTTGAACAGAGAAGGAATAAGAGCCACCCCCTGCGCGAAGCATGTCTTCATACGCAGATTGGTCGAATTGGACGACCAGAGTCTTCTTCGTTGATCCGACGGATATAGCATCGTGTTGAGCAATAGTTTTCTCATCAGATGAGAAAGTAGTCCCCAGCAGAGCCGCCATCTTATGTTTGATAATAAACGAAAGAAATTGAAACTAGGTTTATACAAAACCCTTTCTTTGTTTACAAACAAGAAAAAGAAGTACAATTAATCATATACAAGGATGTTAAGTACAAAAATTTAATTCTGGGAAAATATTGCTATAGGAGTCTGATCTGCGGTCGATCACTTTGTCCCTTGGACCACACGATGACGAAGAAGTGCTGTAGAAGATGAAGAAGAAGCTTCAAATACTGCAGGAAAGGTTGAACTCTTGTTGTCAAAGCTCTCTATATGTGTGCTCTTGACCTTGACCTCTGTCTGTGACTCTTGAATTCTCTCTACCTTGTATTCGACCTTTTAAAATTTTTGACCTCTATTCCTGTGGCCGAAAGTCTCAATTTATAGAGTTTGGTCACAGTAACTGACCAGTCGGCGTAAAAATCGAACAGCGGAGAGAGCTGCACCTTTTACGCGGCGGTTATAATAACTGCTACCCATGTATGAATGATCTCCTGAACCGGCATGTGACGTGTGTCCTATTATGAGGTAATGCGTATAATCGCTCATCGAAGATCACGGCATGCAAGCCACGTAGGTAACTACCCCCCGCGTAGAGAAGGTTGGCATAAAAGCCAAATAATTGTCATGTTGGCGTAAAAGCCAAATAGTCATCTTGTTAGCGTAGAAGCCAAGTAGCTGTCTAGTTGGCGTAGAAGCCAAATAGCTATCCTATTGACGTAGAAGCCAAATAGCTGTTGTGCTGGCGTAGAAGCCAAGTTCTGCGTAAAGCTTGCTGCTGCATGGATAGGTAACCAGCGTAAAGATAGCCAATTATCCTTCTTTGACTGAGGTTTTGAGCGTATTCTAGGCCAAGTATCCTTATCACGCACCTTTACAAATATAGCCTGAGTTGGGGTATTTCGAGGAGATAGCGTACGGCGTACTCCTAAGCTGAAAATAGCCAGTTCGGCGTATTTCGAGAAGATAGCATACGGCGTACTCCTATAGCTAAAAATAGCATGGTTGGCGTAATATGCAGGGATGGTGATGTGAGCGTATTAGCCCTAATTTTAGCTCTCCCAGTCATTAAAAGTAGAACCAAATATCGTACATTAAATGCAGAGATCTGCCCCCATCTCGCGCATTAACTGCAGAGACGTGCCTCGAGTTCTGTACGAAGAACGGCTTTTGACGTGGCGGTTGGTTTCATCTCATCCTGGACGTAAAATCTCATCTCTACCTATGTGGAATAGGCAGCGTATTCCTTGAATGCATAAACAACATCTTATATTAAGGATTATGTCACTAAATGACAGTCTAGGGCTCTATGTAGAATCATCATTACAGCCGTCATCTCGATCATCGTGCAGTACTCTTTATCAGGAGTCAGGTTCACTGCTTCGACTGACAGGTTCATTCGAGGAATACGAAGAGTTCCTCGTACAACTTCTCGATGTATTAAAAGCAGACAGGTTTTACGCAAAAGTGGCGATGTAGCAACCTTTTTACGCTTAAGCAGTCTAGAAGTACTGCTCTACGCGGGTTGTTCTGGAGCTGTATTTTACGCTGAAAAGCGTTGAAGCTCTGTTGTACGCCAATGGCTTTGAAGTCATATTTTACGTCACCCAGTGCTGGAGCTCTGTTTTATGCGGGCTTCCTGTATGTTGGGGGGTTTTACGCGTATAATTCTCCAGCGTATTTTTTATGCTTCTACAGTAATTAGGCAGATGACCCTGTGCCGAGTGAAAGAACTTGTGTGACCGACTTTATCATATTTCTTGAACAAACCATAAAACTGGGGCAGCAAGACTTAGTGTTAGACTTGGGACGGTAAACGTGTACTATGTTTGACCCGAATGGATCTAGTCGATTGATCTGATAGATCATGCATAACAGTAGTGCAAATACTTGATTTAAGTTAGAATGAAAAATGAATTGGATTTTATTGACCCTATTAGAAGTATCATCGTGATTCATAAGACGAGAACCCTTAAAATTTTCGCAAGTAGCTTGTCCAATTTCACTATCGCTAAGTTTGGTTGAATGCATATGTTTGAGGGACGCCTTGAATGTGTGCACGATCCAAGACTCAATGATATGTGCAATTCGAGTGCAAAGACCTCGCTATCGCTAAGTTGGTTGACATGTATATGTTTGAAGGACACTTTGAATATGTGCACAATCCAGACTCGCGATATGCTGATCTCGAATGCTAGTGCAAGTAAAAATGTTAGACCCGCATAGACAAGTATAACGACTTGTATAAGTTTGCCTCAGCCTAAGATCGTTATTCAAGATGGATTATAATAAACCCCGCGTTAAGCGATATATATTCTGCGCTAAGATATTTTTGAGACTGAGTCAGAACTTGGATTGAATGATAGAGTCATTCAATAAGATCGACCCAACAAACATGCGACGTGGTAATAACGAACGAATAGGAAATTATGTTCGAATGGATCTAGTGGTACCGATCGTTATGCTTGGGATATATTCGATAAAGTGATAGAATGACTTGCGCTCAGGAAGTCTCGAGGATGAGACTTTTTCTGAGTAGTTTATAATGTAACGACCCAATCCGTTCAAGCGGACAACCGATTTAAATAATGCAAGTGCAACAACCTGACTTACTTTGCTCAGCGAGAAGACTCGTTTGAGGCAAAGAATTTTCAGACTTGGCCCTTCAGGGAATCTTGTGTAAGCCTTGTTTCATTGATTATCTTGTACATATACAGACACTGATTCTCGGGGAGACTAGCTATCTTCTTGGAGAATCTTGTGCCATAGCGTACCATGGTTGGATCTATTATACAAGTCGAAGGTGGAGAGTATATAATGTAGATATGTGATCATACCCATCTTGTTATCTTGAATAGTGTTAATTATATATTGCACGTATAATTAGCCAGGCCATAAATCTTGTATCTCGTGTATCAAGTTCCCAAGCCGATCACATGTTAAAGCTAGTACTCACACACTTAGACATTAGTATTCTTGCTCATTGACATATTGCTCATTATTGTATTATTTTCAGTATTTCTTTATTGTATATATATCTCTTGTATCTATTTTGCATCTTGTATATTCACATCTATTTACTGTTACATAGTTTTTATCATTTATTAGAACTGCTGTTAGAGATATACTCTACTCCTTTCCTGACTGGATATATTTTTCCATATGACACTGAGGAGTGGTACCCTACCTATTATGGACCCCAGGATATTATGGGTTTAGAGTCTGAGACCCTGGCTCGGGAGGGACTTATCCCAACTGAGACAGTTGACCCAGGAGTAGTAGCTTCTTAGTATTCTTGTACTGGATTTGTCTCCAGCTTATTTTGTTATTTCTTTCAGACTTATTGGTGTATTATTTTAGACTCATGAGTTGTATTGTGACTATCCTATTCTTTATCTAATTCGTGCTTTCCATCTTAGATCTGTGATTGAGTATATTATCATTGTTGGTGGTTCATTATATTGTTAGATAGATTATCCAGACAGCGTTCTACCGCCGATTCTGTGGCGTAGGCTGGATGTTGTTTTCGACTTATACCCTTACACCGGGTGTGGGTCATGATACGTATCTATTATCTCCGACCGAGATGGACGATTCTTATCATGCTTCTGGAAGAGTCTTCAATAAGCAATGTGGATAAAGTTAAAGTTCAACTCCGCCTACCATCCTCAGACAGACGGCCAGACAGAGCGGGTAAACCAGATCATCGAAGACATGCTACGGCTCTACGCCCTAAGCTTGAAGTCAAGTTGGGACATGCATCTACCGTTAGCAGAATTTGCATACAATAATAGCTATTAATCCAGCATTTAAATGGCCCCGTATGAGGCATTGTATGGGCAGAAGTGTAGATTCCCTATCTGTTGGGATAAAGTTGGTAAACGAAAAATTCTTGGCCTGGAACTCGTAGAACAAATTGTCCAAAAGATTCGTTTGATCTATGAGTGGGTGAAGGGCACAAAGCCATCAAAAAAGTTACTCAGACACCATCGACCTCTTGAGTTCTTAGAAGGCGATCATGTATTTCTTAAAGTCTAGTCCATGCGAGGAGTCACCAGATTTGGAGCAAAAGGGAAGCTAAGTCCAAGATTCGTAGTCCCGTTCAAAATACACAAGCGAGTCGCCCTAGTGGCATATCAGATTGCCCTTCTATCATCATTATCAGAGGTGCATAATATCTTCCATATTTTGTAACTTAGAAAGTACGTGCATGATCTGATTCATGTGGTGGATCTTGATAAACTAGACTTGAAGGCTGACGTGACATATGTTGAGCAAGCTGTACAGATCTTGGATCATAAGGAGAAGTTGATTCGAAGTCGTTCGGTTCCAATCGTTCGCATGCTTTGGAAATTTTATTTGGTCGAATAGTCGACGTAGGAGCTTGAGTCTGAGATGAAGGACAAGTTTTCTTCATTGTTTCTTAGTGGTGGGTTCTATTCCTAAGTTTCGAGGATGAAACTTCCTATTAGTTGGTTAGGATTTGGTACCTTGTTCCCCCTTTTCATAAAGCACGGCTAAGAAATACTTTCAGTATCGTTCGATCGGGATAGATTGAATCAAGATTTTTTCCTCATTATGGATTGGCTTCTTTGAAATTGATTCTCATATTCAGTGGACTGTGTCCCAAGGATGGACTAAGCAGTAGAGTCAAGGGGGACCTCTCCGCTGCAAGTTTTCCTGCCTAGTTTTGGCTATCGCATTATTGCTTTCGTACTTTTGAGTTGGCTTTCGAATTTGTATTTTTTTGAACGGTTTCGATGGATTTCATTGCTTTCGTTCATTTAACTGCACTTTCATTTCGAGCTTGGAAAGAGAAGAAGAAGTATTGATCATCTATTTATGGTAATACAGGTGATCGTTCTCTTAGAATCTTCTTTCATCACATTTTAATTCTAGTTATAATATATTCTTCTATTATTGTTCTATGTATAGAATACGCTTGACTATGAAATAAACTTATCAGGAAGACTAAGCAAAACAGATCATGCCATGCTACTAGTCTCATGCTCGTATTACCTTGAACTACTTCGTTGATAACTTAGTTTTAAACATTGCATGGTCATGGACAAATTGTGCACAAGGATTTATGGTTCATACAGACGATCGTTGGGGTACTGGCACCGTTCTAGTCTGGATGGAACTTCGTGATAGTCTCGTGTTCGGATGAGATGGCATATAGCGTCTCGTGTTCCTTTCGTTGTATCCCATTCTCGCCTAAGACTAATTTGTCCACTTTGGCATAATGCCAGTGACCCCCATGTATATTTAAACTGTACAAGCTAACTATGTCTTCATGGCAGAGAAGGTCATGGTAAGTGTTGTATAGGTGGTTCAGACGGGTAGGTAAAAGTCACTGAATGGTGGTATATTTAATTCAGTATTTTTTTATATTTATTGTTTTCTTGTAACTTGAATTAAGGAAAGATAGAAAGACCACATAATAACTTGCATGCTTCACATAGCATAAATAACGTGTTGATTGGTATAGTTGGATTAGCTCGCCTTCACCAGTGTATTTTGATGTACTGACCCTCGTTGCAACAGATTTTTCGTGCCAAGGCGATCCTGCAAAGAGCTAGAGTGACTTCCCAATCCAGTCCACCCACCTGCACGTCCTGTTCGTAACTTTTTGAAGAGTGTTTGAAGTTCTAGGATCTCATGCACATATCCTATGCAGCTCCATGGCAAGACGATAGCTTCGCCCGAAGGTGTCTATAACTTTTGAAGTTTTAGTAAAATGATATAATTTATCGGACGACTATCTCATTTTGTGTCTGCTTTTATAAGCCTTTAAGGCAACCTTTTGTACTTGTTCAAGAGTTTGTAGATGATGTTCATTATTAATAAAGAGAACTTTTTCTTGTTTCAATATTGTATTCAATTATCTGCGTACTCTGAATATGTGCTTGTTATATTAAATACATTGATCTTGTGCGTTGTGTAATCTAGGCACGCACGATATCACGTTCCAGGGACGACTATTGATTCCACAGAATCGGGGCATGATAGGTGGTATTGGTATTAATTTATTGTTGGTGTTGGTGTTGATGTTGTGTTGGTATTGGTCGAGGGGAGTGGTAGCTAGTGTGTGTGTGGGTATATATGCATGGGTCTATATATACATATATATGTAGGTCTGTGTATATATATGGGTGTGAGGAAGTATATGTATGTGTGTGTAGGTATAGATGGGAGGTGAGTGATATGTGAAGAGTGTATATGTATGTGTAAAGGTGAGGGATTAGGTGTAATAGTAGGGAGTGTCCGGGTATCGATATGGGTTGATTGAGGTGTATGAGTGATATTTGTGGATGAGGTTTAGTGAGAGGGTCAGTGATACCCAGTATTAAGGTGTCTCACTACTAGGATACCAATGTATTAGGGTAGTGTCTAGTATAGGGTGTTGAGAAGGTATGTGAGTTTTAACTAAGGTATCGTATAGGTATTATGATACGGGGCTATGATATTAGGAAACAGGACTAGGTAGTGGCTCAAAGCCAAGTTGTTAACCCATATCCATGGTATTGACCCATAGTTAAGATATTTATGATATGACTAAGGTATTTGACTATGATACCAAGGTAATTGCTCATAAGCCAAGGTATTTGGAATGACCTAAAAACCTAGAGATAACCAAGTAATACCTAGTATCGACCATTACGGCTTAATAAATCGACATAGAAGCTAGTTATGAACCCAAAATGGAGTGTTGACCTAGTTTGACCCTAGAAATCTAGTTTTGACCCAAAAATCTAGTTTAAACATATTTAAGCATAATTATGATTCTGAAACACCTGTTTGACTTGGAATTTCATATATAGGGCACTTGGAGTCCAGTTTGGACACTGACTTGAGTTCCTTGATCCACATGCGAGTACATCTCTCTGTTAGTTTTCAGTACTTGATAGTATTTATATCACATATTCTAAAATTGTTATACTTGATTCTGATACAATGGTACATGGGCTGGTATTATATGGATCAATCAGGAGAAATTATTTTATTATCGCGTGCTCCTTGTGCTCATATCTATTTGTGTGCATCGGGTGCTTCTTGTGCTCGTATCCATTCGTGTGCTCATATTATATTCGTATGTGTAACGTGTCATGATTGGATCCAGGAGTATTAGTCAGGGCAGGGGAGTAGGAGTTGGTTATATGATCAAACCTTTAGCGTATTCGTGTGCATGTCAATTATACAATTCACGTATAATTAAGTTACCTTAGTATAGATGTGTGCATTTCCAAGCCGATCATATAACAAGTAAAAGAAATGAATATAGATGTATAGGTAACTAGAGTAAACAGTATGATATAATTAGAGTAAATAGGTAAGAACACTAAAGTAACTGAATGATAAGTACAGGTAATATGGCAGGAACAATAAGTAAGAGAAATAGAAATACTAGCTAAGTGATTTAAAGCACGAGTTCTATTTTCTATCATGTATTTGGAATTGCTTCAGAGTTTTGTGCTTCATTCCAATCTTGATTGAATAACATTTTTTGGCCTTTATTCGGAGGACTGGTACCCGATCTACGGATCCCAGGAGGGTGAGTTAGCAGAGACCGATCCCTTGATTTAGGAGGAGCCTGTTCTAGCTACGGGAGATATTATTCCTGAGATTGCCTAGTAGTATTTAGTTATTTTGGTACTAGATTTGTTTTCGATAACGTATATTACTTTGGATGTTATATGATGGATTTAGACATATCTTTGGATTAGCTAGACTTATCTAGACTTGTTATTTGGACCTCTTTCCTTATTAGCATATCGTGCTATTATCTTTCTTCTGGATTAATGTTATTAAGTATTGTTATTGTTATATTATCATCTTGTTATCCTTATAGAGTTGAGATATCATTGACAGGTTGCTATCATATTATTATTGTGTGAGATTAATAGTTAGCTATTTTGACCTAGACAGCGTTCTACCGCTGATACTGGGCGTAGGCTGGACCTATCCACGTACTCGTGCCCAATCATCCAGGTGTTAGTCATGATGTAGGTCTCGTCTTCACAATTAGTGCAATATCGTGGTAGTGCTTCGGCTTAGACGTACTACTACAAGCCTGCAATAGGATATAGGATACTAGGATGAGAGGATACTCAATCACAAACTATGAAATCTCTATAACTCATTTGATTCTTGAATATTTGTTTCTTCTTATAACTTTGGATTCTTATCTTTCCTTGGAACTCATTATCTGCTTATCTATATCCTCAGAAATGACAACTTTCAATATGGAGGAAGGGAATACAAGCAAAAAAAGTTGCATGGTAGGAACCCCAGAGAATACAATGCCTCTATTGTGGATCCAACGAGCATAAAATAAGGGATTGAGCTCGGGTTGAACAACGAAGGGAGAGCCCTAGTCATCCAACACTAGATAGAGGTAAAGTGATTAATTTAAAATTTTGATATATCTTTTGAATAAATTCTTAGACAAATATAGGTGGATAAATTGATGGTATTGTGATACTCATAATAGTGGCAAATCAAGGAAATAGGAAATATGAGAGTTAGTTTGAAGATTATCAATCTCCTGATATAAAGGACTCTTCGAGGGTATAAATTATGGAAGTTCATAGATGATAAATTTTAAATACTCTGAGATAGAGTTGATATTCTTAAGGATTGAGGATGATGACATAAATTAGAATTTGGTTCGGTGAATCAGAATTTATCAAGATGGTAATATGGAGTTGCATAATGAAACTAGAGATTATTTAATAGATGAAACATGAATCTTTCACTCATGGGAAACGATTTAAATTAAAAAATAAAAATCAATGACAAGATTATGAGCTGAGAAGTTTCAAATCATAAGATTAAATTGGTAAACAGAGATTGAAAGATTATAAATGTTTTAAGGTTAAGATTTAATTTAGTAACCTATATTATTGATGAAGGAAACAAGAATTTGACAAAAATGTTAACATTGAGAGTTTAGTGAAATTAAGGAATACAAAGAAAATTTAAGATTTAAATGAAGGGATTGAACTTGAATAGAGGATATAAAATTTGACTTGAAGGTTATGGATCTAGTTAAAAACACATGATAAGAAATTTAGAAATTCTTAAAAATTACAGAGTTTGACGATGGATCACAGGATCATATTGGTGTATCTTTCAGGATCAATTAATTCTGGGTAAGATTGGGCAGATATTCTAGAACAATTTTCTATACCAGCTATTCTATCCTTCCGTTGACTCTATTCTTGTGTTAATTCATACTGAGTTCATTACAATACTTGACATATCAGTTAACTATATTATAGTCCAACCTAATAGTGTCATCCTTATTTAAGACAATTTGTTAGGTAATTCGTAGGTGGAACCCATGGTAGAGATTATAGTACCATGAATAGTGGAATTATAACCATGCATATTTGGTAATAGGAATGAGTCTTGTAGAGTTATACTTGTGTGACCTAGATAAAATTTTCCAGGACAGGAATATTGGTGGAAAGTAGAATCGTGAAGAGGAACTGGATAAGATCACTGAAGTAAATTTAGGGAAGAAATAATATATCAAAATTGAAATATCGATGTTTAAATTGAAGATTGATAGAGTAAATATAAGTTTTGAAGCAATAGTGAATATAAATAAGAACTTGTTATTAGAAGAAAGGAGATGTTGGTCAATAGTGATGGTGCAATTTTAAGACGATATTGGGGACTAATAAGGAAGTCAAGGACGATGATTGAACTTCAGAATCTTAGTATTAGTAAATTGATGACGAAGGATAATGAATATATTTAGGGATTTAAATTTTAAGGTGCTAGGATCATTGTGAATCTTGTGTTTCAGTGGTTTACAAGTTGAGAAAACTGAAGAATAATTAAGATAAGTTTTGGTCAAATAAAAATTGGTATAAATTTTGATGGATTTTTGTATATGCATATTCAATTGGGAGAGAAATTATGTTGAAGACAAAATAGATAAGAGTGAGAATAATGAGAGTGTTCAAGGGTAATGAAGGAAACAATACTTTGATCAAACACAGAATTGGAATTTCAAACATGCCTGATGGAAATAATAAATTTTAAAGTGATAAGGATTATAAAATGAGAACACATGATTTAAAGGATACGAATTAAAGTAAAACTAGAGGTCAGGATACAAAGGGTAAGTAATGGTAATGGAGTAGTTGAATGAAAAACAAGAACATCAAACGTCGAAGAATAAAATATGAATGTTAAGAGAAAAAGGACGAGATACGAGATATTTTGACTTGGAGGAACATACATAGCGGATAAAAATCTTAAAATTTAATAAGATGGACACGGGAACTTGAGGTGGAATTAAAAATTTGAAAATGTGGACTCTCCTATGGATAAGATTGAAAATTGGTAATTATTATTATATCTTGCATAAATTATAATTGAAAAATTATGATTGGGGGCAGAGGGTCACAAGAGTAACTAGAAACGACAAAGGGATAATATTGACGGATAAGGGATAGTGAATTTCCAAGGATTTTCATGATATAAAATGTTAAGATCGGGAGATTAGAATGATATGATAGAGAGTAATATATCCAGGACAATGTAATTATTTGTATTAGAAGTTTCAATATTCAAATAATGAGAAATCAAGATTGTGGGCAACATGATAAATAGGTGATATCCGTCGAGGGGGGAGAAATCTAGCATGTGAGTGATACTCTTATCTTAGAGCCGTAAGGTATTCTTCTATCTTGATTGTGCTAGGTGCTAGTTTGTCCTTAAATTTTGAGGAAAAAATTTTTCTAGGGGGGTAGGATTGTAACCACCTAGTTTTTGGTAGAGAGATATTTTTGTCATTTTACATATAAGTAATATTTATGTTAATATTAAATAGTTCTAATATTATTTTTATTGTGGTTAGTGTGCTAGATAAATAGTTTGGACTAGGTGTTGGTTAGAGCCAATTAGAGCTAACTAGTATTAGTCATGATTTAGTTAGTTTGGACTAGTGCATAGATAGAATATTCCCTTTATTAAATAGATCCCTAACTCCTAATTAAAGATTTGTTTCTTGACAACCAGTAGGGGAGTAGAGAGGGGCAAATAGGACTTTGTAGATGACCTCAAACCCTATACTATAGACGGCCCTAATAAAGAGGGGAGGAGCCTCCTTTTATTGTCATTCTATATTCATTTCTTCCCTAAAATAGTTCTTGTACAAATTGAAACCCAAATCCCATCAATTTTCACTCAAATCCTCTTATTCCCAATACTTATACAATCTCATGGAGACCGAGGAGCTTGGAATTGCAAGGATCACCATTTGAAGGAACAATTTCTAAGAGCTCGTGTCCAAGCCAATCTCTACGTGTCCATTGGAGGAGTTTCATTAGGGTCTAACTCCCAATAGATATAATTTCTTATTTATAGTAATTTCATGGTTATATTGTAGTATTGGACTTTTAAGAACCCACCCATGGTTAAGGACAACCCCTATGGAGAAGCACTAGGTGCTAGAAGCCTCTATTGTGATAGTTATGATAGTTTTATGGCCAAATTGGGGAAAATTCAAATTTGGTCCACCAAATGTTTGAGGAATGACTCATGGGTAGTTTTAGAGTTTAATTCATGGTTTGGAGTGTCTACGTGTTTACAATTGGATACGTATAGGCCATATCATGATACACCATAGTACGTGTCGGTGACTTGGGTATTTTGAACCAATATGTGTATTTTCTTTATATTGCATTTTATTTAGCTATTATATATGTTGTTAGATCATAATACATGTGTTATGAGGGTTCCATGATGTGTTGAGGTATGTATCATGATGGTGTGACTATTGGAAGGACGTATCATGCGTATCGGAGTATGATACGTATGCGTATCACAAGTGTACACCAAGTGTTTGGTATAATGTATTGTTGTGTGTGTTTATTTAAATATAGTATTATATTGGGGGTAGTTATATTGATGTGGTTGTGGAGTAGAGGCTTCTGAAGGACATCAATGTAGTGAAGGGGGTTAGTTCAGTGGCAACAGCAGTAATGCCAACTTGGGAGCATACTATGTGAGAGTACGTGGGCCATGGGGGAAGGCACAACAGGTTGGAAGGAGATGAAGATTGGAATGGCAGCATGAAGGAGTTGAAGAGACTGTAGCAATATACTTGATGTAGACATGTGTGGGGGCTCAGTTTGTAGTAGGTTCTGCATACATCAACTGTTGTGTTGGTGCGAGCTTGAGGGCAGTTTAGGCACTGCTTGTGTAGGTTGCAGTTTGAAGTGAGGGTGCAGTGTTGGTTGGACTGCAGGTTACTAAGGGGTCTCGGGTTATTGCAGTTCAGGTGGTATATGTGTGTGTTTGTGTTATAGAGGGTGAAGTACTAGTGTTGTTATATGAAGGTAGTGATGGCTTGTGGTGATACAGGTATTGGTTGAAGGGGTGGTAGCTCTATGTTACAGCCGGATATAAGTGATGCAGACAGTTAGTTAGTATCGAGTTGGTTATGTTGAGTGTAGTTGGTGTTGGTCGAGGGGAGTGGTAGCTAGTATGTGTGTGGGTTTATATATATGTGTGTGGGGGGGGGGGTTTATGAGGAAGTATATGTATGTGTGTATAGGTATAGATGGGAGGTGAGTGATCTATGAGGAGTATATATGTATGTGTACAGGTGAGGGATTAGGTGTACTAGTAGGGAGTGTCAGGGTATCGATATGGGTTGACTGAGGTGTATGAGTAATGGATGTGGATGAGGTATAGTGAGAGGGGAGGTCAGTGATACCTAGTATCTTGGTATCTCACCACTAGGATACCAAGGTATTGGGGTAGTGTCTAGTATAGGGTGTTGAGAAGGTATTTGAGTTATAATTAAGGTATCGGGTAGGTATCATGATACGGGGCTAAGATATTAGGATACGGGACTAGGTAGTGGCTCAAAGCCAAGTTGTTGACCCATATCCATGGTATTGACCCATAGTTAAGATATTTGTAATACGGCTAATGTATTTGACTAGTATACCAAGTTAATACCCATAAGCCAAGGCATTATTTATAGTAGTTAATAGTGTGTATATTAGTACTATGAGCTAGTAACCTATTGGAATGACCTAGAAACCTAGAGATAACCTAGTAACACCTAGTATCGCCTAGTATGGCTTAATAAATCAACATAAAAGCTAGTTATGAACCCAAATTGGAGTGTTGGCCTAGTTTGACCCTAGAAACCTAGTTTTGACCTAGAAATTTAGTTTAAACCTATTTAAGCATAATTATGATTCTGAAACACCTGTTTGACTTGGAATTTCATATATAAGCCACTTGGACTCCAGTTTGGACACCTTCTTGAGTTTCTTGTTCATGACCACATGCGAGTACACATCTTTGTTAGTTTTCAGTACTTGATAGTATTTATATCACATGTTTTAGAACTGTTATACTTGATTCTGACATGATGGTACATGGACTAGTATTATATAGATCAAATCAGGAGATGCTATTTTTATTATCGTATGCATCGGGTGCTCCTTGTGCTCGTATCTATTCATGTGCATCAGATGCTCCTTGTACTCGTATCCATTCATGTGCCCATATCATATTCGTGTGCTTAACGTATAGCGATTGGATCCATGAGTATTAGTCGGGGTGGGAGAGTAGGAGTTGGTTATGTGATCAAACCTTTAGCGTATTCGTGTGCAAGTTAATTATATAATTCATGTATAATTGAGTTACCTTAGTATGGACGTGTCCATTCCCAAGTCGATCATATAATGAACTCGTACTCTAAATCACTTAGCTAGTATTTTTATTTCTCTTACTTATTGTTCCTACCATATTACATGTACTTAGCATTCAATTACTTTACTGTGCTTACCTGTTTACTCCAGTTGTATTACATTGTTTACTCTAGTTACCTATACATCTTGTATTTATTTCTATTACTTGTCATATATTCTCTTCCATGTATTTAGAACTGCATCAGAGTTTTATGTTCTGACTGCTTAGAATGGTAAAAACGAGTATAAATGGGTAATTCTAATCAAAATATGGCTTAGAATGGGCAAAATTGGTGAAACCGAGTATAGATACGTAACTCTAAACAAAATAAGGTATAAAAGTGGCATAGAATAGTAAAAACAAGTATATAAATATGATTCTAACTGAAATAAGATATATAATGCTCGTAGACAGGTGAAAACAAGTATAAATGAAAGATTACTAATGAAATATGGTTTAGAGTTAGCATACAATGATGAAAATGAGTATAGTTGGGTGATTCTAACCAAAATTTGGCAAAAATGGTCGAAGATTGGTGAAAACAAGTATAAATAGATGATTCTAACCGAAATATGGTATAAAACGGTCGTAGACTGGTAAAAACGTGCAAATATGTTATCCTAACTGAAATAGGGTGTAGAATGAGCATAAATGATTAAAAGGAGTATAAATGTGTGATTCTAACTGAATTATAGTTTAGAATGAACCTACAATGATGAATACAAGTATCGATGGGTAATCAAAACAAAAAATGGTTTAGAATGAGCGTACAATAATAAAAATGAGTATAGATGGATGATTCTAACAGAAATATATTATAAAACTGGCTTAAATGTGAAAACGGGTATAGATGGATAATTCTAATCAAAATATGGTATAAAATAGGCATAGAATGATAAAGACGAGTATAAATGGGTGATTGTAACCGAAATATGGCATAGAACATGCTTAGAATAGTGAAAACAAGTATTTATGGGTGATTTTAATCAAAATATGGCATAAAATGTGAATATATTGGTGAAACTGAGTATAGATGTGTAATTCTAACCAAAATAAGGTATAAAAGTTGCATAGATTAGTGTAAACAAGTATATAACTATGATTCTAAATGTATAAGGTATCAAAGTAGATTGGTGAAAACGAGTACTAATGAAAACAACTCTAGATGTGTAATTTAAACTAAAATATGGCATAAAATAAGCTTTCAGTGGTGAAAAAACTGTAGATGGATGATTTCAATCAAAATATTTTATTGAATGGGCGTAGATTGATAAAATCGAGTATGGATACAATCAGTCTAACCGAAATAAGGTACCAAATGCTCATGGAGTGGTAAAAAAAAGTACAAATGAATGATTGTATACAATAATGTGGTCTCGAATAAGCATACAATAATGTAAACGAGTAAAGATGGGTTATTCTAACCGAAATATGATAAAAATGGTCGTAGACTATTGAAAATAAGTATAGGTGGGTGAGTTTAACTGAAATATAGTATAAAACGGTCGTAGACTGGTGAAAACGAGTATAAATGAGCTATTCTAACAGAAATATGGTGTAGAATGAGCATAAAATGATAAAATGAGGATAAATGGGTGATTCAAACTGAAATATGATTTAGAATGAGCGTACAATGATGAAAACAAGTATAGATGGATAATTAAAAGCGAAATATAGTTTAGAATGAGTGTACAATGATAAAAATTAGTATAGATGGGTAATTAAAATCCGAAATATAGTTTAGAATGAGCGTACAATGATAAAAACGTGTATAGATAGATAATTATAACCAAAATATAGTTTAGAATGAGCGTACAAAATATGCTATTAAACTGGCATAAAATAGTAGAAACAAGTATAAATAGGAAATTCTGACTGAAATATGGCAAAGAACAGGCTTAGAATGGTGAAAACGAGTATAAATGGGTGATTCTAACCGAAATATGGTTTAGAATGAGCGAAGATTGGTGGAACTGGGTATAGATGCATAACTCTAACCGAAATAAGGTGTAAAAGTGGCATAAATCAGTAAAAATAAGTATTTCTAACTGAAATGAGTATAGAATATGCATATAATAATTAAAACAATTATAGATGGGTGATTCTAACCAAAATATGATATAAATATACATAGAATAGTGACTGATGTGAAGCCATAAAGTGTGTCAGAGAGAAAAGATAAAATCAAGGAAAAATAAGTGTCAACTGTTCAGAGCCATGCGTCCAAGAAAAATAGGGGTCACATGCTCTCCAGGCCGCATGTGTGTCTGTGCCGCATGGGGTTTAATGCTGCATGGAGTTCTCTAGAACTTAGTAAATTTCTCATTCGTTCAGCGAGTGAAAGCACAAGGTGTTCAAGGACAATGTGCAAATCAGAAGTCTTGCGTCCAACAAGATGGACGCAGGTTATCAGTATGCGGCAAGAGTTTAGCCTACATAACCCTCTCGGGCCACATGGCACTCTCAGTCGCATATGCTCATTAGCCGCATAGGAACTTCATCTTCTCCAACAGCAGGTTCGGCCATGACGAAAAAGCTCCAAAAAATTAAAATATTGTTTTGTTCATAAAACCTTATTTTAAGTCCAAATCGGGTGAACCAAAAACTAAAATGCTCTAAATTGAAAGTTCTATCATGTAGCAAAAACTAATTTCAAAGGCACAAGTTAAATAGATCAAAACCAAGAAAAACTCATGAAATCCATAAAACCCTAAGTTTAGAAATATAGATCTACACAAATACATCCATCAAAACATAAAACTCCAAATACTAAAAGTGCTAAGAAACATGTAATAAACATAACGAAACAATAATATGGAGGGTTTTTCCATTTCTCATGCAAGGTATAATTGCCTATGAAATGGGAAGAGAAAGCTAAAGAAAGAGGAAAAATGAAGAAGTGAAGAGAGGGTGTCACGACCTGCACCCGATATAGGGGTACAAGTACGCAGGTACGTCCAGCCTACGTTGCAGCATCGGCGGTAGAATATCGTCTAGGTCACAATACTATATAATCAATCTCACACGAATATCCAACTCCATAAGGAGGCACAGATATAGCAATATAATATGAAGTACTCAACCACAGAACTAAAGCACGATAAGATATCGAAAAAAAATCGAAATACAACCACAAGTCTAAACAACAAAATAATCTACTTTAAATAACATCCAAGTCTCAATATATGCCGAAAACAAATCTGGTACCATAATCTGCTAAAAGAAACTCACTGAATAACTAGTGATCCCGGATAGACCTCCCAGAAATCACACCTGAGCTACAAGGTCCAAGGCTGCATCTACTGTCCCTGTGGTCGGTAATATGTCGGACACCAGTCCTCTAACTCATAGTCTAAAAAATATATCTAGTCAGGATTGGAGCGAAGTATAACCCGATAATAGTACCAATTAATTGACAAGGACTATAAAACAATAAAATAGATGATGCTATATACTGAGAGAAAATAATAAATAGACGCAATGGCAAATAGTAAAGAGAACAGGCAATGTAGGCAATATAGTATAGTCAGTGCATATATAAAATGAAAGAGGGAGGAACTACAATATCATATACAGGGTAATGTAGTATATGAAACTGAATTGAAGAACTGTAACTATTCTAAGTGTTTGAAATACTAGTTTCGATATGTAATCGGCTTGGGAACTTGTACGATAGTTATATGGCCTGGCTAATCATACGTGAGGCGTATGATTAACACTAACAATATTTTATAATTTACAATAGGAATATGATCACATCTCTTACTAGCAATTTCCTCCACCCCTAATTAGTACAGTGGATCCAACCATGACAAGTTACGATACACGATCAATGTCCAATAATAATACCATGTACAATGTCTAATATCAATATCGTGTACGATGTCAATACGATAACCAATATAGCATCCCATGACTGAAGATCCAAGCTATATACTAGTCCGTGTACCATAGTGTCAAGAATCAGATGTAACATTTCTAAGCACTTAAAATATAGAAATTATCAAATAATGGAAATTATCAGAGAATGTACTCGCCTGTCGTCCAGAGCAATGAATGTCAAACTGTGTCTGAATTGGTCCTCAAGGACCTAGATATGAATATAAAGTCAAAACAGTATTTTAGAATTATAAACATGCATAACTAGGCTAACTCTTGACACTCATCTCATTACCTTACCCAAACACCAACACTGATATCAAGTTCCAATACCCAACTTAACTGATACTCTATACTCAACCTTGTTATATATACGTATCTATATATTACGTACTTCAATTATACCCCATAACTGACCCATGTATCCGCTCATGACTGATACACTAGTTGCCTAACTTGTTGCACATCCTACTTGCACTCACATCATTCCCATATTCAGCTATTAGTTGCTTAGATACACCACCTAGTATCCTTTGAATCACCACCTACAACTGAAAGCCTTAAATCCTAACTAGCACTGATACTTACATATCTAACTAACACTCTAACGGGTTGCCTACATTGACATGGCTGTTTCTTCTAGCATTTGCTCAGTCCAAGCAATGATCACCCCTAAATCTAGTTTAAATGCCAACTGCACTTACTACAGGTATCCCTCCTAACAGTTGTTGTACTGTACTTCACAAACAAGTACAATGCCACTAATACTTGTTGTTGGCACAATCAGGCACCCCAGGTCTAAACATTTCCTCATTTGATTCATACACCTCTATCTCACCTACCCACTTGTTTAACCATTCGTACATGTCCTTCTGACAATAACTTTGCGCATTCCCTAAACAGGGTACCACTCTGCTATTACCCAAAGACACATTCAAAATAATACAATGCCTTTACATGTTTAAACACTAAGACATTCAGTCCACTTGTTGAATTATTAATACTCAAGGGAGTATCACACATTAATATTACACAACCCAACCTCAAACACCACACACACACAAACACTCATATATATACACTAGGTACTAGGGTTCACGAATCCATATAGGTCCATGCAATAACACATCATAAAGGAAAAGAAGTACAAGTACAAACCTAGGTATGCTCGTAACCAAGCGGGTGATGCTCTTCCGCCGTCCGTGGAGGTCGGTCTCCGGCGGGTGGAGGGTGGTACCCCGACGGGTGCACAATAGCGGCAGTAGCAACAGTATCAGCAGTAGTAGGTGATGGCGGTGGCCGTAGCTAGGGTTGGGTTGAGAGAGGCTGCTGGTGGCGGTGGTCGTAGCGGTTGGAGGCGGTAATGGTTGTCGTCGGGATGGTTGTGGTGGTGGTTAAGAGGGTGGGTAAGGTGGTTGTTGTGGTTGCTCGGAGAAGAGGATAGTGATGGTCAACGGTGATGGAAGATCGGAGATAGATGACTGGATATATCAGGGAGTTGCTCGATCGTGGGTGGAAGAGGAAGTCGGAGAAGAAGGAGATGATGGTGGTTGTCTATTGGTGGTGATCGGGAAGGATGACTGGCTGTGGTGGTGATAAGATGGTGATGGAAATAGGATGATGGTGGTGGTGGAGATGGCTGTTGTCGGGGAGGTGATGGTGGTGGTCGAGATGATGATGTTAGCGGTGGTGACGAGGGATAGGCGGTGGTTGTTAGTCAGAGAAGAGAAGTCGAGGGAGTGGTCGTTGCTCGGAGGAGAAGGGTCAGAGATAGCCGAGGTGTGGTGCTCGGGAAGAAGATGAAGAAGGAGAAGAAGTAGTTTAGGGTTCGGTTTTTGGATGTTGGTGTGAAAGTTTTGGAGAAAATAGAGAGAGGAGGAGAAGTGTTTATGTAGGAGAGAGATAGGGGTGATTGCATTAGGATTAGGGCCGGCCACAAGGCTTCCTAGGGATGGGGAAAGGTTCTACATGAAGGAATGGAGGGCTAGGATGGGCTAGGTTTTGAATGGATGGTGTAGATGATGTAGGGAAAAAAGTTAGTGTGTAGTACACTCAAAATGGAGGAAAAACCCATGTAGAGGACCGGTCAACAATGAGGGGGGGTTTCTTCATGGCTTGGCTCCAATGGAAGGTGGACACCTCATTGTCTTTTAGCACAAAAGCCCCTAACAATTGGGAAATTACACAAACGATGGGGTTTGGGATTGGATGAGGAAAAAAACCATATTTGGTGTGATGTAGTGGGTTAAAAGGGTGTGTGGTGTTTAGTATAAACCTTGAGGGTATGAGTGGGGGATTTGGGTTGGTGTTGAGTCTAGTTTTGGGTTAGGTTGGGTCCTTACACCAATTTAATTAAAATTAGTGAAAATAATATTCTTTAAATAATTGAAAGTGCATAGGGTTAAAATTGTGTGGGACACAAGTGTCATGGACGTAGTAGGCTCAGAATAGATTATTGTCATTATTTGGGTTGCACAAAGCGGGTCGAGATTGTGTCTCCAATTTCGATTGGAACGGACAAAGATGCAAAGTTGGATTTACATGAATTTAAAAATAAATGTTTGTAACGAATATTATGTTACACAAAGGTCAGAATAGAAGACTGGCATGTCTAGGACAAGGGTGTAAAATTTGTTGGACAGCTGAAACTAGTGTAGTACTCTAGATATTTAAACAACGGTAAAGTACAACAATTGAATAAAAATCACAGTAGTGAAATATAATGCCAATAATTAATTCTAAATAATACTAATTTAATCCATAATCCTATATTTGGTCAGGGGATTTAGAAATACATGTGAGGGATTAAACTAAATGCTAAATAAAAAAGATTAGGGATTTGTCTAGTAGGTTTTTAGGTCTAGTCTACTAACCCATGCATTAATGAACACAATATAATATAATATAATATATATATATATATATATATATATATATATATATATCATACAATTATTAACACAATAAATAAATATGCTAAATGACAATAAAATTCTATTCTAGAAATATGGTAGTGATAAGTCTACCCCCCTTAGAAAAATTTTGTCCTCAAAATTTAAGACACATTATCTCTCTCTGACCAATCATAACCTATTCATTAATCTTCACTATGGTCAAACCCCCAACAACCAAGGTTTAAGGAAGTCCTACCTACGGTCATACAACATGCAATCTAGAGAAAGAAAACAAACATGCATGGTTATGGTCTCTTTTGTCATGGTGTTGCAATCTTTGTCAGGGTGTACTACTAATTATATTCTAGCAAAAAATTACTGATATAAGTTACGGTACTAAGGAATCATTCAATCAATCAAATAGATAGAAATGAATGGAAGGAAAGAACAGAACAAAACCTTATAACCCATCACCTGCAGTATCGGTCTCCTCGATCGCCATTGCAAATGCCTCGCCCTGCTGGGGTGGCTCTCTCTGCGGGTGCTGAGCAATCTGCGGTTCCACAGGTGGCCTAACTGGACCTCTATGATTTGGAGTTGTACGTTATCCGGAAAGATAAGAAGTTAGAAGACAATCCCTCACTCAATGTCCCACAGTGCCACGGTACAAAAAAAGTCCTAGCCTTACTCTACAGCTCTCCCAAAGGTGACCTGGCTTTTTACAGAAATGACAAGCTTGCTGGGTCTGCCTCGAAGGTTGCTGTTGATCTTGCTGAATACGATCTGGTGCCTGGTGCTGCTGGTGGTGATGCTGAAACGTCATCGGCTGCTTCTGAATATGGGGATGCCTGGCCGGTCCCGCGCTGCCACTCGTATCTCCAAAAATATCGTAACTCCTCTTAGGCTTGAGATCCAGATCCTCCTCTGCAATCTGGGCATCCATCAAGATATTCTCAAAGGTAGCGGTATGACGACCAAAAGTGCGCGACCTAATCTCCCTCGTTAGCCCCTTTCCAAACTTCTGGGCTCAATCTCCTGGGTCCCGAATCATAGACGATACAAAATGGCTCAATCGACAAAATTCTGCAGCGTACTCATCGACCGATATGTTCCCTTGGACCAAGTCATGAAACTGACTTTCCAAAACTCCCAGGGCCACGTCAGGAAAGAATTTCTCCTTGAAAATCTCCTTGAAAGTCTTCCAAGTAAGTCCTTGAGTAGTAAGTCTCGGCTCTGTGCGATACCACGTGAGTGCGATATCAAACATCTGATTGTCGGCAGCCTCTATCTGCATGCTCTCCAGAATTTGGGCCAATCGCAAGTTTCTCTCCATATCCTCTAACCAGTCATCAGCGTAGAGTATCCCCTCGATACCCTTGAACTCTTGAGGTACCATCCTCTTGAAGTCAACTATAGTGCCTGGCCTCTGTTATTGCTGCTGGCCAGGATACTGCGAGACAACTCTCTCAACTGCTTCTAGGGCCACCTGGTGAGCATTCTCCATGCTCTCTCTCATCAGCTCAGTTTGTGCTAGGTGCGCCTCTGCCTGCACCCTCTGAGCCTCAGCCTGAACATACTGGGCCTCTGTCGTCACCCTCTGGGCATCTACCATGCCCTGAATCAAAGTAAAAACCTGTGCCCCATCAGCAGACACACCTCCAGGAAAAGAAATCTACGGCGGGAGAGGAAGGTCCTCCACAAAAGCTGGAACAGCCCTCTGGAAAGGTGGGGGAGGAGGAGGACCCCCGAAAGTTGCTGAAACTCCTATACAGATAGAAGGTGAAGGAACAGTCCTTGCCACTCCCTATATAGGAGGTCAAGAAGTGGCTTACCTCTCCGACACGGCAGTTGCTCCTGATCGCAGCGATCTGGTCTTCGGCGGCATCCTGAAGACGGATCAAAACAAGAAGAAGTCATTAAGGCACAAAAATACGATATCATCAAGGAAGGACAAAATATTCAGAGAAGCAATATTCGGAAGAATAGCAATATCAATAGATTGGAAGTGTTCCTAATTGTGATTGAGTATTCGCTCTTATCCTATTATACTATATCCTAGATCCTATTACAGTCTCGTAGTAGTACAACTAAGTCGTTATACTACCATGACTGCGTACTACTTGCAAAGTCTAACCTGGATGGGCCACCACTAAAATGTGTCATGATTCGTACCCGATATAGGGGTACGAGTACGCGGGTACGTCCAGCCTACGCCACAACATCGGCAGTATAACGCTGTCTAGGTCACAATGCTATCTAATCAATCTCACACGAATATCCAACTCCATTAGGAGGCACACATATAGAAATATAATATGAAGTACTCAACCACAGAACTAAAGCACGATAAGATATCAAAAAAAATCGAAATACAACCACAAGTATAAACAACAAAATAATCTACTTCAAACAATAATATCCAAGTCTCAATATATGCTAGAAACAAATCCGGTACCATAATCTGCTAAAAGAAACTCACTAAATAACTAGTGATCCTGGCTAGATCTCCCAGAAATCACACCTGAGCTACAAGGTCCAAGGTTGCATCTACTCTCCCCGTGGTCCGTAATATATTGGACACTAGTCCTTTAAGTCGTAGTCTGAAAAATGCATCCAGTCAGGATTGGAGCAAAGTGCAACCCGATATTAGTACCAATTAATTGACAAGGACTATAAAACAATAAAATAGATGATGCTATATACTGAGAGAAAATAATAAATAGATGCAATGGCATAGAGTAAAGAGAACAGGCAATGTAGGCAATATGGTATAGTCAGTGCATATATGAAATGAAAGACCATTTGTCTAGTCTTTAATGATCTTTTTTATGGTTATGCCGGCAATGAGCACCAATCGTGTTCGGACAACGAAGCTTACACTCACAGTGCAATGTAGGCAATATGGTATAGTCAGTGCAATATGGTATAGTTAGTGCATACATGTGAGGAATTAAACTAAATGCTAAATAAAAAAGATTAGGGATTTGTCTAGTAGGTTTTTAGGTCTAGTCCACTAACACATGCATTAATGAACACAATATAAGATATATATATATATATATATATATATATATATATATATATATATATATATATAATGCAATTATTAACATAATAAATAAATATGGTAAATGATAATAAAGTCCCTATTCTAGAAATGTGGTAGTGACAGAGGGAGAGAGAGAAAATAATAGGTTATATACGGTAGGGTTTGAATGTTGAACCAAAGGTTCTCATGAGTGAACCAAACTATAAAATAAATCATAAACCATGTTAAACCAAAGAATGGGTCTTGTCTCCATGCACAAGCAACTAAGCTAAAATAAAAATACGTTCCAAATACGTTTATCGGGAACAGAAAGTGACATCTCTACCCACCTTAGAAAAATGCTGTCCTCGAAATTTGATTCCAAGCAATAGCTAGAGAAGTCAGGACAAGCACGATATAAATATACTAGCAACTACACATGCAAGCAATATCATCACAATATAAAGGTGATCACCATATCACGGAAACTAGATACGAAGGCATAAGGTAGAATATACCTTCTGAATCGAACATGTGCGGATACCGAGACTGAATATCGTCCTCGCACTCCCACGTTGATTCTTCAAGAGTGTGATGTCCCCAAGCAACCCGGACAAGAGAAATAGTCTGGTTCTTGAGCACCTTCACCCTTCGATCCAATATGGATATGGGTTGCTCCTTGTAAGATAAGTCGGTACCAACGACTAATTCAGAGTGATCGAGGATATGAATCAGATCCGGAACATACCTACGTAACTGAGACATATGAAATACATAGTGTACCTCACATAACAAAGGTGGAAGGGCAAGACGATAAGCAACATCGTCTACCCGCTCGAGAATATCGAACGGACCTACGTATCTGGGACTAATCTTTCCGTGAATCCCGAATCTAATGACTCCACGGGTGGGCAAAATTCGTAAAAGTACGTGATCGCCAACATGAAAATCTAAAGGTCTACGATGCTGATATGCCCAGTGATGATGCATATCTTGTGCAACCCGAAGTCGCTCTCTAATCTGTTTGACAACCTATAATATTTGTTCTATCATTTTAGGGCCTAAAATATTTTGCGCTCCAATGTCGTCCCAAGCCAATGGTGATCTACACTTCCTGCCGTATAGTACTTTGAAAGGTGCCATCTGAATACTCGCCTGATAACTATTATTGTACGAGAATTCCACCAAGTGAAGGTGATTCTCCCAAGATCCACCAAGATCTAAGGTACAGGCTCGTAGCATATCCTCCAAGGTCTGGATGGTTTTCTCTGATTGTCCGTCTGGGGTGGTAAGCGGTGCTGAATCTTAACTTGGTGCCCAAGTTCAGGTGCAAACTTTTTCAAAAATGAGAAGTGAACCGTATATCTCGATCTGACATGATACTTACCGGGATACCATGTTGTCTCACTATCTGCCACATATATATATTTTAGCCAATTATTCTGTAGATTGTCCTACTCGAAAAGGAAGAAAGTGAGCTACTCTTGGGAGACGATCTACTATCATCCAAATTGTATCTCGTCCAGTCGGTGATCTAGGTAAACCAGTCACAAAGTCCATTGTGATGTGTTCTCACTTCTACTCTAGAATAGGAAGCGGCTGCAATAATCCTACCAGTCTCTGTTGTTCTGTCTTCACTTGCTGACATATCAGACATCGCGACATGAAGCGTGCTATTTCCCTCTTCATTCTATTCTACCAAAAGTGTTGCTTGATATCTTGGTACATCTTTATGCCTCCCGGATGAATGTAATACTGGAAACTATGTGCTTCAGTCACAACTTCTTGCCGAATATCCCCACTCGGTACGAATGGCCGATTTTTAAACCATAGTGTTCTATCCTCATGTATATCAACTCCTTCCGAACACCTGACTCACATTCTTCCCATAGCGTTTAAATCTTCAAGTCCTCTGTCTGAGCTAATTTGATTATATCTACCAAAGTTGACTGAATCTGTAGGCTCGCCTGAACTCCTGTACTCTTTGAAAGTACTATCTCGATACCCATCTCTCTTAGGTATTCTAGAACATGCTTTAAAGTAGTCAACAAGAATTCTCCACTTCTTCTTCTAAGTACATCAGCTACTACATTAGCCTTGCCTGGATGGTATTGAAGTTCCATGTCATAGTTTTTTAACAACTCTAGACACCTCTTATGCCTCATGTTCAGGTCCTTCTGCGTGAACACATACTTCAAACTCTTATGATATGTGAATATTTCTATTCGATCGCTACATAAGTATGTAACAGAATACTCAGGAGAAATCCTCTGGAACAACCTCGTCCTCTAGTGCCAGTACTGCTCCAGCGTCAGCTCCTGTCCCATATACCTCGGGGTAAACCTCATCTACTATACATGGGAACATAATCCGAATCCAGGTCCTCATAGGACATAGCAAGGTACAAGAATAACTCAAGCCAAAATAAAATACAGTATAAAAATAGATCCTCAAGGCAAGTTATATAACTTGCTAAGTGAAATGCAAATGAGAGCATCACTAGTACTCAGGCTGAGACCATTACAAGCTCTGTGTCAGGGAGCCGGTAGCAGTAATATCACGTAATGGACCAAGCTCTGGAATAGAGACTAAAGTACCACAATAATAAAATATATATGTATGTAATCAGCCTATAGTCTGTATGTCTCTCCCCATCCAATGTAATCACATGTCTCATGTCTACGATGTCTCATGTCCATAACACGCAAGATCATGACCTCTAGCTAGTACAGCGAGTCATAATGATATCTATGTATATGCAAGTCTTATGTCACGAATCTTGTAAGCCTATACAGAATCACCATGAATAACTTAGGAAAGATTCTGTCACATGAATAGTATCAAGTGTCCTATGGTATGACGTACTTGGTAAAGCAAGCACAAAAATATATAGGATCGTGGATTCAACTCTCTAAGTGACGTTACATGACTCCGCGTACGGCGTCGGCACCCAAATCTTGTTCGGACGCTAAGAAATGTCTCACGGTCCTAGATTGAACAGGTACATCATAAAAGTATATAGAAAGAATACAATCAAATAATAGCACATGATCTTCTGCAAGTTGGCAAGGTACATTTGCATGTGTTCTGAGCTCCGTCAGTTGCTCCGAGATAAGTAGAATCTCCATGTACGCCATCGGATGCTGAAACAAATATTTTCATTGCTCTCAAAATACTTGAAATAGCTACAATTTGGACATAGGGGCAAAATTGACAGTTTCTGGTCAAAGTGGGGTCCACATGTGGCCCACTTCGCACCAAAAATTATGCCAGAGATAAAGTTATCCAAATTTATCAAACTTAGTGTCTACACATCCAAATGATGATGCAAACTCAACGGAATATCTAGAACTGGATTTCGATGAGCCGGTCATGAAATCGCCCGTCAAGTAGAACCGTGGGACCCAAAAAAATGGAGTTTTGTTAACGTTCTCAGAATTGAACCAAACTTGGGTCACAGGACCAGCGTAACACAATAAATCCGATGGCATAAGTTTCATTATAAAATAATAAGCATACACAAAATTATGACGAGTGTCAGAACAAGTCGATATGGGACTTTTCGGTGGATACGCGTTGATTTCAGTGTGCACGTACATCCAAATCAACTTTCGTGAAATCTCACACGTCTGTGTTGATGATATGCGCCTTTCGGTATAATTCGTACACGACGAAGTCACCTTGTTTAGTGGAACATATCCCGTTTCGAGAAATTTTGGGTTGAGAAAACTAAGTTTTTGGTCAATTTCAACCGCGAAGAAAATATAGCATACAATAAATTATAATAAACTAATTAAAGAGATTAAATCTTGGTTATGTTGTCTAATTTACTGTTTAAGTAGAATTTAAAATTTTAACTAGGTTGGAAGAAAAACAGCCATGAACATGGGTGTTTGGGACAGTTTTCTAAACTACAAATTGGGTCTTTTTTTCGGTTTTGCGTCATGAATTGCGACATACACAGGAACGATACACCAAACTAATTTTACAGGCTTTAAGAGGGTCATGTAGTCTTCGAATAGGATTTGATAGATCAATATTTGGATAACTGTGCAAAGAGATACAAGGGTAGGAAGTAGCATACCTTACCGTTTTGCTGCTGCTCGAAATTAGGCGACTTGCGGCGGTGGTCGGGTAATCGTCGGCTGCTGTGGTTGGTCGGGGTGGAAGAGGAGATGTTGGTGGTGAGGTTCGGCTAGGCTGGGGGTTTTATAGGGTAGAGAGGGAGCAGTTACGGAAAGCGGAAGAGAGGGGGTCGGGGAGGTTTCAGGAAGGGGAAGTGAGGGGGTTACTGTAGCTAAAGTTGGAGAGTTTGTGGGTCGGGTTAGTGGGTTACGGGTATAGGTGGTCTAGTTTGGTTTGGTTTAGGTTGGTTTGGGTTGGTTTGGGTTGAGTTGGTTCGGTTTGGGTTGGTTTAATTAAAAATAATACAATTAGCTATCTAAAAATAGTTTTGGAGCCCAATAAATTTCAAAAAAATTACACAATATCCTATTATTAGTTATACACCCAAAAATATAATTTTTTTACTATTTTAATAATTAATTTAATATACAAAAATATAAATCCATAAATAATATTTATTATAATTAACTAAAAATAATAAAAAATTCTACAATAATAATTAATAAAAATTTTAAATTAAATTCTAAAAATTAGGGTGTTTACAATCTATCCACCTTAAAAGAATTGCATCCTCTTAATTAAGAAAATAAAACATAACCGGTCAAGAAAAAGTTTGCTCTAGAAGAGATGACGCGGTTTGCAAAACATGTTTGTTGAAGCACGACACAAGGGATAATGAACCATGAACAAGGAGAAATCGAGTGGAAGGGTGAGGGTATTGTTCAAGCAGAACATGTAGGAAAAGAATAAAAACTTTTTCCTAGGCAATGAGAGATAAGTAACTCAAGAGTAAAGGAGCCTAGTTAGAACGAAGATCAACTACGGCTTATGAAAACTTGGGTACCACTGACATATTACTAATCTAGGCTAACAAGTTCATGATAACATAATACTAGATATAGGCTAGGAAATAGAACTAACAAACACATGCTAAAGTATTACTAGGAATATTCGCTATTATAGCTAGCTATGATAAAACTAAATATTACTCATATTCGCTACTCCTCGAGTATGTGTCTCCTCTACTGTCATCGCAAAAGCCTGTCCACGTCCTTGTGGTGGTGCCATCTCTGTTGTTAGGCCTGCTAGAAGAGTGTTGTATGTGGTGCCAAGGGTGGCCTGGGCTGATATCCTCCCGGTGCTGGTAAAGCTTGTTGGTTTACCATCGTCGCTCCCTCTCGACGCTCAGGGCAATCCTTGGCTGAATGTTGGTTGGATCCGCAAATTAAAAATAATCCCAACTTGCATCTGCACTCGCTCTCGTAATAACCTCGCTTGCCACAATATTGTCATATAGGCAGTGCCTGCGAGCTGCTCTGGGTGGCTGGTGCATGTGAGATTTCTTTGCAGCTTCTCTTTGTGATGCTCTAGCTGGTGCTGATGTGAACGGCCATTTCTGGCTTGACTCTCTCCTGGTGACGCGCTCCATGCGTTGGGCTGCAGCAAGAATGTCTGTGTATGAAGTAGGCACAACGGATTCGATCAATCTCTGTAGCTTAAAGCTAAGTCTGTCGAAGAACTTCTCTGCCTTTTCCTCTTCTGTCGGAATCAGAGTAGGGCGAAGCAACTCAAACGGATGAACTACGCATTGTACTCTTCTACCGTCATGTTGCCTTGAATGAGGTAGTTAAACTTATCTTTAAGTTTCGCTCTGGCAATGGCTGAAATATATATCTCCTGGAAGAGTCTAGAGAACTCCTCCCAAGTGACTCGTCAGGTCTGAGCCATTTCTCCTCAGATAGCCACTAGTAATGTACAGTGTCCGTCAACTGCATCCTGACGACAGTTATCCAACACTCTCTCGGAAGCTCAACTGCTTCTAATTGATGTTGAGTGTTTATAAGCCACTCATGACCTTCAGCAGGCTCCTTCTTGCCTGAAAAGATACGGGGCTTCAGCTGACAAAAATCAGTGATAGATCCCGTCGATGGTCGTCTAGCTGGTGAGTTTGCCTGCTCCAGTGCTGTCACTAGGATATTCCTCAAGTTTTCCTTTTGGCGTTGTTGGGCCTATTGATGAACCAGTTGTTGTGCTTGCATCAATACGTAGAATATTTGGAACATCTGCTGACCATCCATCGGCTGTCCTGGTGGAAAAAGGGCATTTGTGGAGTAAACTGCGACGGTGGTGGAATGTCGTCTCACCGGAACCTCGAGGTGTGTTAATCTGCTTGATTGCTTTGTTGAGTGGATGGATCTTCACCAATGGTGTCACTCCATCGTCGTAAGTGACCACAATACCTTGTGGTGTACCCGCGGGATTCTTGTCACTAGCTCGTGGATCTATTACTCTGCATCCAAAGTAAACTATGAGAGGCGCACAGAGGAATCAAGACAAGATGTAAGTCAATATATTATTTTAAAGTCGATATAGAGGTCAAGAACATATCAACAAGTGGATGAGATCCTATAGTCTATCATATCCTAATCGCAGGCTTGCTCGGTTCCTTAGTTGAAACCAAAGCAATATGGTCGTAGACCTGCATAGGCCACCACAAAAACCATGTCATGCCCCAGTCCCAAAATACTGAGGGACTAGCCATGTGGCAATGGCCAGCAGCACAACTCTAATGAGCAAACCTAATTTAATGGACCTGTTAGAGTGCACTTAAGCTGTAATAAATATTAATGCAGTCTAGACCATCTATCACAGAATAATTCTAACCTTATCCACAAAAAGTAAACACAAGTCAATATGATAGACTAGTCAAGATAATAAATAAAGAAAATAGTCTATCATTAAGTTATCATAAATAGTGTCTCAAGGAACAACCCGATAAAATAAGAAAAGAGAATAAGTCAATACATATGTCCATGACTCAAGATATAAAATAATTGGAAGCATAAATAACTGAGTATGTAACAGAATACTCAGAAGAAATTCTCTGGCACAACCTCGTCCTCTAGTGCCAGTACTGCTCCAGCGTCAGCTCATATCCTGTATATCTCGGGGTAAACCTCATCTGCTATACCTGGGGACATAATCAGGATCCAGGTCCTTAGGGGACATAGCAAGGTACAAGAATAACTCAAGCTAAAATAAAATGCAGTATAAAAATAGATCCTCAAGGCAAGCTATGCAATCAGCTAAGTGAAATACAAATGAGAACATCACTAGTACTCAGGTTGAGACTACTACAAGTTCTGTGTCGGGGAGCCGGTAGCAGTAATATCACTTAATGGGCCAAGCTCTGGAATAGAAACTAAAGTACCGCAATAATAAAATATATGTATGTAATCAGCCTATAGTCTGTGTGTCTCTCCCCACCCAATGTAATCACACGTCTCATGTCCACGACGTCTCGTGTCCATAACATGCAAGATCATGACCTCAAGCTAGTACAGCGAGTCATAATGATATCTATGTATATGCAAGTCTTATATCACGAATCCTGTAAGCCTATACAGAATCACCATAAATAACTCAAGAAAAATTCTGTCACATGAATAGTATCAAGTGTCCTATGGTATGACGTACTTGGTAAAGCAAGCACGAAAATATATAGGATCGTGGATTCAACTCTCTAAGTGGCGTTACACGACTTCGCGTACGGCGTCGACACCCGAATCTTGTTTGGACGCTAAGCAACGTCTCACGGTCCTAGATTGAACAGATACATCACAAAAGTATATAGAAAGAATACAAGCAAATAATAGCATAGGATCTTCTGCAAGTTGGCAAGGTACACTTGCATGTGTTATGAGCTCCGTCAATTACTCCGAGATAAGTAGAATCTCCAGGTATGCCTCCGGATGCTGAAACAAATATTACCATTTCTCTCAAAATACTTGAAATAGCTAGGATTGACTACCCATAAGTCCAATTTGGACACAGGGACAGAATTGACAATTTTTGGTCAAAGTAGGGTCCACATGTAGCCCACTTCGCACCGAAAAATATGTCAGAGACAAAGTTCTTCAAATTTATCAAACTTAGTGTCTACGCATCCAGAACGATGATACAAATCCAATAGAATATCTAAAACTGGATTCCGATGAGCTGGTCACAAAATCGTCGGTCAAGTGGAACCTTGGGGCCCACAAAAATAGGACTTCGTCAACGTTCTCAGAATCGAACCAAACTTGGGTCACAGGACCAGCATAATTCTACGAATCCTATGGCGTAAGTTTTGTTGTAAAACGACAAGCACACACAAAATTATGATGAGTGTCAGAACAGGTCGATACTGGGTTTTTTGGCAGATACGCGTTGATTCTAGTATGCACGCACATCCAAATCAACTTTTACAAAATCTTACACGTCCGTGTTGATGATACGTACCTTTCGATATAATTCACACACGACGAAGTCACCTCGTATAGTGGGACGCACCCTATTTTAAAAAAATTTGGGTTTAGAAAATTAAGTTTTTATTCAATTTCAACCGCAAATAAAACAAAGAATACAACAAATTATAATAAACTAATTGAAGAGATTAAATTCAGTTATGTTGTCTAATTTACTGTTTAAGTGGAATTTAAAAATATTAACTAGGTTGGAAGAAAAACAGCCATGAACATGGATGTTTGAGACAGTTTTCTGAACTACAAATTGGGTCATTTGTTTATGTTTTGCGTCGCAAATTACGACCGACACAAGACATGATACACCAAACTAATTTTACAGGATTTAAGAGGTTCATTTAGTCTTCGCATAAGATTTGACATATCAACATTTGGATAACTGTACAAAGAAATACAAGGGTGGAAAGTAGCAAACCTTACTGTTTTGCTGCTGCTCAAAATTGGGCGACTTGCGACGGTGGTTTGCAGCGGCGTGTGACGGCGGTCCGGTGATCGTCACGGCTGTGGTTTATCGGGGTGGAAGAGGAAATATTGGTGGTGAGGTTCGGCCAGGCTGGGGATTTTATAGGGTGGAGGGGGAGCGGTTACGGGAAGCGGAAGAGAGGGGGTCGGGGAGGTTTCAAGATGGGGAAGTGAGGGGGATACTGTAGCTGAAGTTGGGGAGTTTATGGGTCGGGTTAGCGGGTTGCGGGTATGGGTACAGGTCTAATTAGGTTTGGTCTAGTTTGGTTTGGTTTAGGGTTTTTTGGGTTGAGTTAGTTCGGTTTGGGTTGGTTTAATTAAAAATAATGCAATTAGCTATCTAAAAATAATTTTGGAGCCCAATAAATTCCAGAAAAATTATACAATATTCTATTATTAGTTATACACCCAAAAATATAATTTTTGTACTATTTTAAGAAATAATTTAATACAAAAAATATAAATCCATAAACAATATTTATTATAATTAACTAAAAATAATTAAAAAATTCTACAATAATAATTAATGAAAATTTTAAATTAAATTCTAAAAATTAGGGTGTTTACAGGGATCAACTGACACACTTTCTCCAGAAATAATGTGTCCAAGAAAGGATATGTGATCCAGCCAGAACTCACACTTACTAAACTTTCCATATAACTGGTGCTCCCATAAAGTTTGCAGAACTATCCTGAGATGTTCTTCATGCTCCTCCTCATTAAAAGAATATAACAGGATGTCAGGAATGAATACTACCACAAATTGGTCTAAGTAAGGCATAAAAATATTGTTCATCAAGTCCATGAATATCGTTGGAGCATTAGTCAGTCCGAATGGCATAACTAAGAATTCATAATGCTCGTATCATGACCTAAATGCTATCTTTGGTATATCCTCCTGGACTCGCACCTGATGATATCCTGATCGTAAATCTATCTTTAAGAAGACTCTTGATCCACTTAACTGGTCAAACAAATCATTAATCCTTGGTAATGGGTACTTGTTCTTCACGGTCACTATATTAAGCCGTCCATTATTCATACACAACCGCGTCGATCCATTCTTCTTCTTCACCAATAACAATGGGGCTCCCTACGGTGATGCACTGGTCCGAATAAACTTCTTCTCCTTCAGTTCTTCTACGTATCGATATAACTGATCAAGTTCTGATATCGACATAGGGTACACCTTCTGGGATACTGGTTCTGCTCCTGGCATAAACTCTATACAGAACTCTACTGCTCTAACTAGGGGTAATCCAGAAAGATCGTTGAGAAAGACATCCATGAACTCTTCAACTATCTTGGGCAGCGGGTTTGCTTCCCTTGCTACTATTGTGACTCCTCCCTTATAATGGTCTATTGCTATTCTACTAAGGACAAACTCTTCTAGACCAAAAATTCTAAACAACACTCTACCCTCACGACAGTCTATTATTGTATGACTGTCTCTCAACCAGTCCATGCTTAAGATAACGTCAAAGTTACCTATAGGGAACTCTATCAACTTTACAGGTAATAAATGCCTACATACTATGACTGGACATGCTAGACACACCCTACTAACTTCTACGATCCCATTGCATGTGAGTATATTCAGCCTCGTTGGCAATGCCTCAAACTTTAATCCAATACGTATCGTATATCGTGCAGATATAAATGAGTGCGAAGCTCCAGAATCAAATAAAGCTATGGCAGAAAAGGTTGTAACAAAAATGTTACCTACCACTACGTTGTCCGGTGTCATAGCTTCCTCCAAAGACAAGGTGAGTGCATGCCCTTGTTGATTATGTTGTTGCTGCCTATAAAGTTGGGCCTGCGTCGGCAATGGACGTTGAGCCAAAGGTCGTGCTGCTACTGCTGGTCCTCTTTGCTGTACTTTCCTTGGAGCTGGCAATGCAGGAATCTTTTGTACTGGCCCTCCTAGTCTCTGCATTAATGGGCACGTGGAAATCTTGTGATCAATGCTCCAATATCTCAAATATAGTCTGTTAGCTGCCAGACAAACATCCCGAATATGACCTCCTTTTCCACAGTAGGTACAATATGTCGGTGCTCCTCGTCGTTGTTGTTGCTACTGCTGCTACTGCTGCTGCTGCCTCGGCTGCTGCTGTCGAGTTGGTATTGTCACTGTTAAAACTGTCGTCCTCCGCGGTGCTGGATCATATATACGGACGCTAGGTGATGGAGTTGACATTCGGGGTAGTGATCCAACCTTATTATTCTGTCCATGAGGCCTCTTCTGATCCACTCTTCTTGATGCCATCCTTTGAGAAGTAAGCTCAACCCTCTTGGTTACTATCAATACCGCCTCGAAGGTCTGGAAGTCGTGCATCTCTACCATGTGTAAGATCTCTTAGTGAAGTCCTTGCTAGAACCTTATTGTTCTCTCCAACTCTGTTGCTACCATGGTTGGAGCAAATCTACTAAGTCGACAAAATTCTGCTGCATAGCAGTCTACTGTCCTTCCAGCTTGCTTGAGATTAATGAACCTTTGCTGCAACTCATACTGAGGCACAATTCCAAAGTACTCCACCCTGAACCGGATCCTTAAATCCTCTTATGAAATAGGACGCCTCAATCCTACCTTCATCGTAGCCTACTAATCTCTTACAAGATCTTGGTGTTGTAGGCGAACCAGGTCAACTTGTTCCTCGGCCGAAACTTTAGCCACCGTTAGAATGGTCTCAATATCTCGGAGTCAATTGTCTGCCATGATTGCATCCTCCGTACCATCGAAATATCATGGGTTCAGTCTACAAAATCTAACAGATGCCCCATAATATATTCTTTCGCCTCGTTCTAGGACTGTTTGCAACCATTGGTTTAACAGGATATTATGTTCCTGCTACTGGAGTTGTTGTTGCTGATGATGTTGTTGTTGTTGTTATTGTTGTTGTTGCACCACCATCTGGTGTTATTGGGAAGCCAACAATCTGCAGATAATCTCTAGCAAAGCCGGGTATCCAATACTGCTGGCACTGCGGAAGGTATGAGAACACCTGGAGCTGTTGCTCTGTTCCATTTATCGCGGGCTCTACTCGGATCCTTGGCTGGGGTTCCACAAAATTTTGTTCCACTGGCAACTCTGCCTCTCTTGTTGCTGCAACATCGGAGGAAGAAGAAGCCCAAAAGAAGAGCACAAGAAATAATAAGCACAAGATGAGAAGGAACAAGAAAGCTATCAATCTGGAAGAATTCAAGCTGAGTATCGAATAGGACGAATTTAGAATTTCAAGAAGGATCATGTTTTGATTGAGACTCCTATGACCATGACATCCCACAAGTCTGAAGAACATACCTGCATGGGCTACCACTAAAACCTTGTCACACACCAGTACCGGAATTCAGAGACGGACATGGCCAACTACCCCGTACAAGGTGCTATACATCGTACGATAATCATGGTTGTACAAGACAAGAGGGTGTGTGCTACAATCACGTCTCCTATGTTCAAGAACTATGTCTCAATAATTCAAACAAGAAACAGTAAGCAAAGAGCATATATGATAAGCAATAAGGCATCCCAAACACTTTCTCAAAATATTCTGGAGTCCAGCTGTGTAAAATAAGAAGATGGAAGAGTAACATAAGTACATGACAGTGATTAGCTGTAGTCTGATTTAATACAATCATGTAAGGAAAATTAACGTCCAGACGAGTCGTCTAACAAGTGCCGGTGGGTGAACGCCAAAAAGAAGTAAATGTGCAAGACGAGCAGGGAAGAAGAAGATCCACTCGCTATCCCCTGCGACCATAGTCCTGGTGCACGCCATGAATTTGGGAAAAGAACGCTGGATCCTTAGGTGCTGGCTCGAAACCTGGCCATGCAAAACCAGTGGGGTTAGATCCTAAATAGCAAGTACTACAAAGGAAGCACGAAATAAAGAAACAAAACCCAAGAAAAAGTATATAATAATACATAGGTTCAGTGTCGTAACATAGGTCCATGGCATATCCTAGCACGAAGGCCCAACCCTACAACTAAATAAGGACAAGGGTTGAACCATCACACTATGATAGTCCACTTTCCAAGGCTACTAGCTGAATAATACAATCACAACTAAATCTTTTTTTCCTAAATTGGCCAATCATTAGTACGAGTTGCAATTTTTTGTGGAGTCTGAGGCTATCTCAGAAATAATGCATAATAAGTATCCTCAGATCACGCCAGTGTCGAACATGAGCTAACCGAACCAATATAATAAAATAGGTACTTGTACGATGCACCAGTCCCACGTAGGGCCACTGCGCTAAAAATACGGTATTAGCGATTCCAGTGTTCCTATATTGAAATAGTTGCTCGGCATAATAATAAGTCAGATACTGTACTCCACTAAGACAGATGATATACAGTATCTGTGGTGGCTAGCCTACAGCGCACTTAGAATGAATCTCTGTGAGAAGATTTGTTGGTATGATCTTGGGATACCGTTCCCTCCAAATGTTACTACCACTTTTAGTTACTTAATTAGCCCTATGTTGTGTTTGAAATCTGAAGGCGTGGTCACATGAGAATTTCTCTTAAGATGTCGTACAAAGTACGGGCATGCTACATACAAATCCATGGAATTCAAATCTGGATTCACCCGAGCGTGTATGCAACATTCATACAATCAATGTCCTAACCACGCTTTGATAGTTTGCCTCGCTTATTATGCCCGTGCTGGGGAGACAACGTACATATATATATATATATCACGCGTTCAGGTATTTGGAGGCATTCTCGATGCACAACCCAAATATAATCTCTTAACACGTGACATGATGTATTGTACCTCGGCGCACATTAAATCATGAACAATAATCAAAAAATAGGGGTATCAGCACGGATACAGTATTCGAGTCCAATTACCAATTATACATTGGGTCACAAGAGTCAAGAAGACATTCAGTCAAAATGAGAAAGGTCGCATGGGTCTCTAATGTGGTGCCCCGTTCCCCCTATTCGGGGAGCGCGGCTAAGAAATACAGGACGGTATCGTTCGATCGGGATAGATTGAAACAAGAACTCATCCTCTTTATGGATTTGTTTCTTCGGAATCGATTTTCATATTCAGTGGACCGTGCCCCCAGGATCGACTTAGCGGCAGAGTCAGGAGGGACCTCTCCGCTGCATCTTTTGTTGCCTAGGTTTCGCTGTCGCTTGTTGCTTTTGTGCTTTGAGTTGGTTTTCGGATTTGCTTTGGATTTCTTAAACGGTTTCGATGGATTTTATTATTTTTGTTCTTCGAACTGTACTTCAATTCCGATAATGGAAAGAGAGGAAGAGGTATTGATCAGCTGTTCGTGGCAATGCAGGTGATCCAGCAGTAGGCGCCGCTCGAACGGACTCCTAAAGCACTTCTTTTCTTCTTCCTTCCAACTACTAAGTGAGTGGCTACCAACCCGATTAGCTAGCCCTTCTTGCTAGTCTTCACATCAAAATCTTGTATTCGTGCTTGCCCCGATCAAACGATACAAAGTAATAACTAAAAGACTTCAAGATAATAAGGGAATAGACTTGGGTAAAGTTATGGTTGTCAAATGAAACTTGTGAACGGTTACTTACTTACATGCTTGCTCGTTTGGAATGTTCATCATATGCATAAATATAAGTTAGAATGTATATTTCTTCTTAAAATTGTGCTATGTATAGAACTCATCTTCAATGCAATAACTCAACAGGAAGACTATACAAAAGTAGATCTTGCCATGTTATTGCCCTGTGCCTGATATTGCCCTGTATTGCCTCAAATGCTAACTTAGTGTACTGCGTTGATCACGGACAACTTGTGCACAAGGTCTTAGTTCCTGCGGACGGTCGCTGGGGCACTGGCACCGATCCGATCTAAACGGAACTCATGATAGTCGCCTGCTTGTGGCGCCTCCTGTCCTCTGCGCTGCACGTCATTCCGTCCTGAGACTAGCCCATCCATTATGGCAACGTGCCAGTGATCCCCTCGTATATTTAAACATATTGCTACTAACTTGTGTCTTCTTGGCAGGGAAGGCAAGGTAAGTATTATGCAGGTGGTTCAGACGGGCAGGTAAATATCACCAAACGGTGGCGGGTTATTTCAGTGATTTCTATATCTATTTCTTGCTGTAAAATAAACTAAGGCAAGATAGAAACCCACAATAAATATGCATGCTTCATTAAAACAACGTGTTGATTGGTATAGTTGGGTTAGCTTGCCTTCACCAATACAATTTGATGTACTGACCCTCGTTGAAACAGGTTCCCCGCGCTAAGGAGAACCAAGCGAGGAGCAGGAGACAAACCCCCAATCCAGTCCAGCTGTAGGCACGCCTTGACCGTGCCACCTTTTGAAGCATTTTGAATAAGAAGCATTTTGACGAAGAAGCTAGCCACCGAGCAAGTATGCAGCTTCGTGGCAAAGCCGTCGTTCCGATCCAAGGTCTTATATTTTGAGTTTAGTAAAGGATGTAATGTACAGGACTGCTATATCATTTTGTGTCAACACTTTTGTAAGCCCATGGAGGCAATCCTTATGACTCAGTTAAAGGAGTTTGTAATAGATGTTCATATTATCAATAAAAAGAGAACTTTTTCATGCTTCAAATCTGTGTTCATTTAATCTGCGTACTCTGAATATGTGCTCGCTATGCAAAAATAAAATACTTAGCCTTGTGCGGTGCTCAACCTAGGCCCGCACGGCGGTTACGCCCGGGGACGACTATCGATTCCACGGAATCGGGGCATGACATCTAAGCCGCATGAAGTCAGTCCGCATAACAATCCTAGCCGCATAAGAAGTCAGGTCGCATGAACTACTTTGCCGCATGCCCAGGGTTAAGTCTACTCCTTGGGACAAGTGTTGAAGTGACAATCAAATAAATAAAGTGTCTATGATATGACATTAAGTAACTGATATGACAAGCCATAAAGTGTTCAGAGAGAAAAGACAAAAGCAAGAAAATATAAGTGCCAACGGTTCAGAACCATATGTCCAAGGAATATAGTGGCTGCATGCCGGATGAGTGTCAGTGTCGTATGGGGTTTAATGTTGCATGGTGTTCTCTAGGACTTAGCTAATTTCTCATTCGTTCAGCGAGTGAAAGCACAAGGTGTTTAAGGATAATGTGCAAATCAGCAATCATGCGTCCAACAAGATGGACGTAGGCTATCAGTACGTGGCAAGAGTTTAGGCTGCATAACCCTCTCGGGCCACATGTCACTCTCAGCCGCATATGCTCATTGGATGCATGGGAACTTCATCTTCTCCAACAGCAGGTTCGGCCATGGCGAAAAAGCTTCAAAAAACTAAAATCTTATTTTGTTCATAAAAACCTCATTTTAAGTCCAAATCGGGTGAACCAAAAGCCAAAATGCTCTAAATTGAAAGATGTATCATGTAGCAAAAACTTATTTTCAAAGACACAAGTTAAATAGATCAAAACCAAGAAAAACTCATAAAACCTAAAAAACCCTAAGTTTAGAAATATCTACACTAATCCATCCATCTAAACAGAAAACTCCAAGAACTAAAAGTGCTAAGAAACACATAATAAACCGAATGGAACAATAATATGGATGGTTTCTCCATTTCTCATGGATTGTGTACTTGCCTATGAAATGGGAGAGAAAGGTAAAGAAAGATAAAGAAATGAAAAAGTGAAGAGAGAGAGAAAATGATGGGTTATATATGGTAGGATTTTAGGGTTAAACTAAAGGTTCCCAAGAGTTGAACCAACTCATAAAATAAACCATGAACCAGGTTAAACCAAAGAATGGGTCTAGTCTCCATGCACATGCAACAAGGCTAAAATAAAAATACGTTCCAAATACGTATATCAGGAACGGGGAGTGACAGACTATGTTTGCAAGATCGAGTGCAGAAGCCGAATATAGAAGTATGGCATTAGAAATTTGTGATATTTTTTGCCTTAATTTTCTACTAAAGGATTTGGGAGTAAGACATAATCATCCTACCCAGTTGTTTTGTTATAATAAGTTACTCATAATATTGCAGATAATTCTTCAACATAGCAGAATCAAGCATGTTGAGATTAAAATTTTCTTTAATAAAGAGAAAATAAAGGACAAAGTAAGCGAGGTACCAGTTAGCAGAACAAAAGATCAAGTGGCAAACATTCTTATCAAAGCCTTCTCGAGTCATAAATTTTCCAAGTTATAGGACAAGTTGGGGATGTGCAATATCTATGCACCAACTTGAGGGGGGTGTTGATTTTTAATCTTATAATTGTTAGATAATTATTACTGTATATCTCACTTTAGTTGTCATGTCTCAGTCCCAAAATATGTAGGACCAGAGTACGTGGCAATGGCCAACTATGTAATCAAGCGGACTCCAGCCCGACTGAAATATAACTACGCTGTCTATAATAGGGTATCATATTTGATATAGTAAGTCAAACTATATCTCAATCTACATAAGAAATAAATATATCAAGAATGAACAATATGTAATACAGTCGGCCACCCTATAATATACATGTCCGAACAAGCTCGAGAATAAGAATATAGCTTGCAAAACTAGGCTATACAGCAGAAGATGTCATCATGAAATATAAAAGACGAAAGAACGATAAAAGTACCACTAACGATTCCAGAATCATAGGGGCGCAATCATCAACCATCCATCTATTCTACAAAGCAAGCTCAGCAATAACCTGGAGAGATCATGAGGTCCTTATAGGGACATAACAAGATACATAAAACATACCACATGTACAATACATAAAACATTATCATGAAAACTAAACAGAACTAAATCATACAAAGACTGAAACTATCCTAAATAGGGTGCGTGTATGAGAACAACTACGTGTGTGTGAACTGCCAAAACAGAAACAGGGTCAAAACACCATAGTTCTCAGCGAACTACGGCTAAACGAGTCAAACCATAGACCTTCGTGGCCACTAGGATAGTAACATAACCCTATCCTTCATGGACACTAGGCTAAACAAAAATGGAATAAGAAAATAGCAATCCATACACATATAATCGTTCTCCCAATCTCGTGACTCTATATTCTACGAACAAGTCAAGACTCGAGAATCATGATATTACAAGTAATCGAGCGATACCACTATAACTCCATGTATGTGTAACTTATCTATAGAAAATCTATATCTGACAACCTATACATGTGAAGGCAACACGATTTAGCTAACCATATAACCCTAGCATGCACGAGTATCACGAAGCAAGAATAATACAAAATCATCATATCTATAATGGTAACAATATGATAATAAATAAATAAAACTGTTAAATAATTGTACAAATATGGTAAGGTATACTTGCCTATTTTCGAAGGTGATGTAGTCACAATCTCAAGACATGCAATCTAATCTACTAGCTATCCAATCATGCCATCAATTCACGTACCCCATTGTACAAATTTTAACATAAGTTAGATCTACGAAATCACTAATAACCAATGATCCTAACTAATTAATTATCCTAAAAAGATTATTAATATTCTAAATAAAATTACTCTAAATTACATTCCTTATTAAGTTCTGATTTGCATGTTAAACATAAATTTTAAATAAAATAACTCAAGTTAGTAAATTTGGGATTTATGGCAAGTAAATCAAGACTCTCTGTTGACCGAAAAGTCAACCAACACAGATATAAAATTTGTGTACACAAACATGGTAGATTTCAGCACTATAAGTACACTAAAATCAATTGGTAGCATGAATCACAAATTGGCTATGATATATTAAATTTATGATTTACAAATTATGGTTTCGGTGGATCCCTAATTGTCTACAAATTTTATTATCTAAATAAAATAATAAATTAATAAATTAATAAATTAATTTTTGGTACTTTTATATGTTATAGGACTCAGTATCATCTTTCCGAAACATTAAATGAATCACGAAAACGAGTTCAGGATCTCCCTGAATCTCGAAAATAGCGAGACATGATCGTAATTTGGACAGCTGATACTAAAATAATTTTACATTATTATGGGTTTCGAATTAAATTTATTAAAATACATATTATGAAAGCTTACCACAATAAAGTTTTTAAAAAAATTATACATGAATCAGATTAGGAGTCAGAAAATATGGCACTTCCAAGTCGATACAGCTACTGAAAAACGGGAGTATTTTTTTGTTGCAAATTTTGGAGATATTTTGGACGAAAAATAGAGATGGGCTTTGGCTGATAGAAATAAAAAGCAGAGGGATTATATATGTATTTATTTCAGATGTATCTACTTAAATAGGTAGGAGTTGATTTGTTAGGATATGATATGGATGAAATTGCTTTCATAGTATACTTAGCATTATGATTAATTTAAAATATAGTTTATATCATTTATAATCCTATTTAGAATCACCATAGATAGTACATATAATCTATACATATATTTTATTTAAATAATCTATATATAATCTTATTTATACAAGGTGTATCTATTAAGATATATTTAGTATTAAATATATAATATCATCCAAATCCTAAAAGAACTATTTATTCTCCAAGTTATTTCTAATCACTTATTTTGAATCCTAGTTTAATAATTGAGAATTTAAAAAAAAAATAGAAATTCAATAGAGGATTTACATTAGTCACATATCGTTTGGCTAAAGGAGGATGTAATGATTGCTCCTATAAATGTTACGTGTTGTTTTCTCATGTTAAAGGTATATCAAGAAATTAAAGTCCTTAGCTTAAGGTTCATTACTTAAGATGCTTAGGTCGTGTTGTAGTTTCTTTATGCATCATTATTACATTCTCTGTTACCTATTGTTTTCCTTGAGCATTTGTTTTGTTCATTTCGATGACAAAGGATTTAAACGGGTTTAGGGATTTTAATGATTGTGAAACAATTAGTATCATATTATTTAACACAATATAGTGATAAGAATTACATGTTAGTTATACATAATTATCTTAACTATTATCACTGACATTGAAAAATTGCTACAACTAAATGTTGGGCGCGCGAAAGCGTTTCCATCCCACCTGAGATAACCAATCAATCTAACGAATATCAAGCACAGATAAAGACAACATATATAGCGATGACTATGTCACCTGGACAAATCTCAATCTATATAACTCAGATGAAATTACAAGATTGACAAGAACCAATGTTGAACCCTTTGCCCTAATAGGTTCAACCCCCTCACCACACTCAAGAAAGACATAGATTACAACTAAAATCACTCACCAAAGCCCATAGCAATTTTCCTGATCGAAGGCGACAACTCATCAATCAGATCTCCTTCTTCTATCTTGGATGGCGAGTCCTAAGAGCAAAGTACGATTTTCTCTTAGACTTCCTGTGGACTAGCACCCTTAATCTCCAACTTGTGCTATATCTTTGTGCCTCCACCCTCACCTCATATAAATAGGATGAGAAACCTAATTTTAGGGTTTAAAAATCCTAAAAGTAGCCCACCATTAGATATGTACGTCCACCAACAACCAACGGTGTAGATTATATCATATCACCAATTATGGATATCCAAATATGGTTAAATTAAATATTTGATATAAATTTGAAATCTAATCAAATTAATGTAGATTTTTAAATCAAATCTTTGACCATATTTGGGCTCCAAAATTTACCAAATCTAGACTAGACTCCAACAATTTCTTCCTCCAGTCTGATGATAGGGTCTTTTTTACCCCATGGATCCTCAACTGGACTCCATGCAGGTCTTCCCGCGATAAAGTTCCTACTCCCCCATGCCACCGATCTCTGATCCCCCGAGCTACTTTGCATCTTTCTTCGTCTCCAGTTTCTCGTCCGTTACATCGACGCTAGCTGCCATGCGTAGCACCTCCTGTACCACCAGGATCTTGCCGACATCAATAACACAGCCATGACCAAAGTCCCTGACGATCAGCCTCACCGCAAGTCTTGGCTGCTTGTCCCCGACTTCTGTCTTCTACCGGAACATGCAACCGTTCCGACAAGCTTCTTCACCCTTGGCTGGCCCAACCAAGCGGACGGTGCGATTCTTCCAAGATTCAGACACATGAACCTGCCCACCTTCTTGTCCGACACTGAAGCTCCCCTTACACGTGCATCCTCTAGCAGAACATCATGCACTGTGCACGCCGTAGATGACCCACAGCTCCCTCGGAACTGTGTGAATGGAGATGCACCCGCCTCAGATTGAGTTTGCTATACACCTTGATCTCCTCCCTGGCTTCGAACTGCTGAAACTAATGTCGCTCTATGAAGCTTTGGCAAACCACATGTCGCCAAAACCGGATTCGTGGAATAACCCCCACCTGGAGACCGACCAGCTGTCATGGGACCGACATACTGACCCTCAATCTATGGCCCATCACCATTCGAGCTTTGCCTCGACGAACCGAATCCTCTATAATCCTAAATGTATCTTGAAGACCCTCCTTAGCAAGTTTTCGACGATACACCTCCTGTCGAACACCCCTCGAGCCTCCATCCGATATCTGTGGGCTGCCTATACAACTTAGAGACTTGAGCCTGTACATGTCACAACATAAATCTTCTCGAGACAGCTGTTGGGAACCTTTCATAAGCATCTAATCTTTGTCCCCAAATAAACTGCGACAGCCATCATCCACCAGCTTCCCCACCAAAATCAAGTTATAGCGCAAACTCGGTACATGTCACACACCCTTGAGAACGAGCTTCTCACCGAGCTTCGTTGTCAAGTGCACATCACCGATGCCGACAACTGTTGTCTTCCCCTTATTGTCCATTTTCACACGTCCAAACCTGTCGCTATGGTATGAAATGAAGATCCTCCTATATGGAGTACCGTGATACGATGCCCCCGTGTCCATGACCCAATTGCCATTATGACACATGCCACAAGGTTCCTCTGCGTCAGTTACTGCGATGATGATATCTCCCAATGCCGTAAGATCCTCCTGATCGTCCTTGCTTTTGGCTTTCTCAGCTTTGAGCTTCATGCAATTCCTCTTGATATAACTCATTTTTGCCACAGTGATAGCAGCCCTCCTTACGGTCCACAATCGCAAACTCTGAGAACTCTCCCATGCCCTTGCATGTGACGGGTCTTCCCTTCCCGTAAGAAGCCACCAGAGAGGACTCCTGCGACAATTCAACTTTCTTACGCCGGACCTCCTCATTCAACAAACTGCTTTTGACTGCCTCCATCGTGACAACTCTATCTGGTGCTGAGTTGCTCACCGACACCACCAACGTCTTTCAACTTTTCGGTAGAGAACTCAAAAACAGAAGGGCCCAAAGCTCATCAGCAATCACCATCTTCATCGCAGACAACTGATTAATGATATCCTGAACCTCGTTTAGATGTTATGTCACCGGGGCATCCTCCGTGTACTTTGAGTTGACGAGTTGGCGAATAAGAAATGCCTAGTTGCCAGCCGTCTTCCTTTCGTACAACGAATGCAGCTTCTTCCACAATGCTTTTGTTAAACTCTCCAAGGACATGTGGTAAAATACCGAGTCGTCCAGCTATTGGCGGTGAATCCAACGGCCTTTCGATCCAGCCATTTTCAGTCTTCAGCAGCTTTGTCCGTTGACTTTGCGCTGTCACCCTCCAACGAACCATGCAAATCCTTGCACCAGAGTAGATCATCTATCCTTGGCTTCCAAATCGTCCAGTTTTCTCATGTAAGGGTGATCATACGTGAGTTTATCTTTTCCGTAGACATTGTTGCACCTTCCCTCTCGAGAACCTGAGAACTCTGATACCACTTATTGGGCGCACAGAAGCATTGTCAACCCACTTGAGATAACCAACCAATCTAATGAACACCAAGCACAGATAAAGACAACATATATGGCGGTGACTATGTCACCTGGACAAATCCCAATTTATATATCTCAAATGAAATTACAATATTGACAAGAACCAATGTTGAACCCTTTGTCGTAATAGGTGCAATCCCCTTACCACACTCAAGAAGAAAAGATAGATTACAATTGGAATCACTCACCAAACCATGTAGCAATTTCCTTGATCGAAGGCGACTACTCCTCAACTAGATCTCCTTCTATCTTGGATGACGAGTCCTAAGAACAAATTGCGACTTTCTCTTAGACTTCATGTGGACTAGCACCTCGAATCTCCAACTTGTGCTATATATTTGTGCCTCCACCCTCACCTCATATAAATAGGATGAGAAACCTAATTTTGTGGTTTAGAAAACCCTAAAAGTAGCCCACCATCAAATCTTGTCGTCCACCAACAACCAACGGTGTATATTATATTCTATCACCAATTATGGATGTCCAAATATGGTCAAATTAAATACTTGATACAAATTTGAAATCTAATCAAATTAATGTAGATTTACAAATCATATCAAATCTTTGACTATATTTGGACTCCAAAATTTACCAAATCCAAACTGGACTCCAACACTAAACTGATGCTTTAATGCGTGATTCCTGACTATTCTGATACCAGGCAATTAAACAAATGTTTTGGCTATATCTATGGTACAAGAAAAACTGTTTTACAGAAGCTCAATTTTTTGTAGATATATCACCAAGCTGCAAATAACTATGCAATTATAGGTGGAGGGGACAAGTCATATGTGAATGAAAGAACATCCATAGAAGCATGCACTGGGTTTACTACATTCATGAGATTACAAAAACCCTGAGCTCTCCTCTATCACCCCTGGTGATTCTGGTGTCAGAATCAAGATATGTCACTTCAAATTCGCCACTTCCTGTGCTGGAAGGAGGCCTTAAATTACCAGGGAGCTGAGGAACTTCGAGTGGAGGCACTTGTGACAAGTTCCCGGAGAGCTTCACCGTGGTCTTCACGAAGTTTATTCTTATATTTGTAGTTCCTGCAAATAATCCAATGCAATCCTATTTAAGTACAAACTTACCAAGACTTGTAAAACACATTTTACTGTACAATTAGAACGGAGAAGTCGATCAACTGTAAAATGACAAGATAAAAATAAACTAGCTACTATATACATTGGAGTAGAAAAGAAAAAGAAACTGACCTATAAGGTCAAATTTATGAGCTAATGAAGCTGTTGCTTCAACTGGGGGAAGTGGCCATGGAGTGCCAAATTGGAGTTCCACTATGTTATCAAAATCTTTGCTGAGGATATCAATTCGCTGGAAGACCTATTGCCATGAGAAGCAACCTTGCATTTATTAAGTTAAAAACCCATGAAGCTGAGAGATCTAATAAAGAACATGTAACGTATAAAATTCCAGTTGACTTGTAGAACAAACCTGTCCAAGAGTAATTGGAAGAAGTCTTCCAATGGGGGGACCAGGACGACTGCCACCTAAGGTACGAGAGGAGAAAGCACTGCTATAGAGAAGCTTCCATCTTCCTTGGAGTTTATCTAGGTCTTTGGTAAGATCAACAATCCCTCCTACAGCTTCCAGCTCCTTTGCTGCAGATTCTGCTCTCTGCAAGTCTTCTTGGCTGGCTGCAAGTCCTCTGTTGAGTCCAGAAACAGCACTCTGCACTTCAGCATACATTTTTGAAGGACGGAAATTATCACAATAATTAAATGATTTTCTTAATTAATCAATACAACATAGACAATTTAGTAAAAAAAAGCTTTCAGCTGAAACACAAGGCTAGCGATTTCAATATAGAATCTGCAAGTGTACTCAAACGATAGCCTCAGGTGTGATACACGGACAGTCGCTAGGGTTTGGGAAAGGCAAAACAGCTAGGTTAGAAGGCAACATGCTTTCATACCATGTTGAGAGATTGAATCAACAGTAATGAACTTAGCTCATCTCGATCTCCCCTTCTCTCCTTGGTATCAAACATTTCCTGATATTCCTCGGCCGCCGTTATCATACTTAAGTGACCTGCAAGATCCTGCTAAGATAGAACCCTTGTGCTCCTAAGTAACCCACATGTCATCCATATCAACTTATAGTCCCCTGTATGATCTACCTTACAGTAGCAAAAAATTAACCAGCAATAAAGGTTCCCCATGTGTGGCCCATTCTTCAACTTGCCCACATCCATATGGGCCAAGGTGATAGCTTCTCAGCAAATTCTCATATTTGGTCCTAATGTTAGTCACATATTAGGCCGGGCTTTCTTCACCGGTTGATATCTACTCTCAACTTCTCGCATGTGCTCATATAATTGTCCAAGTATTCATATTCCTCTGTATAAGGGAGTCTTCGTATGTCATCTCCAGAAGTCTACTTATTGTATTAAGTAGTGACAGTAGTCTATTCCAGCTTGACAAGTTTATCAAAGTTGTTCTAAATATTGGGTTTACTTGGAGTATTGTTGATTCACTCTTTATTTACTGCCAGATTTGAGGTACGGTGGTCATTTAATTTATATAGACGGAGATGACCATGCTTGTATATCCAAGGTCAAGGATCATGCTAAAGTTCTTCGTCCATTGTGCTATTTCTGGAGAATTGAGGTTCCCTCAAGAGTGAATCTCTTCTTTTGACGTGGAGTAAATATTGCTTGGATCTACTATAGAGGATTTTGGTTTCTTAGGGTGTAAGCCTATTCATACTCTTATGGAGCTGCTCCAATGTGGGCTACTTTCTAATATTGTTCTTCCTAATACCGATATGTATCACTAACTTAAAGACAAACTCATATATCGGACAACCACTTTGTTGAGAAAAACAAACACCAGAATAACGTGGGATACAACACCCACCTACCGATAGGGAACCACAAAATCATTACGAGAGAGCCAAACAAGATAAACACAATGTATATGTGGTGACTTCGCCACCTAGACAAATCCCAAACCATTATGAGAGAGCCAAGCAAGAAACATACACCGTATATGTGTGACTTCGCCACCTAGAGAAATCCCAAATCAAGATTGTTTACAAGATAATAATCGGTTCATTTATCCCAAGAACCAATACCTCACAAATTTCAAATGTGGAAAGACGAGAAGACTACAGCTAGACCGCTCACCAGTCCCTGATGACGTCAACCAGAACGGAGCAGGTGGATCCACCCGAATCAGATCTCCTTAAATTATCTTGAAGAGAGAGAGCCTTACGAGTGAATTACAAATTCCTCGTAGATTTGGATTGTTCATTGAATCTCCTTTAATGAGCACTTGTAAGTAGCTCATGTTATTCGTGAGGGTTATAAAGATGGAAAATATGCAATGGGCAAATGATTACAGTCCTTATTGGTCATACGTAATCGAATACAAACTTTCTTTAATCAGCAAATTAGAAAGTAATCAGAAATAGAATCTCGTTCTTTCTTGCAAACGCAGTTGCAATTGAGATAGATCGTTTACAAGAGGAAGATGAAGAAGGAGAAGAAGACAGAGTTGGAATCCTTACTGGGGTGATAAAAACCACCGTTTCTCGAAGCAAGATTCGTCCTCTATCGACGATATGCTCCCAGGAACCAGCAGGTTAACGACAAGAACTTCTGGAACACTCGTAGTTACCTCTATTGCAACTTGAACGAACTCGCTGGACGAAGGTGGCGGCCGCAACAACCTTTCTCTTCTGTCTCTCAATTTTTCATCTCTCACCAAATGGAGGCACAAAAGGTGAAAACCCTATCCCTAAATCCAGCTGCCGTCAATTATGGTAGGATAATAACGTATTAAATCAGAATCCCAAAATATTAGGACAGATTTAAATTCAAATTAATCTACCATAACCGTTCAGATCCGCAATCAGCGGAATATGTTAATTTGCACGTAAATCATGCGTTCAATTCAACCGCACAACGCGCAGATTCTGCACGCAGATTACTCGCTCAGATACACACGCAGATGCGCACAGAAACGCACGCATAAATGCACACATAAATTGGTATAAAAACTCGTACAGAAACGAGCGCAACAAATGCGCACGTCCCAACTCGCGCTCAATACGTACGTGCAAAGTGCAAAATGTGCCATCAAATGATCACTTTGTACCATTCATCCGAGTCCGAGTCTGAGTCGCAAAGTCCCTACGGGACTAGCTCCTATGAGAATTTTCCAAAGAGAGTGACAAAAAGCATAAATACCTTCTTTGAGAAGTTTAAACTTAATCTCTCTAGAAAAATATCCCACATGGCACCCACTTGACCACCACACCCCACATGCATACCTCAATACCAAGCATAGCTATATATTGAGATACCAACTTGGAGTGTTTTCCAATGTGGGACTATCTTTCTAGCTTTGCATTTGCAAAGCAAAACCTCTCACATGTATAAGAAAAACTCTAACAATCCTACGCATATCTTAATATATGCGCTGAACATTTCCCATAGTGACTGCATATCATGTATTAGGATAGATGCATCATGTATTATGATAGATGTCGCTTACGACTTGAATCTTCCCGCATAGTTTAAATAACAGTACAATATTAGAATGGACTATGCCTTGAATTCAGTACCATAGCTGCTATCATTCCCACTCACACAATGCCATCAGTTGTCGTGCTGGTCGCACATTAAAGGCTCTGTGCAGACCTGATCTTGGTATATGTATATTGGGTGTCTACAAGCTTATACTCAAGAGACGGCCTACATCTCTTTCCATAAACTTAGGTGAGTTCTTTCAAAGAGTTTAATATTTCCAGCATGAAGCCTTACGCTTTCTTGCGTTGCTACGTCGCTATGGCATGGCCCAAGCCGAGGTCTGCAACCTCTTGGTGGTGTCACCCCACTATAGAATGAGGTCACCGACCCTTTGTAGTACTTTACTACCACTCCACTTATTCGGCATTAGGCTACCTGCCTATATGCGGTACTACTACCGCTATGACATGGCCCAAGGCCGAGGCTCTTATCTCATCGTGATGTCACTCCAATATAGCATGGGGGTATCATCCCCTTTGTAGTGTCGAGCCACATGTGCTTCATGTAAAGCACGTCGGACATTCAAAATACCCGAGAACTCATTAAGGCCCATGATCATCCTCCCACAGGACTTGTTCTATACTAAGAACAATTAGTAGACCACAGTGGAAGGACCATATCCCATCAATATCCCAAAGGACTAACCACTGTCTTTGATATTTTCTCAGTCAATGATCCTTCTTTGAACCAAAAAATAGATGCCTAGTAGATTTTTCTTTGAGCTAATAGCATAAAGCTTTATGGTAGAATTACAAAGACACAATATCAGAATGTCTTCAAGTCCATTTTTTATTATGTTCTCGACCAGCTGGCGCTTGAGAACCTTAGTGAACGGATCCACCAGATTCTCCTGACTCCGAACATCAATCACTTGAATGACTCCAGCCTTGATGCGATTATTTAGTGCTCTGTGCCTAAGCTGCATAGTTCTCTTCTTATCATTGAAGAGATCATTTAATGCCACCGCTGCAGTCGCATGGTTGTCGCAGTATATCGATACCGCCGAAATTTGTGCACCAACCAAAGGAAGATCATTGTCACACCTCAGTGCCGGAATACGGAGAACGGGGGTATGACACGGCCAGCTACCCACTGCGGAGTACACAGATACTCTGGGGTGCGGTCAAGGCTGAAGAAGACAATGGGGTACATACTACAATCAAGTCACCTATGGTCTTAGAATATCTATGTCTCAATCATTCAAGTAAAGAAGCAATAAGCATAGAACATATAAGATATAGCATTAAGGCGTCCAAAACGCTCCATTAGATTGTTCTCGAGTCTAGTCGTACAACATGTTAGGCTAGCAGAGTAACAAAAATACATGACAGCATGTCAGCTGCAGTCTGAATAATTACAGTCACGTAGGGAACTAGAGTCCAAACTTCCCGGCTAACAATTGTTGGTGGCTAAATGTCCAAAAGAATTTAATGTACATTATCGAACAGGGAAGAAGAAACCCACTCGTGACCCTTAGCGGCCATCCGTCTGGTGTGCGCCATTAGTTATGGGAAGATAAACTGGATCCTCGGGCTCTGGTTCTAAACCTGGCTATGCAAAACCAGTGGGATTAGACCCCAAGATAGCAAGTACTACAAGGAAGCACGAATGAAGAAACAAAACACCGATCTAGCATATAATGCAAGAACCAAGAATCATTGTTGCATGCCCTATCATCGTGATAATACAATACCCCTACACCAAACAAGGATAAGAAGTGGCACATTACCCCGAGATAGAGTACGTCCCATGATTATAGTCAAGTTAAAGATTTCTGTATCGTAGTTTCGGTCCACAGCCTATCGTAGCACAATAGTCCTACCCTACAACCAAACAAGGACAAGGGTTGAACCACGACATCACGGCAGTCCATGTCCCTAGACTACTAGCACAAGGATACAATACACAAGCAATTCCATTAATGATCGGCCAAGCACTTCTACGGCTTACTAGGTGAAGTCTGGTTATCCAGAGTGCATAATATAGAAATCCTCAGATCGTGCCATGATCGAGCGGGCTAGCCGAGCCAATAATCACATAACACGTAGTATAGGCACCGGTCCCTCGTAAGGCCACCATGCAAACAGATCGTATAATATCACATGGTACATAATATCCAGATACTGCACTCTACTATAGTAGATGATATATAGTATCTGTTGGGAGCCAGCCTGACACCCTCGAATGTATGTTCGATTGGTAGCTGTCATGAACGATCTAGAGATATTGTTCCCACCCAATGTTCTACAAGTTGTAGTTGCCTAGTTAACCCTATTGTTAACTGGAATCTCATGTCGTGGTCTCATGATAATTCCTCCTTAGATGTTGTACTTAAGTACGTGCACGCTAGGTACGAATCTACATTGTTACTCGAGAGTTCAATCTAGATTCACCCAAGTGTGGATGCAACAAATCAATAATCTCCTAGCAACACTGGCCAACTACTATGTTCGTGCCAATGAAAGTAATCGCGTAGCATGTACATGTCACTTAGCACATAGCAAAATCAAGTGGTACGTCGGCATATAAGTAATCAGGCAGCATACTCGGTGCATATAGGTGTATCAGCACAGATAAAAATAGTCAGGTCAGGTACACATAGTAGGACCAATCAGGTCCTCTGGTTCACTTGTAATCATGTAAATCTGGTTCACTTGTAATCATGTAAATCATGTCAGGTATATATCAATGCTATCATGGTCATTTATCGCATTTCGTCCTCGTTGTAATAGATGTTCTATCAAGATGTCAAGGACTAGGCATTTGTTCATGGAAGTCATGTTATTCTAATCATCGAGCTCAATGATCATTCACCACATCTAGGGTTAAGTCAAACATCCAAGTAATCAAAAGGAAACAATAATTCCTAACACTCCAGTTAAACACGCACATAGAGTCAAGTGAGCGCACAATCAGTCAAACAAAGTCAAGCGTATAAACACAAGACAGGAAAACAATAAACGTATAATAGCAAGTCAGGGAAACAATGGTTGGCGTACTTTCTCGAAAATACGCGAGCAAAAGACAGGCGCACTTTCGAGAAAACACGCGGGCCAAAGATCGGCGTACAAAAGAAGTACGCGGGCAAGGGAAAAGTATAAAAGGACAACACGAAAACCAAGTGAAAAACACGGCAGTCGAGAATACACAAATCGAGAATACGAAAATGGAGCACAAAAGTTCACACTCGTCCTCCGAGGAAAGTGGAAAACATCATAATTATACCCCTAGCAAAGCTTGGTGTACTTTTTTGAGGTTGAGGGAAAATTCTCCCACAAGGTACGCCTATGCTTTATAAAGAAAAAATAGAGCCTGATGCACTTTGCAAGGAATTGAGCTAGGGGGCACACACTAAAAGTACGTCAGAGAGTTTCCTTTCAAAGGTAAGCCCAAGGGAAACTCATAGAATTTTTGGGCATGTTTTTGCAAGGAAGGATGTTGTACAAAAGTACGCATGTTAGGGTCCACACTAAAAGTACGTCCGAGAGCAGAAACGCGCAGAACACGCGAGCAAAGGTTACATGTGTGTTTTTGTAAAACACTGTATTTTTTCTCCGGTCAGCACTTAAGTGTATACAAGTTGTTTTGTGCCCAAAATCCACACAAGAACTCCAAATCAAATGAAGCAAAGATCAAAGTCAAGTAAGATCCAATGCTCTACAACACGAAACAAGTAGTTATCAAAAATACTAAGTTTTGGAAGATCATTCCCTAAGAAAACCAAGTAGAATCCATAGCAATAAAACTTAGATCTATACTAATCTAGCCATCAAAACCGAAAATACCAAGTTCTAAAGCTATAAAGGAATATAGCATACACATAATAGACTAATAATATACAAGAAATCATATGAACGAAAAAAGCATGATCCAAGTTTCTTCATGAGAGCAAGATGTACTTGCCTATGAAGAAAGAGAGAGAGAAAGGAAGAGAGTGAACGAGGAAAGAGAAAAAAATCACACACACACACACACACACACATATATATATATATATATACATATATACATATATATATATATATATATAGGGTTAAGGTTAGATGTTGGGCCATTGGATTAAGTCATAATCCATCCTAGCCGCACAAACAAACCATTAACCCAACACAACCAATGGGTTAGACCACCAAGCGGTCAACCAAGCAAACCAAATACACATAGAAATGTATGCTGGGAATGGGGGGGACACATCTACCCACCTTAAAAAAATTTCGTCCTCGAAATTCAGTGCAAGGTAACTAGACATGTCAGGACAAGCACTACACTAACCACAAGCAATCTACACATACAAACAAGCAATCACATAATGAAGAAAAGCAACATCACACTACATCGGTGATCGACGATCATGGAATGCAAGATACGACGACATAAGAAGGAATATACCTTACGAGACAAATAGGTGCGGGTACCGAGACCGAATATCGTCCTCGCACTCCCACGTTGACTCCCCCAAATAGTGATGTCCCCAAGCAACACGGACAAGATGGATAGTCATATTCTTGAGTACCTTCTCTCTCCGGTCTAAAATGGACACGAGTTGTTCCCCGTTAAGACAAGTCGGTACCAATGACTAGCTCAGAATGATCGAGGACATGGCTCAGATCCGAGACATACCTACGTAATTGAGATACATGAAATACATCATGCACTTCACAAAGCAAAGGCGGAAGGTAAAGACCATAACCAGGCACCAAACATAATGACACCATAGGCAGGCAAAATCCGCAAAAATACGTAGTCACCGACGGAAAACTTTAGAGGCCTACAATGTTGATCGGTCCAATGACGATGCCTATCTTGTGCAACCCGAAATCGCTCTCGGATCCGCTTAACAACCTCCACTGTCTGAATGATCATTTTTGTGGTCCCAACATCTTCCGCTCATCAATGTCATCTCATGCTGAAGGTGACCTGCACTTCCTGCTATATAATGTCTCGAAGGGAGCCATCTGAATACTGACCTGGTAACTGTTATTATACGAGAACTCTACTAAATGAAGATGACTCTCCCAAGACCTACCAAAATCTAGGCTACAAGCCCTTAGCATATCTTCCAAAGTCTGAATAGTCCTCTCTGACTGTCCATCTGTCTGCGGATGATAGGTTGTACCGAATCTCAACCTGGTGCCCAATCTCTCGTGCAAACTATGGCAGAAACGAGAAGTAAACTGAGTGTCCAGATCTGATACTATACTTGCTGGGAAACCGTGCTGCCTTACTATCTGTCGCATGTACATTTCTGCCAACTATTCTGTTGATTGCCTAACTCTGAAGGAAAGAAAATGAACTACTTTCGTGAGACGATCTACTACCACCCAAACTGCATCTCGACCAGTCGAGAATCTAGGTAAACCAGCTACAAAATCCATCGTGATATGCTTCCATTTCCACTTCAGAATAGATTGCGGCTGCAATAATCATACTGGTCTCTACTACTCAGTCTTTACTTGCGGACACACTAAACATCGAAATACAAACCGTGCGATCTCCCTCTTCATCCCGTTCCACCAGAAATGCTGCTTAATATTCTAGTATATCTTTGTGCCTCTTGGACGAATGGAGTATTGAGAACTGTGTGCCTCGGTCATAACTTCCTATCGGATATCTTGGTACACAAAGACGATTCCCAAATCTGAGTGTTCCGTCTTTGTGAATTGTAAGCTCCTTCCTAAGACCAGACACACACTCTGTCTGAAGCTTCTGAATATGCGGATCTTCCGCCTGAGCCGCCTTGATCCTCTCAACTATGGTAGTTTGTATCTGTAGACTGGTCAAAATTCTAATGTCTTGCGGAAGTACTATCTCTATGTTCATCTCTTGCAAATCCTCCAGTATGTGCCTCTGTGTAGTCAACACCAATGCGCTGCCTCTTCTGCTAAGAGCATCTGCTACTAAGTTCCTGCTACTAAGTTCGCTTGCCTAGGTGATACTGGAGCTCCACGTCATAATCCTTCAACAATTCTAACCACCTTTTCTGCCTCATGTTCAGGTCTTTCTGGATGAATACATATTTCACGCTCTTGTTTTCCGTAAATATCTCTACTCGATTACCATATAGATAGTGCCTCCATAACTTAAGCGCAAATACTACCGCTGCCAAATTCCAAATCGTGTGTCGGGTAGTTCTCAGGATCTCGAAGTTGTCGAGACGCATATGCTATCACCCTTTCATGCTGTCAAGACACATCCAAGCCCTTTCTCAGACGCGTCACGGTACATTGTAAACCCTTCGGACCCTATCGGAAGAGTAAGGATAGGTGCATAAATCAACCCTTCTTCAAATTCTCAAACGCTGCCTGGCACTCTACTGACTAAACAAACTTGATGTCCTTGCGTGTTAGACGAGTTATCGGCACCGAGAGCCTTGCAAATTCTGCCACAAACCACCGATAATACCCTGCCAATCCCAGAAAACTTCATACATTTGTCATTGTCTTCGGAACTGGCCAACTCTCTACTGCCTCAATCTTCTGCGGATCTACCGCCACTCCTGATCCTGAGATGATGTGTCCTAAGAACAACACATGGTTTAACCAAAACTCATACTTACTAAGTTTCGTATATAACTGATGTTCCCTTAGAATCTGCAAGACTTTCCGGAGGTGCTCTTCATGCTCTTCTTCACTGCTAGAGTAGACAAGAATGTCGTTTATGAATACCACTACAAATTGGTCTAGGTATGGCATGAAGATGTTGTTCATCAAATCCATAAATATTGTTGGTACATTAGTTAGTCCAAAGGACATCACTAAAAACTCATAATGTCCATACCGCGTTCTGAATGTTGCCTTGGGTATATCCTGCTCCCGGACCCTCACTTCATGATACCCGGACCGAAGATCTATCTTGGAAAAGACTCTAGCCCTGCTCAATAGATCAAATAAATCGTCAATCCTAGGCAATGGATACTTGTTCTTCACTGTTACCGCATTCATCTGCCAGTAGTCGATACACATCTGTGACGTTTCATCCTTCTTGTTCACTAGTACCACCGGTGCTCCCTATAGTGACTAACTGGATCGAACAAAAATTTTCGCCTTCAGCTCCTCCACATGCTGATATAGTTTGTCGAGCTCTGATGGTGACATTTGATAAACCTTACTGGAAACTAGTTCTGTTCCTGACATCAATTCAATTCAAAACTCCAATCTCTTACTGGTCCTGGTAGCTCCTCCGAAAAAACATCAACAAATTCCTCGACAATCCTAGGGATCTGCTCCTCTACTGCTGCTGCTACAATATCATCTGCGCACTGGCCCTCCACCGATCTAGTGAAGAAAAAACTCTCTTGACCTGGAATGCTAAACAATCTACCCCTACGACAATCTATCGTCGCATGACTGTCTCTCAACCAGTCTATGCCTAAGATAACATCGAAGTTACCCATAGAAAACTCGATCAACCTTGCAGGTAATGAATGCCCGCACACTACGACCAGACATGCTAAACTTAATCTACAAACTCCTACGAGTCCATTACCAGTGAATATATTCAGCCTCTCTGGCAATGCCTCAAACTCCAGTTCAATGAGTGTCGTAAATCATGCAGATGCAAATGAATGGGAAGCCCCCGAATCAAACAATGACATGGCATGAAAAGATGCAACGAGAATGTTATCTGTCACCATATCGCCCGATGTCAAAGTCTCCTCCAAGGACAAGGTAAATTCTTGCCCCTGGCCTTGCTGTGATCCCCGCTGCTGCCTCCCTTGATTATGCTGCGGTGGCCTCTGTTGCTGGAATCTCTGCTGCTGGAATACCTGAGCCTGCGACAGCAATGGTCGTTGAGCTAACGTCTTTATTGCCAATAATGGTCCTCTATTCTGAATTTCCTCTGGTGCTGGCAAGGCTGGGAACTGCTGAGCCTGCCCTCCTGGCCTTTGCATCAACGGGCAAGGGGCAATCATATGGTCTGGACTACCACACCTCATACATAGTCCATTAGCTGATCGACACACGTCCCGGGTGTGTCCTCCCTTGCCGTAGTAGGTACACCCCAATGGTGCTCCCAAATGTTGTTGTTGTTGTTGCTTCCTCGCCTGATATGGCCGAGCTGGTACTGTCACTGCCGATGCCATTGGCCTCCTAGGTGTTGAATCATGGATACGAATGCCAGGTTGAGGTGTTGACGTCTGGGGTACAACCGCTCCTCCCCCACTCTGAGCATGGGACCTCTTCTGACCTCCACTCTTCGAAGCCAACCTCTGAATGGTAAGCTCGTGCCTCCTGGTCGCTATCAATACAGCCTCAAAAGTCTGGTAGTCGTGCCCCTCTACCAGCTGCAAGATCTCCAAATGAAGCCCATGCTGGAACCTCATCGCCCTCTCTGGCTCCGTAACTACCATCGTCGGAGCAAACCTACTCAGACGCAGAACTCCGCCGAATACCCATACATTGTCCTACCGGCCTGCTTGAGACCAATAAACCTCTGTTGTAACTCATATTGAGCTACAACTCCAAAGAACTTATCCCTAAACCTCGTTCTGAAGCTATCCTTAGAAATATGACGCCTCAAACCCATCTCCATCGATGCCCACCAATCTCGAGCAAGTTCCTGAAGCTGCAATCGGACATGGTCAACCTATTCCTTAGCCGTAACCTTAGCTGCTGCTAGGATAATCTCGATGTCTTGAAACCAAGCATCCACTGTGATGGTGTCCTCCGTTTCGTTAAAGTACTTCAGATTAAGACGACAAAATCTGACCGACGCTCCTGAATCTACTCTTGCGCCTTTCTCAAGAACCGTCTCCAGGCCCTGGTTCAACAAGATATTATGTTCCTGATATTGAAACTGCTGATGTTGTTGCTGCCATCTGGTGCTGCTGAGTGGCCATTATCCCCCTGATTATCTCTAATAATGTCGGGATATCAAGTGCTGCCAGTATTACTGGTACTACTGGGGGAACCAGAATCTCTGGTGTCAGTTGCCCTACATTCTCTACACTGTCTCGACCACAAGCTCAACCAGTGGCTCGATCCGGATCTGACCCTGAGAATATACTACTTCCTGCTGTTGTCCCATAGCACCCTGCTTTGCTGGCAGTGCTGCCACCCATGCTGCAACAACAACCAAAGGGAAGCCCTAAAGAAAATGACACAAGACATCAAGAACATGACAAGGAGGAACAAAGAAGCAATCAATTTTGATAGTTCAAGCTAGGTATTCGAAGAAGACGAATTCAGTATATCAAAGGAGAACATGTTTGATTGAGACTCTTATGATCATGACACCCCACAAGTCTGAAAAATAGACCTGCATGGGCCACCACTAAAACCTTGTCACGCTCCAGTACTGGAATACGGAGAACGGGGTATGACACGGCCAACTACGCACTGCGAAGTACACAGATATCCCGGGGTACGGTCAAGGCTGTAAGAAGATAAGGGGGTGCATACTACAATCTAAGTCACCTATGGTCTCAGAATATATATGTCTCAATCATTCAAGTCAAGAAGCAATAAGCATAGAACATATAAGATACAGTAGTAAGGCGTCCTAAACACTCTATCAGATTGTTCTAGAGTCTAGCCGTACAATATGTTAGGCTAGTAGAGCAACAAAAGTACATGACAGCATGTCAACTGCAGTCTGAATAATTACAGTCATGTAGAGAACTATGATCCAGACTTCCCATCTAACAAGTGTCGGTGGCTAAACACCCAAAAGAATTTAATGTACATTATCGAGCATGGAAGAAGAAACACACTCGTGACCCTCAGCGGCCATCCGTCTGGTGCGCGCCATTAGTTATGGAGAGATAAGTTGGATCCTCGGACTCTGGCTCTAAACCTGGCCATGCAAAACTAATAGGGTTAGACCCCAAGATAGCAAGTACTACACGGAAGCACGAATGAAGATACAAAACCCCGATCTAGCATATAATGCAAGAACCAAGAATTATTGGCGTATACCTTATCATCGTGATAATATAACCTCTACACCAAACAAGGACAATAAGTGACATATTATCCCGAGATAGAGTACGTCCCATGATTAAAGTCAAGCTAAGGAATTCAGTGTCATAGTTTCGGTCCACAGTCTATCGTAGCATAATAGTCCAACCCTATAACCAAACAAGAACAAGGGTTGAACCACCACATCACGACAGTCCATGTCCCTAGACTACTTGCACAAGGATACAATACACAAACAATTCCATTAATGATCGGCCAAGCACTTCTACGGCTTACTAGGTGAAGTCTAGTTATCCAGAGAATGCATAATATAGGAATCCTCAAATCGTGCCATGATCGAGCGGGCTAGCCGGGCCAATAATCACATAACGCGTAGAATAGCACTGGTCCCTCGTAAGGCCACCGTACAAACAGATCATATAATATCACATGGTACATGATAGCCAGATATTGCACTCTACTATAGTAGATATACAATATATGTTGGAGGCCAGCCTGACAACCTCTAATTTATGTTCGACTGGTAACTGTCATGCACGATCTCGAGATACCGTTTTCACCCAATGCTCTACAAGTTTTAGTTGCCTAGTTAACCCTATTGTTAACTGAAATCTTATGTCGTGATCTTATGATAATTCCTCCTTACATGTCGTACTTAAGTACATGCACGCTAGGCACGAGTCTACATTGTTACTCGAGAGTTCAATCTAGATTCACCCAAGCGAGGATGCAATAAATCAATAATCACCTAACCACGGGGTGGTCACTGGCCAACTACCATGTTCGTGCCAATGAAAGTAATCGCATAGCATGTACATGTCACTTAGCACATAGCAGGATCAAATGGCACGTCGTGCCAATGAAAGTAATGGGCAGCACACTCGGTGCATACAGGTATATCAACTAGTCAGGTCAGGTACACATAGTAGACCCAATCAGATCCTCTGGTTCTCTTGTAATCATGTAAATCATGTCAGATATATATCAATGCTATCATAGCTATTTATTGCATAGTCTCGTTGTACTAGATGTTCTATCGAGATGTCTCAGGGACTAGGTACTTGTTCATGGAAGTCATGTTATTCTAATCATCGAGCTCATTGGTCATTCACCACATCTAGGGTCAAGTCAAACATCCAAGTAATCAAGAGACAACAATTCCTAATACTCCAGTTAAACACGCACATAGAGTCAAGTGAGCACACAATCAGTCAAACAAGGTCAAGCGTATAAATGCAAGACAGGAAAACAATGAGCGTATAATAGCAAGTCAGAAAAACAATGGTTGGCGTACTTCTCGAAAATACGCGAGCAAAAGACAGGCGCACTTTCGAGAAAACACGCGGGACAATGATCGGCGTACAAATGAAGTATGCGGACAAGGAAAAAGTATAAAAGAACAAAATACGAAAACCAAGAGAAAAGCACGACAGTCGACAACACACAAATCGAGAAAATAAAAATCAAGGAGCACAAAAGTCCAAGCTCGTCCTCCAGGCAAAGTGGGAAATATCAGAATTATACGCCTAGCAAAGCTTGGCGTACTTTTCTGAGGTTGAGAGAAAATTCTCTCACGAGGTACGCTACACTTTATAAAGGAAAAATATAGCCTAGGACACTTTGCAAGGAATTGAGCTAAGGAGCACGCACTAAAAGTACGCCCGAGAGTTTTCTTTCAAAAATACGCCCACAGCTAGCGTATTTTTGCAAGGAAAGATGCTATACAAAAGTACGCATGTTAGGGTCTGCACTAAAAGTACGCCCGTGACCGGAAACGCGCAGAACACACGAGCATTACATGTGTGTTTTTGTAAAACACTATACTTCTTCTCCGGCCGGCACTTAATTGTGTACAACTTGTTTTGTGCCCAAAATCCACACAAGAACTCCAAATCAAATGAAGCAAAGATCAAAGTCAAGTAAGATCCAATGCTCTACAACATGAAACAAATAGTTATCAAAGATACTAAGTTTTGGGAGATCATTCCCTAAAAAAACCAAGTAGAACCCAAAGCAATAAAACTTAGATCTACACTAATCTAGCCATCAAAACCGAAAACATCAAGTTCTAAGACTATAAAGGAACATAGCATACACATAACAGGCTAATAATATGCAAGAAATCATACGAACGAAAAATGCATGATCCATGTTTCTTCATGAGAGCAAGATGTACTCGTCTATGAAGAGAGAGAGAGAGTGAATGAGGAAAGAGAAAAAAAGAAAAAACACACACACACACACACACACATATATATATATATATAGGGTTAGATGTATGGCCATTGGATCATTGGGTCAAGTCATGATCCATCATAGCCGCACAAACAAACCATGAACCCAACACAACCAATGGGTTAGACCACCGAGCGGTCAACCAAGAAAGCCAAATACGCGTAGAAATGTATGTTGGAACGGGGAGTGACAATCGTACATGAGCTCCTGAAGCTATTATGCTTCATCCGCTGCAGTTGCTAGTGCAAAGAACTTAGATTCCATAGATGAATGTGAGAGCACCGTCTGCTTCTTCGATTTTCACAATATAACAGTTCAATCCATGGAGAAGACGCATCCTCCTATGGACCTTTTGCTCTCTTCTTCTGAGCACCAACTCGCATCACTGAAGTTTTTCACCACTGTCGGATAACCGCTGTAGTGAAGTGCATACTTTTGAGTTCCTTGAGATATCTCATGGCTCTCTTCATAGCTTTCCAGTGCTCAACACCTGGATTACTCGTGAACCGACTTAGCATCCCCACGAAGAAGGCTATATTAGGCATAGTGGAAGTCGTTGCATACATCAAACTCCCGATGACGTTCGAGTACTCCAACTAACTGATATGGATTTGGCTTCAGCTTCTTGTCATACCTGTATGGAGTATTGATCCCTGAAAGATCCCGATATCCATAGCGTGTGAGCATCTTCTCAATATAATAAGACTGTGACAGCACTAGCCCAACTTCTGTCCGGATAATCTATCCCGAGGATAACATCAGCATCCTTAAGTCCTTCATACTGAACTTGGATGAGAGAAACTTTTTTATCGTTGTGACACATTCTAAATCCGTATCCAAGATTAGCATATCGTCCACATAAAGACAAACTATGACTCCTCTCCCATCAACGAACATGGTGTACACACACTTGTTCGTCTCGTTGACCTCATAGTCGTTTGATTTAAACAAACTTCTCATGCCACATATTGTGAGCTTGCTTCAGACCGTATAATGATTTTACCAACTTGCATACTTTGTCTTCAAGACCCTTGATGACAAATCCTTCTGGTTGTTGCATGTAAATCTCTTCAGTTAACTCTCTAGTCAGGAATATTGTTTTAACATCCATCTGATTTATCACCAGTTTGTGGATTGCCTCTAGAGAAATAAGCCTCCTGATGGTTGTCATCCGCGCAACTGGAGCATACATGTCAAAATAATCGATCCCCTGCCTCTGAGAAAATCCCTTGGCAACCAGTCTTACCTTGAACTTGCCAACAGTTTCGTCGGCCTTCATCTTTTTTTTAAAGATCCATTTACATCCGATGGATTTTGCTCCTTCAGGTAAATCGACCAATACCCAAGTGTTGAAGATTATAGAGTCAAACTCGTCTTTGACAGTCTCCTTCCAGAAGACAACAGCTATGGTCTTTATTGCCTCATCATAGGTAAGCGGATTTGCCTCCACATAATAGGTGACAAAATCATCTCCGAAGTCCTTTTGGCTCTTCGCTTGATTTGTTGATGGCTCAACGAATTTTGGTTCCAACGTTGTCTCTTCAACCACCTCTTTTTGGACTACATCTTCTTTGGAAGCGATGGGCTCCTCTGCACTCACAATATTTTTCGGAATATCCACAAGAATAATATTCATGTGCTAGCAAATTTATCTTCAAAGAATTCTGAATCGCGAGATTCAATGATATGATTTAATTATATATCAAGGAACTTCAGAGCATCACTCTTTTCAACATATCCCAAGAATATGGTCTTCGTAGTCCTCGTTTTCAGCTTTTGAATCTTCATATCCGGAAGCTTCACATATGTCAAACACTCCCACACTCGAATACCATTCAAGTTGGGTTTGACCTTGTACCAGAGTTCATGAATAATGTCAGAAGTTGCGTACGACACTATTGAGTATAAAGGTTGCCGAAGCACAATTTTTCCCCAAAAGCAGTTTAGAAGTCCCGTAGTCAACATTATGAAGTTCATCATCTCTGTCAACATCTATGGAGTTCATCATCTCTGTCAACGTCTTGTTATTCCTTTCTGCAACTCCATTTGATTGAGGAGAATACGGAACATAGTCACATTGATAATTCCATGTTCTTTGCAGAACGATGCGAATTCAAGAGACCGATATTCTCCGCCTCGATCACTTCTGAGTCTCTTGAGTTGTTATCCGATTTGACGCTCTGCTTCAGCCTTCTTGAATTTCTCGAAAGCTTCATCCTTAAGACTTAAGAAGATAGACAAATGCGTACTTCGAGAAGTCGATAAAAGTAATAAAATACTTTATTCCGACCTTGGTGGACAATTGCTTGAAGTCACAGATGTCTAAGTATACCAACTCCAGAAGATATGTGCTTCAGTTCACCCATTTAAACAATTTTCTGACTATTTTCGTCTGCATACAGACTTCACACTTCTCCACCTCCTTACCCCCACATTTGGAGACAGTCCTAGACTAGACATCTTGTTAATCCTTTTACAATGTACATGTCCTAGTCTATTGTGCCACAACTCAAGAGGATAACCAGAAAAAGAAATTGCATTGACACATTCAAGAGGAGTTACAAGATGAACTTTGAATATCCCTTCGGTACAGAATACTTTTTCGAAGTATACTGCTTTATAAGACATCACCATCTGACCAGCATTGATGTCCATCCTTATGTCTGTTTTACACAGTAGACTTTCTGAGATCAGTTTCTTAGCAATTATTGGTACGTGCTTCACATCCTGAACGTCAGAGACTTCCCTAAAGTCAACTTCAGCACTACCGTCCTGATTTCTAATACTTCAGTTTGAGATTTGTTCGCCATTGAAACCTTCTAGGTAGTCGGCTAGTACGTGATGAAAACTCCATCTTAGAGCACACATGGCAAGATGCACCCGTGTCCACCCACAAATTAGTGCCTAGTCCAGATGATTCAACCTGCGCAATAATAGCAACCAAGTTAGCCTCACCTTGCTCTTTCGGTTTGGACTTGGTTCTGCAGTCCTTCTTGTAGTACCCCTTCTTGTCACAGTTGAAGCAAGTCACATCAGACTTAGGCTTTGGCTTGAATGAAGCCGACTTCACCTTCAGATGGTTAAAGTCATTCTTCTTGTTGTAGGAAGCCTTCTGCTTCCCTTTGGTATCTCCAGCATGCATCATATGGCCATTTGCCAATTGCTTAGACAGAGTGTCCACCTTGAGTTGAGCCCTCAACTCAATCCTCAACATGGATCCCAGTGCAATAAGAATTTAGGTCAATCTCCATCATCTTATGGTACATGTCCGTAATAAACTTGTTCTACCCAGGAGGAAGCTTTGAGACAATACCCCCAACAATAAATTTGTCTACTAGAGGCATGCCTTCATCCTCAAGTTTTTGACGTAACTTGAGAAATTCTTTAACTTAGGCAACATGACATTGTCATCCTCAAATTATATCTTGTAGAATTTGTCTGTGAGATAAATTTTGGATCTCTTCTCATCAGACTTATAGTGCTTCTTAATGGAATCCCAGACATCCTTAGCATGGACTGCCTTGTTGTATGATTCGGCTATGGAAATCTTCCATAGAGTTGAGAATCAACAACTTGCAGAGATTGCCAGCTCTCCTCCACTTTGTCCGCAAAACAGTGGCATTAGCAACCTCCGAGCATTATCAGTCTCCGGAAGAGTTGATTCACGATCTGTCAATACGTAATCAACATTTACGAGTTGAAGATTGAGGCTATTTGTTCCAAATATTGAAATGCTCTCCGTCAAACTTCTTAAGTTTGTTAAAAATTGTGTCGAAAAGATTTGCATGGCTGTTTTCCATCTTTTCGGATCTTGTTTTGAGATTTTTATTCCCAAGGGTTACAAAGATCAAAAATATGCAATGGACAAACGATTACAGCCCTTATTGGTCTTACATAATAGAATACAAAGTTTCTCTAATCAACAAATCAGGAAGTAATCAGAAATAGAATCTTGTTCTTTCTTGTAAACGCAGTTGTAATTAAGATAGAACGTTTACAAAAGGAAGGGGAAGAAGGAGAAGAAGATAGAGTTAAAACCCTTGTTGGGTGATGAAAATCATCTTTGCTTAAAGCAAGATTCATCCTTTACAGACGATCTGCTCCCAGGAACCAGCAAATTCACGACAAGAACTTATGAATTTCTCGTAGTTACCTCTGTTCAACTAGAACGGACTCCCTGGACGAATGTGGCGGCCACAACTACATTTCTCTTCTGTCTCTCAATTTTTCCTCTCACCAAATGTAGGCACGGAGAGAATATTTATAGGGAAGGGTGAAAACCCAAACCCTAAATCCAGTCGCCACCAATTATGGTAGGATAATAATGAATTAAATCAGAACCCCAAAAGATTAGGACTGATTTAAATTCGAATTAATCTACCATAACCGTCTAGATCCGCAATCAGTGGAATCTGTTTAATATTCGCATAAATCACGCGTTCAGTTCGACCGCACCACTCGCATATTCTGTGTGCAGATTACTCGCTCAAATATGCACGCATAAACACGTATATAACTACGCATAGAACCGCTCGCAGAAACTGTGCGCAGAAACGCACGCATAAACGAGCACAAGAGCACAACAAATGAGCACAAGCACCAATTCGCGTCAAATGCGTACGTGCGAAGTATAAAGTGCGTCATCAAAGCGCCACTTTGCGCCCTTCGTTCGAGCCTGAGTCCGAGTCATTAATCCCATACGGGGCTTACCTTGAAATTTTCCAAAGAGAGCGAAAAAAATCATAAATGCCTTCTTTAGGAGTTTTAACTTAATCTCTCTTGGAAAATATCCCACATGGCATCCACTTGGACCACCACACCCCACATGCATACCTCAATACCAAGCATAGCTATATATTAAGATACCCACTTGGAGTGTTTTCTAATGTAGGACTATCTTTCTTGCTTTGCATAAGGAAAACCTCCCACATGCATAAGAAAAACTCCAACAGTTGCACCCTTAACCTCCTTGAATAGGCTAAGAAACCCTAGTTTAGGATAAAAAGATCCTTATATTAGCCCCAGTGCAATCATGGCAGTCCAGAGCTGATCAAACGGTCCACAACCTGCTGAGAAATCCTCCAAATTTTCGTGGGTAATATATTGGCGGTATACAGCCAGTATACTATAGAAACACCAAAATATGTTCTGGACCAATTCGACACAAACTGGTGTATTGTTTGGTATATTGTTAGTATACCGATACTGGTGCTTTGGCTTTAGCTTTGTAAGAACCATGTCTGAGCAACAGATACTCTATCGTCTTTGCCGCAACTCCATCTATGCTCCATGACACTCTATACTTCAAAACCACCCTCGAATAAGGCTGAATTTTCCAATAAACTATTCCTCTAGTCTAATAAAAGGTCTTGGCCCTCATAGCTCCTCAATTTGACTCAATTTATGGGTATGCATCGGTCGGTGGTCGACCTATTTGATCACAACCGAAGTCGAACCGAAGTTAATCGGTTTGGAAATAATCATAGCCGAACCAAACCAACCAACTGATCGGTTCAATTTTGAAGCCAACCGACTTGGTTCGATTTGGCTTTGACTTGGCTGATCGATTTTAATCCAGACAAAAATATAAAAAGTTCATAGGAACATCATTGTCCACCTCACAAGTCATGGTCACCACTCACTAGGATATTAAAAAAGTTAACTAAACCCTTCTATACTTTCCAATCCTACAAATAGAACTGCCATTTGGACCCTAGATCCAAACTTGTTATGGAATTCAAGTTGACTTGGGATCCATACAGGGATTGATAGGTACAGAACCCATGCCTTTTGAATGTATAAATCAATGTCTTTTAGGTTAGGTAGGAATAGGCAGAAACCTTTATACTTAACACTCATTGTTTGGTATTTTGAAGAAACGCATCATTGTCCACCTCACAAGTCATGGTCACCACTCACTAGGATATTAAAAAAGTTAACTAAACCCTTCTATACTTTCCAATCCTACAAATAGAACTGCCATTTGGACCCTAGATCCAAACTTGTTATGGAATTCAAGTTAGACTTGCGATCCATACAGGGATTGATAGGTACAGAACCCATGCCTTTTGAATGTATAAATCAATGTCTTTTAGGTTAGGTAGGAATCAAGGTTCAAGAACTCGGTATCGGTATCGGTATCGGACAGTTTGTATGAGTATCGGTATCGGCAGTATCGGCAGTATCGGCGGTATCGGATCGGAGTATCGGATATGTTGGTATCGGATGTATCGGCAATTTAAATAATTATTAATTAATTAGTAAAAAAAATAGAAAAATATAATTTACATATTTATGCATTATTTAAGTGTTTTTCATATTTTTTTTAATTAGAATTGAATAAAACAATAGTCATCCTTGTTGAATGGTTTACCTGCGATATATACGTTTTCTTCCTTTACATATTTTTAGTTACAATCTTACTATGTCATTATATTCGTACTAATTGAATCTTGTATTGTTCTGTAGGTTTCAATTTTGACGAATAAAGGCGCATAGAGGGAGGCACAAGAGATTAGAAGCAAATAAGCAATGCAAATGGCATGATGAGATAATGAGACAAGTGACAAGACCCATAATTATATTTGTCGAGGAATCGAGAATTTTTTTTAAATTTTTGTAAATAAATAAATATTTAATTGTATTCAGAAATTTAGTATAAGTGAGTAGTTATAAATTGTTACAATGTGATCTATGACACCAATTATTTTGTTTCATAATATATCGAAATAAAATTAGCAACAAGATTTACATGTTTAAATATAAAAGTACGACAAAAAATCACTTGGCCAAAAAAATTCATCGGGACTCTGGCCTATCCCTTCATTTAAATTTCATGAATAATAGTCTTTTTACAATAACTACGAACTACAATTTCTATACAAAAAAAAAGTTGTGTATGAACTATCAAATACAATTTGTATACAAAAACTTGTGCATGAACAAATACAAATAGAAATACAAAAATTTGTATACAAATACAAAAACTACAATTTGTATACAAATACAAAAATTACAAATATATCACTAAAATTGTTCATAATTATCATGATCGTCCTGATATGGTTCTTGGTTATGAGGGTAGTAGTGACTGATATCTGTATTATGAAAAAAATTTGTCATGAGGCCATCAAATGTTGAATGTTGTTCCGTCTCTGGAGTGTTGTATGGATAATAACTTGTGTATGAACTATCATATGTATTGTTGTAATTGTCTGAAGGAGTAGGTACATCATGATGGCTAGATCCTCCAGCATATGTATCATCCATGCGGTGCTCTCTAGGTTGATAATCACTTGGCCAGTCTTCAGAGTATTCATGAGACTGATCTCCAGGACTTTCATATTCATTAGTATTGTCAGCACCAGCAGCGAGTGTAGCTCTATTGCCTCCACTATCAGTAGTGTCGTCATTATCGCTGTCGACCTGTCGAGATTGTACAGGTGGTGTTTTCTTTCTTTTTCCAGGCCTTCTAGCATTTTCGGCAATATCTTGTGGATCGACATCCAAGTTATCATCTAACCACTCATTTTCTCTGCCATCTAAGAGTGGTGTTTCCCTTTCTCTAGTCCAAGCTATGAGTGGATCTTCTTCATGAAATATCTCATCCAAATCAATAATATTTTCTTCATCTTGTGATCTTTGCATATTTCGAACCCTCAATCTCATATTATAATGGACAAAAACTAATTTTTCTAGTTTTGTCATTAAAAGTCTATTGCGGGGACGAGTATGGATGAGAGAAAATGTTGTCCAATTCCTTTCACAGTTGGAAGAAGACACTGTTTGACTTAGGATGCGCACAGCTAATCGAGTCAAATTTGGGGCTTCCTCCCTAGCATGTATGGACCACCACTCAGCTACAAAATAATAAAATATATTAGCTTTGTAAGTATATAAATTTAATTAATAAATATTTTAAAGTATGAACTATTACTACCAGGAAGACATCTATTTACAGCACTTTGGAATTGATTTGAACTAAATACACCACTCCTCAATCTGAACTTTTCTGCCTGCAAAGTGATATTACAACAGTTATGGGTCTTATGACATTAAAATTCAATATTGTAAAGTTATAAAAAAATCCAATATCAAATAATATTTACCTCTTTGTTTATATTAAGGCGTGTTGTATTGTCATTTACCATTCTATTAACGACGCGGTGGAAACCATTAAGTACCTCGTCGTCATTTATAACATCATTAAAATATTGGTATTTGGGATTCAAGAAATAACCTGCAATATTGAATAAATAACTAGTTTTAAAATCACTACAAACATTATAAAATAACATTTGAAGGGTATTAAATTTATAGAGTAGTTACCAGCTGCATGTATATCTCGATGTAGTTGATAATTCCATCTTGTATCAATCATTTTCCACCACTTCCTATATCCTTGACCAACATTCTTTTTGATCATTTCTTTAGCCCTGTCCATAGCCTCGTAAAGATGACACATCTCAGCTTTATCATCGCTATCCACCATCCTCAAAACTTTTACTAGAGGTCGAAATATAGCAGTGACCCCTGGAATATCCCTCCAGTAAGTTTGACTCTCGATTAAACTGACAACCACATCTGCCTTGTCTCTATCTTTACGATTGAGTCTCATGTAGTTATCTGTCCAACCCCGTGTATTTATCATCCTTTTTAAATCAGCCTGATGTTTAAGGATGGAATCAAAAGCAATAAAATTGGTAGCAAACCGAGTGATGGCTGGTCTAACCAATTCTCCATTCTGAGTCTCAGTCCTCATGATGCTAAGAGCCCAACCATGATTATATATGAAACACGTCATATCTTGAGACTTCCGTATTAGTGGCTTAATATGTGGATCATTGGCTATATCCTTCAGCATGAGATCTATGCAATGTGCTGCACATGGCGTCCAATATAAATTTTTTCTCACCTCCATATAAACATATATATATATAATTAGAAAGAAGCTATATTTACAATAATAAATAACATATATACAAACATATTCATAATAAAAAAAATTCAGTATAAGTGCATTCTCACCTCCATTAACCTCATTCCCGCCTTCTTGTAGTTGGAGCCATTGTCAGTAATTATTTGGACGACCCTGTGTTCTCCAATCTGTTCCACAACTTCATTCATCAGTCCAAATATGTATTTACTATCTTTGTATTTGTCAGAGGCATCTACAGATTTAAGAAATATCGTTCCTTGTGGAGAATACACAAGAAAGTTAATGATGCATTTTCTGTTCTGTGTACTCCATCCATCGCACATAATGGTACATCCATACTCATCCCAATACCTATGAAATAATTTTAGGTACTCATCCATGTCACTTATTTCCATATCCAAATAAGTATTTGAAATCTCATAAGGAGTTGGACCCTTTACTCCACCCCTGGAAGCTGCTATGGCATCTATCATTGGTTGATAGTGTGGACTTTTAGCAGCATTGAATGATATATTATTGTATATAAAGAATTTTGATATAAATCTTCCTATATGATTTTTTGCATTCTTTATCCCCTTAATTGCACCCTTTATTTTGGGTTGCATTGCCCCTTGTTTTCTGAGGACATAAGGGTCCATACTCCTTACTTCTTTCTCTGGAATATTTCTCACCTCCTCCCCACGATATGCGACTGACTTTGATCGGCCACCTAACGTCGGACCCCTGCTTGACCCTGTTTCTCTGTCCCCGACACTCCAACGTCTACCCCATTCCTCAGCTGCATGTTCTCTCCTACTTTGTCTCATGTCCCTTCTAAGATCCGTGAAGTCTTCAATTTTTTCTTCTGAGGAGGAATCTACTCGAGCTATCCTTGTCAACTCCTCCTCTACCCTTTGCTTTCTTTGATTCGCCATTATTTTATCCTTTTTTTTACCCTCAACAAGCAACAACATTTCTTTTTTTATAGCAATTGGTACCTCAGGACACGATGCTACATTTCCTGTAATACCCGCTAAGTGTTGTTTCAGCCGAGTAACACCTCCGTCCATTATTTTGCTACAATAATTGCATTCCACCCTCCTCTTATTATTAGGATTGACACACTTTCCATGTTTCCAACCAGCATCCATTTCCTCCGGCGTACGACTTTTTGGTGCCATTAAGTAATCCTGAAATGATATAACGTTACATACAATAATAAAAAAATTGTTACATGCAGTAATAAAAACGTATAAAATTGTTAGATGCAATAATAAAAAAATACAAAGAATGATAACTAATGTGTATTCTCCAGTAGATGTCTCTGACAAATAATGTGTATTTTCCAGTAATAATTACTAACAAAAAATACAAAGAAATATCGTTACGTACAATAATATAGTTATATAAACTATAATGTTACATACAATAATATAGTTATATAAACTAAAATGTTACATACATATTAGTGTATATGTACAATAGAATATATATTAGTGTATATGTAATATAAAAAAAAGTCACAATATATATATATTAGTGTATATGTACAATAGAATATATATATATATATATATATATATATATATATATATATATATATATTAGTTTTATAAATAAAAACAAGTCAGAATATATATATATGTTACATACAATAATTAAAAAATAACAGGTAGTATATAAACTAAAATGTTACATACAATAATTAAAATTTGTTAGATGCATAAATAAAAAAAAGACGTACAATATATAGTATATAATATATGATGCATAGACGTACATATATTAGTGTATATGTAATATAAAAAAAAGTCATAATATATATATATTAGTGTATATGTAATATAAAAATAAGTCAGAATTTATATATATATATTAGTGTATATGTAATATAAAAAAAAGTCACAATATATATATATATTAGTGTATATGTACAATAGAATATATATATATATATATATATATATATATATTAGTTTTATAAATAAAAACAAGTCAGAATATATATATATGTATATATATATATATAAGTTTCCTCCTAAAATACTATATGGATGCTGACTTTAACAACCAAATTCCATTGGCTTTCTGGCTAGTGGGATAACTGTAGGTTACACTGGTCACGGGTTCGAATCCAGCGTTAGGTTTTTGGTTTTTTTTTCACAGCCGTTGGATCTGAGCGGTGGATCGCTGACGTGGCGAAATGAACGGTGGAGATTTAACTAATGTGTGTTTTTAGGTTGCTGACGTGGCGAAGATCTGAGCGGTGGATCGCTGACGTGGCTAAATGGACGGTGGAGATTCTTTTCATCTGTGTTTTGGGATGCTGACGTGGCAGAGATCCGAACGCTGGATCGCTGACGTGTCAGTTTGGACGGTGGAGATTGGATGAGCTGTGTTTTTAGGATGCTGACGTGGCATGGATCCGAACGTTGGATCGCTGACGTGGCGAAATGGACGGTTATGATTCGTTCCTAAGTTATTATGGATGCTGACGTGGCAATTTTTATTTTTTTTAAAATTTAACAAAATACGGGCGGAAAGAGAAAAAACATTCGGCCGAATGTTTTTTCACTGGAGTGAAACTCTCCGCCTCCGGTCGCCTCTCTCTCCGCCTCCACTCGCCTCCACTCACCGGGGAACGCCTCCACTCGCCGGGGAACGTATCCACTCGCCTCCACCGCTCGAGCCAAGGACGGAGGAGAACTTCTCGAGCCGCGGTGGAGGCGGAGGAATCCTTCTCTAGCCGCGGTGGAGGCGGCGGAGGAGGCCAAGAACGAGCTCGACTGGAGAGGAATTGATTACCTGAAAAAGGTTAAAATTTCTGGACTTCTTCTCTGTTTGTAAATTAGGGTTTGTTGTTTGTTGTGTGTTATTTTTAGGCAAATAATCGAGTATTTATAGAATTTTCTGGACTTCTTCTCTGATTGCACTGATATTTTCTTCGATTATTGGATTTGACGTCGTCTGCAAAGCATTATTTACTTTATTGGATGCTGATTTTGGATTAGATTTGCTTTTGTTTTTGGTCGGAAATCATTTGATATGATTTTGTTTTTGGTCGGCTTGGATTCCAATCTCCAGTAGGATTTCGGTTTGTATAGGGTCGTGTCGGTCTGTATCGGGTCGTATCGGACCGATACAACCCGATACAATACATTTCCCCCTAATATCGGCCGATACCGATATTTTTCGTGAGTATCGTATCGGGTAGGCTGAGATCCGATCCGATACGGCCGATACGTATCGGTATCGGCCGATACTTTGAACCTTGGTAGGAATAGGCACAAACCTTTATATTTAACACTCATTGTTTGGTATTTTGAAGAAACGCATCATGAAGCTTCAATTGGGTCATGTATACAAGAATACTTTTAAAGAAACGTCTCATGAAGCTTCAATTGGGTCATGTATAATTCTCGTTGAATTCTGCACCATTGAATCAAAAAACCTGAACAAAAAAAATCTCATACATACATACTGTGGAAAGGTATGTGGAATATAGTTCAGATTTGTTTCTTAGACAAAAGGATACGAGAATTAGGAAGTCGGACTAATGAAAAGGCCGAAAGCTTTGTGTACTCTACATGTCCTTAAGTTTTCAACATCCCAAACTAAAACGCATTTTACCATAACGGGGAACCTAAAATTCAATCAACTTTTCATACAAGTCTTAAATTACACTACAGGGGAGTTAAACTAGTCACCCTGAACCTTTTGTAGTTAGTACAGTGATGTAGTCACTACAGTGAGTTTTGGATTAGCTCTCGACAAGAAGCAAACAAAGTCATATGGCATGTAACATAAAGCATCATCTTAAGTTTTTATACATTCTATGCATTAGAAATTCTTCACATCTCCTAGACTTTGAAAAATTCTTCACATCTTCTAGACTTTGAAAGCTACCGACTATTCTTCACTATTGTTTGGTTGAGTTTCATGTTGAATTGGAATATTCATGTTAGCAAAGGGCTCTCTCCAATACATATTGTAATAGATCAAAAAGTATCTCCATTATAAGAACAAGCAAGATAATGAATCAAAGTTCAAATTGATATCCCAAATTGACAAAAAAAAAAACTAAACTAAAGTATTAGTGATAGAAAACTGAATTAGAGTATCATTGATAGATAATAGTGATAAACTAAGTATAATTTACCGGACCCTAATTATCACTAACCTAGTGGGTTCGGCTCGGTTTGGTTTTAATCGATTTTTTGAAAGACCAAACCGCAGCCGAACTAAACCGGTCGGTTATTTAAAAAGTCCAGTCAAACCAATCAGACCGAACCATCGGTTTGGTCTGGTTTGATTTGGTCGGTTTGACCCATATGTGCACACCCCTAACTAAATGCATGTCGTCATGCGATAAAGTTCATGCTCCCCTTTATTACCGATCTTGAATATCCCGACCGCTCTCTACCACCTTAACGTCTCTAGCTCTTTGACAACCATGTCGACGCTAGCTCTCATGTGTAGCACCTCCCGAATAACTAGGATCTCCACGATATCGATAACCCAACCAAGACCAAACTATCTCACCATCAGTCTCACCGTCAGTCTTGGTTGTTTATATCACGACTCACTACTACTTTTGGGATACGAGTACATGGCCAAGCCTAACCTACATCGTGGTATCGACGGTAGTATATTGTATAAACCTCAATCTCCATAGTAATCCAATTTCACAAGATCAATATAATATCTTTGGCTCATTCACAATACTATTTATATAAAAGAAAGAAACAACACTAAAAGTCCAAATACATAAGATTCTAATATCGAAAACAAATCCGCTAATTAAATAATAGAAGTTCTACAAGACTAACTAACTAACATCTAACTTATGAATCAATGGTTGGTCTCCAAAAGCATCCACATCTCCATCACAAGGTCCATAGCATAGGGCAGCCAGTCAACTAAAATTGTCAACGTATCTAGTCAAATTGGAACAAAGGACAACAATAACTCTAAATCTATATAGTATGATATACATGTATATGTTGAAAGAAGAAACTATCTTAAGAGCATGCAATGGCAAGTAAAAAGAAAAATAAATATGACGGTACTAACTACTGCAATCTAATCTGCAAGTACGAGGATAACACCAATTGATAACAAATCATGTCTACGTGTACAGTGTATTTTAGAATACAAGTTTTCTGCATGTGGACGGTCTAGGATATCCGTCAGTCAGTGTGTGTGGTGCACGGCTGATATTATGCAATAAATGTTTAGGAGGTCTTTAGTAAATTCGTATAACGACATGCTTATGTATTATCCTGTCCGACTCGCTCAACAGTATATGTTCTCAAGACAGTAAATAATAGAAATACGATGAACGGTAAATCATGATAAACAACAGGTATGAACATGTATATATATACTCTAAGAGTTGTAACTTTCATGCACAAGTAATAGTCATTATGATTCAAGAAACTATGACATAAATATAAGGAATGAACAATGAACGATGACAAGAAATTATATACAGGTATAAAAAGAATAAAAGATTTACTTGCCTTAACCTCTAAATGAATTAGCTATTAAAAGTTGGTTGGTACCCGCATGGAAATACGGTCACTATCCACAAAGAAAGCACATAACAATATCACACACATAAAACATAGGATTAGTTACTACAGTTTCTATTTGTTTAGGGCTTTTTCCTACGACACGCAAATCATTGCACAACTAAGGCCAAACTTAACAATTCTAAACTAAAATATTTACTATATAATTACTATTTAATTCTGTAACAATCATCATTAAAAGTTGTTTTATCATATTAATTTTTAATTTATAACTTGATTCTAAATTTTAGGTTATTAGAATAAGATTTACAAATTCGAAATTCATGACACGCAAATTGAGGCAACCTGTTAACCAAAAAGTAAACTATTTCAAATCTACATTTGTGTACATAGTATCAAAGATTTCAGCATTACGAGAGCACTAGAATTGGCGGTTTGCAAAAAACTTAATTTATTTAGGAGTTATAGTCATTTTAATTACTAGATCAAAATTCAGGTTTTTGATAAAATCGGTTTTTGTGCCACTGAGACGACCTCCGTGTACTTCGAGTTAGACAAGTTGGCAAATAAGAAACGTCTTATTCTCACTCGTCTTCCATTAATACTAGTGAATGAATCCAAGAGCCTCCTATCGATTGTTTTCCCATCATAAATAAATGTCTGTTGGCTTTAGCGCTATCGCCCTCCAATGAACTATGTAGATCATTGCACTGCAGTAAATCCTCCATCATTGACTTCCAAATTGTCCAATTTTTCCTATAAGTGTATTCATACGTGTGGTCATCTTCTTCATAAATATGGTTACACCTTCTGCCTCTCGAACATGAGAGCTCTGATACCACTTTATTAGGAAAAACACCAAAAAAGATGAGAGATACAACACCCACCAACTAAAAATAACGAACCACAAAACCACTCCGAGAGAGCCAAGTAGATAAACACACCGTATATGTGGTGACTTCATTACCTGGACAAATCCTAATATACATTGAAATTAATACAAGATTGGTTGCAAGATACTAATCAGTTCGTTTGTCCTAAGAACCAATCCCTCACAAATATCAAGTATAAAAATAACAAGAAGACTACAATGAGATTCTCACCACACCCTGATGATAAACTCCCTGAACGGAGAAGACGGATCTCCCCGAATCATCTCTTTCCAGTAACTGTCTTAAAGAGCGAGCCATACGAGCGAATTACAGATTCCTTCAATGAGCACTTGCAAGTAGCAGTTCCCTTGGTCTTTTTAAATAGGCTAAGAAACCTAATTTAGGATAGGAAACCCCTAAATTAGCCTCAACCCAATCTTGGTCATCCATATGTGATCCATCAACCTACAACATGCTGAGAAATCACCCAAAGTACATCAAATTTCTGTGGGTAGTATACTGGCTGTATACACCCCCAGTATATTGTGGGAACACCAAAATAGTTTATAGGATAATTCGACATAACCGGATGTACTGGCAGTATATTGGTCTAGTGCCTGTGTTTTGGTTCTGTACGAGCCCCAGTTCAGCAAGCAACCGATACTCGATCGTCTACTCCGCAACTCTGTCGATGCTCCACCACACTCCAAACTTCACAAGCACCCTCGAATAAGACTGAATTTCCCAACATATCGAACAACCACTCACCTTGATCTCTCTTTTGTTGTTAGCACCATCAGTAAGTATATAATGTCACCTTGAATCTCTCATCTTTATGCCTTGAGACTATTCTCTGATACCTGACCAAGGATATTCTTATAAGTCATCTCTCTCTCTCTCTCTCTCTCTCTCTCTCTCTCTCTCTCTCTCTCTCTCTCTCTCTTATGGCATATGTCAATGCCAACTATATTAGGTCTATTAATAATCATCGGTTGACTAGCAAATAAACTACATTATTTGGTGACAACCTGGCCACTTGGGAGGAGCAAGATGTAGAAAATTGTGGCCCGTTCCTCAACTTAAGAAGAGTACCCTCGATGGACTACATGATTTCCAAGCTTACATGGCTTAAAATTCTTCTCACAGATCTTGATGTTTTGCTCGCTTCTCTGGCTTATTTATACTGTGACAATAGAGTTGTCAACCATATTGCCGAGCATCAAGTCATCTATGAGCAGACCAAGCATATTAAGTTAGATTGTCATTTCATTTGGGACAAGGTCAAGCTTCAAGAGGGCGACATTTAACATGTCTAGCTACTTCTCAATTGGTCAACATCTTCAATAAAGCTTTTACTTTTTATCTTCACTCTCTCCATCTTGGGTGTACTTGACATTTAAGCTCCAATTGCAGGTGAGTGTAAGAGAACACATTTCTTTATGTATTTCTTCTTCTTTTTATTAGTTCAATACTCTTAGTTTAGACCCATATCTGGAAACTCTATTCTTTCCTATATAATGTACAATATCCCTAAATGAAGTAAGTTCATTATCTTGAGCCATTTTCAACAATATTGTATATTATTGTAGCCACTCCAACCATATTGAGCCGAGTTGCTAAAATAAGCACAAATATCAAGTGATTATGACCATAACTTCAGGGATTTCTAAGCCTCCACCATTCTCTCTCCTCTATGGACATTAAGTTCAGACAATGCATACACTCCACTCGATCTACTACACATTTGACTACAACGGTTGGCATATTTTATTTCTCACTTTACTCCTTGGTCCAAGGTTCCGAAGTTTCTAATCATATAACTCTATAGAGTTTCAAGTGGGACAAGATCATATTACTCATTTATATAACTAATATTACCTCTTACTGGTTACAGGTGTTTAAGACCACAGTCCATACTATTCACAAACTCTGTGCTAGGTTCATGTGGAATTCAGCAATTCAAACCAACAGTTAGAAGGAACTTGCAAAACCAAAGAAAGATAGGGGTTAGGAGCTTATTTGATATTATGGTAAGTCTCAAACTCTAGACTGTTGAAAATGTTGAATGAGGAATCACTGTGGGCAATGTGGCCAAAAAAAAACCCTATAACATAAGAATCTATGGGATATGTCAGTAGATAATAATGCCTTCATAACATGGAAGGAAATGCTGAAGAGCAGAAGCAGTCTCTTACCCGCAGTTAGGAGGGCAATAGTAAATGGAGAAACCACATCTTTGTGGTTTGATCCATGGCTGGAAGATGGAAGGTTAATAGAAATTTATAGATGGGAGGCTTATTAGATATATCATGTTACAAAGTTAGCAGGATCATCCGAAATGGGCATTGGGAGCCACAGAACACTCTCATCACAGCTCCAATATCAGCAGATAGAAAGAATTGCACTTCATAGTAACTACAGTAAGGATTTTTGGCATTGGACTTGCAGTAAACAGTTCTCTACTAGAGCAGCATATAAGCTAGTCGGGGAAGTTTACTACCCCAGACTTGGTGAGTATGATTGGAACTAGGGAAACTGCAATAAGAAGTCTTAAAGTACTTATAGAGGGATGAAAGACAACTTGCCAACCAAGGCAAAGGCCGCAAAACTGCTTGGTTATGGCATCACAACCAATGAACGTTGTGACTTCTCTCAAAGGGAAGAGGAAACAACAGACTACCTATTCTTCCAATGTGACTATATTAGGAACATTTGGAGCACAGTGAGAAGAGGACTACAGCTACCCTCCTTGAACAGTATATGCTGACTGAAGAAATTCTTGAGCTGAGGGACAAATACAAAAGGAAGGATGAACTATATAACCTGGCTAGACACTGTGTAGTGGTTTGGCGTATCTAGCAGGAGAGTAATAGAAGAATCTACCAGCAATAGCCAATTAGAGCCACTTGGCTGCAGCAAAGAATCATAGAGGATGTTAGGGATCTCATGCAGACTTGTAATGAAATTGTGACCCTAGTTATATAGATCTACTGAGTAATTTTTGCATAACAGCCTATTTACAAGTAACTACAGAACTCTATCTTGCACTTTTACATTCTAGTTATTTAATAAGACTCCTTACCATTTTCAATATTTATTCAATTGGGACTTGTCGCTACAAGAAATTCATCTGGCACAACGAGCTAAATGTTCTTGGCTGAAGGACGGCGATCGTTGATCCAAATTCTTCTACGACATTATTCGGGCTCGGCAGCACAGGAATAATGTTCATAAACTCATTGACTCAAAGGGACGTGTTGTGTTTGTGTCAGACGACATTAACACGTTAGCGGTTCAATACTATACACAACTTTATAATCAAAATGATTATAGGCAGGAGTTCCCAGAGCTTACGTGCAAGAGACTAGTGTCGAACGAAGGCAATAGGATGCTACGAGCTCCGGTTAGCTTGGCGGAGGTGGAAGCTATGGTGGAGCAGGCAGATACTAACAAAGCGCCTGGGCCAGATGGATTCAATAGTTAATTTTTCGTTTTCCATTGGAAAGAAATTAAATATGAGATTCTTTCTATTGCACAAGACTTCTTTGTTACCGAAAGACTTCTCCAAGAGATTAATCATACATTCCTCACACTTATTCCAAAGAAGGAAGGGACGACATCCCTGGCAGACTTCCGTCTCATCTCATGTTGCAATTTTCTAAATAAAATCATCACATCTATTATGTGGCGGTGTATGGAGGGGATCATGCAGGGAACCATTTCCCTCAATCAAGCTAACTTTATTAAAGGGAGGTTGATTGAAGAGAATAGTTTATTAGCTCATGAGATGGTCAACTATTTCAACAAAGTTGGGGGGCACAAGGCTTTTATTAAACTGGATCTTCGGTAAGCGTATGATACAGTGAACCGTGCGTTCGTGTGTTATATTATGCGGGAGATGAGATTCGACCAGTATTGGGTTACTATGAGTCATGAGTGTATTACGACTCCTACTTTCTCTGTTCTAATTAAGGGACAACCAAGACCTCATCGCTATGCATGATCCCAGCATGGATTATTTTCCAGCAAACGAGGTCTGCATTAAGGGGATCCGCTATCCCATATTTATATATGATGGTGATGGAGTGTTTCACTTGCTTGATAGATGTGGCGGTATTTTGTAAATTCATTACTTCGCTCTACAAAAATGTATCCCCTACTCTCTCGCATATGATATATGTTGATAATTTATCGATATTCTTGGTCCCCTCTAATAGAGGTCTAAATGCCATGGGTCGGCTTTACCGACTTTGGCAACTTAACGGGCTTCATCTGAATCATGAGAAGAGCAAGATATACTTCAACTTTTATTGTCCACATCAGGAAGTTCTTCAGGATATCCTTCATATTGAAAGAGGGGTAGTTCCAGTAAAGTACCTTGGGCTTCCATTATCGATCAACTATGCTCGTGCGCAGGAGTGTCAGAGCATGATAGAGAATGTCCAAAGACGTATTAAAGGATGGCAGGCGCAGTTCTTATCTTTCGGGGGACATAAAGAGCTGATTCGATCCGTCATCTCTGCTATATCTCTTTTCTAGTTACAGATAATTATGTTGCCTTCGGCAACCATACTCAAAGTTGATAAACCCTGTGCGAATTATCTGGCGTGGAGGGATCCATACCATTGCATGGAAGGAGTTGTGTCGTCCTAAAACTGAAGGAAGAGTTGGTTTGCGATCTTTATTCACCTTCCGAGAAGTGGCAGTCATTCGCCTCGCTTGGATCTTCCTCCAGGGGTGAACGCTATAGGCTAAATGGATGAAAGGTAAGTAGCTGAAGGATACCAATTCCTGGAGTCAACAAATGGATAATAATTTTTCAGTCTCATATAAGACTATTTTACGGAATAGATCAAAGAATCAGCAATTGATCTCTCGTAAATTCGGTAGTAGCATAAATACTCACATCTGGTTAGATCAGTGGGTAGACACAAAAGCATGGTTGAAAGAGTGGGTTGGCATACGTTCGTGTTAACTGGACGCAATGAATCTGTCAGCAACATGATAAGGGACGTATCATGGCATCTTGCGGAGCTCCTCATTAGGCGCCAGTTCCGGGAATCCATCAGGGAGTTTAATATTGATTTGGCCATGGGAGACGAGTGTGGTCCTGGGACAGATCTGCCGATGGAGTATTTGATTTTCATAGTGCCTATGAGGAGGTACGTGCTCATTACCCAACGATGGATAATGGTGAATTCATTTGGGTAAGGAAGTTGGCTAATAAGATGCAGCTCAACATGTATAAAGAGCTAAGAGGCATGACATTGGATAGAATTGCTCGATTTTGTATACAAATTCACCGTCAGGGATGTATGCTTTGCCAACATTTAGAGGAAAACTTCACTCATCTATTTTTCCAGTGCAATTTTTCATGGGAGATATGGAAAGGCCAGTGCACTTCATTAGACATTCCAATTACATTATTAAGAGACATGTATACAAAGATTGATTCTATATCTACAAAATGTAGTAGAGGAATTCAATGGTTCAGAACGGCTCGTATCAGGCTATCTGTAACAACTTAGTACATTTGAAGATAATGGAACAGACACATATATGAAGGGTTAAGCAAAACCCAGCTGGACATCCTGCATAATATAGAGTTTGATGTTAACTCTATGATTTAAAAGTTGTATATGTGATTTAACTGAATTATTAATAAAATTACCCTTTTTGCAAATATATATGAGTAAACGGAATATGAACTATTAGCTTATATTCTTACATAAGCCATGTGGACCAAATATATATATATATATATATATATATATATATATATATATATATATATATATTAAGAAGGTAAATATCCATGATCGCTTCCAGTGGGATTCGAACATCGCTCACTCGGGTCTTATGCCTCTACACTAGCCACTTGATATATATATATACATATATATATATATATATGTGTGTGTGTGTGTGTGTGTGTGGAACATAAGGGGTATTAATTCAATCGGGCGATAGAGGGATGTACGAGATTGTGTTTTCAGTGTAACATAGTAGCTTTGCTTGAAACTAAAATTAGGGTTGAGAATTACTAAACGTACTCTGACCTATTGGTAGAGTGTGCATAACCTGAATTTGCGTGTAATGGCGAGGATTTAGGTATTATGGAACACGAGAATGTGGGAGGGAGTGGTCAAGTGCGCCACACGAAGCAAATTGTAGGCAAAAATACTAAGTCTGTGTCGTACTACTTGACATGAGGAATAATGGCATGTTTTTAATTTCTTCTATGTGTTGTGTATGTGTTGTGTATGGGAGTAATAAGGGGTGTAGCAACGTGTCACGGACTAAGTGTTTTTGCCTACAATTTGCTCCGTGTGGCACACGAACTTCCTCCTCAAAGACTCGAGAAGTCTTTCTCAAATACTTAGCTAGATCGTTATGGCGAGAATGAGAAAAATTGGAGCAAAAGAAAGAGATCGGATTGTCAAAAAATTAACTATACTAGAGAGAGTTTACGACTTCTTAGACGATGAGGAGCAAATGAGACTCCCATCTTATTTACAAGGCCTCAAAGGCCTTACAAAAAACTTCAAGAAAAAGAAACTTTTAGACCTAAGATATTTACATAATGAGAAAATTCTAGAACTTCTAGAAACTTGGAGAAACATCATGAAAGTTTAAGAGGACTCCATCATAATCTAGAGAATTATAGTCTTTCATCTAAACCCCCTAGCTTGACATGTTGAACAAAATTGTCTCGGTGGAGAGAAAAATCTTATGCTTGACATTCTTTCCCACATGTTTCGTCAATGTCCTCATCGACGGGTATACCAAGTCTCCGAACGACTTCTACTCCCGTAGTCATAGTCGTCGCAGGTCATACCTTCTTTTCCTTTCTAATGCGACCATTTCTGAACTTGTCCATCTTCTCCTCAAGATCGAAAGCAAAATGGTTCACCGCATCACATTTTTCCATGGTCCATATCCTCGTTACAAAAAGAGGCTTAAACGGACTATCAGGTCACCGATCCACCTCATCTCGTGAGTGCACATAGTTCTCAACGCCTCTACGCATATGAGTCCTATTGCAACTAGGTCAACCCGAACGTCCACCGCAATCCTTGAGCGACTCCTTGCAGGAGCCACTCTCGACAAATATTTCATCACCCTTGGCATAGCGAGGCTTCTCCTTTGGCGAAAACCTACATCTTTTGCTTCCTTGAGCAAGCTTTATAAATCTGCATAGCCGTGGTGATCCCTCTGTACCATGGAATCCACCACAATGTCCTTCTCAATATAATAAAGGCTATCCTTCTTTCGCACGCATATCCTTGTCATGTTTGCCTTCTCAGTCTACGACATTTTTCTCCTGATCATTACCACGCTCGATAGCACGATCCACCTCCCTTCGTAGAAGTTTCTCCTTAGGAAACTCCTTTGCACTATCATCGGTCTCATTCGGAAGGTCTTCCTCCTCGAAGTCAGTATTCCTCTTGAGCAACGCCAAGTAGGTTGTCTCCCCTTTGCTACCTTTCTTAAGCTGAATAACTGAGATAGACTTCCCCTTTGATGGCTCATCCCGTGCAACACTCACCATACATGATGAGGATTCTCCATAAAGCCAAAGTCTCCCAAGTGTGGCATCGGAACAGCTTTTGCCGCGATTAAAAAATCTATGTCGAATATCATCTTGAAGTCGTCCAATGACGTAGCATTGAAATTGGCTAACACCCAACCAATATCACACCTCTATGCGAACTCCCCTTGCTACTATCTGCAAGGGATGCATCTCCGAATTAACCATCTTCATCTTTCTTGAATCTTTTTCCAATGTAAGACTCAGTAGCGGACCTCCGCTCCGAAGATAAAATTATGAGTGGCACCCATATCCACGAGGTTACTCGCCAAATAAGTATGCGCTATTGATTGATGGGGTAGAACCCAAAAGCTTTACAGTGATGATAGAAGATGAATACAAGCAAGAGTAGATACATGTCATGCAGGAAAAGATGAATTCCTTACAGGTAAACTCCGACATGGTACGGTTGCCAAAGGTCAAGAAGGCATTGAATAATCGATGGATGTTCAGAGTGAAGCAGACAGAAGTATGCTACTCGTCATCGATATAAAGCAAGGTTGGTAGTCAAAGGCTACAGTCGACGGAAGGACATGAATTTCGATAAAATTTTCTCGTTGTTCGTCAAGTTGTCATCTATCAAGGTGGTGCTAGCTTTAGTAGCCATTTTCAATTTAGAGATTGAGCAAATGGACGTCCTCCATGATAATTTAAAGGAAGATTATACATGGAGCAGCCAAAGGGATTATGTACAAAGAACAAGTCATATTTAGTCTGTCAGTTAAAGAAGAGTATATATGGTCTGCAGTAGGCTTTGTGGCAGTGGTACAGAAAGTTCAAATTATTTATAAGGGAGCATGGTTATGCACATACAACGTTGGACTATTGTGTGTTTGTGAAACATTCCAAGGATGATTTTATCATTTTATTGCTTTATGTCGATGATACGTTATTGGTGGGTTGAAATGCTACCAAGATAATGGAGTTGAAGCGCCAACAGGATGAGGTCTTCCCTATGAAAGATTTGGACACAGCAAAGACTATTCTTGGGATGGAGATCAGCCGAGAGAGAGAGAGAGAGAGAGAGAGTCCAAGTTATTGTAGTTGTCCCAAGAGAAGTACATTTACTGAGTACTTCAGCGTTTCGTAATGGATAGACCGAAGAAAGTGAGCAACCCCCTTGCAGCTTACTTTAAGTTTACTGTGGAGCAATCTCCATCAACCGAGAAAGAAGGGAAGATGTAAGGAGCAAATTTTTTATGCTTCAGCAATGGGGAGTCATGTATACCATGAAGTGTACAAGGCTTGATATTGCTCATGTAGTAGGTATGGATAGCATGTGTTTCCAATCCGGGGAGGATACGTTAGAGTGCGGTCAAATAGATCCTTCATTATCTTTATGACACTTCTGATTGGAATATTTTATTTGGGAGTGACGAGCCAAAATTTGTTAGGTATACCGACGTTGATATGGCTGGGGATATGGATACTAGAAGATCGAGTTCGGATTATGTTATAATATTTGTAGGTGGAGCAATTTTGTGACAGTCACGATTGCAGAAGTGTGTTGCCTTGTCTCGACATAGGTAGAGTTCATTGCGACAGCATAGGTTTGCAAGGAGTTACTATGGATGAAGAAGTTCCTACAGGAAATGGAGCTTAACCAAGAGTAGTATATTTTGCTTTGCGATAGCCAAAGTGTTATTCACCTTGAAAAGAATCCGACATTTCATAGTCGTTCCAAGTATATTATAACTTCGTATCATTGGATATGTGTCACGTCCCAATACCGGAATACGGAGACGAACATGGCCAGCTACCCCGTACAAGGTACTACACGTCGTATGGCGATCACGGGGTGTATGCTACAATCAAGTCTCCTATGGTCAAGAACTTCTATGTCTCAATCATTCAAACAAGAAACAGTAAACATAGAGCATATATGATTAGCAATAAGGCGTCACAAACGCTTTCTCAAAATATTCTGGAGTCCAGCTGTGCAAAATAAGAAGGTGGAAGAGTAACAAAAGTACATGACAGTAATCAGTTGCAGTCTGATTTAATACAATTATGTAAGAAAAACTAATGTCCAGATGAGCCGGCTAACATGTGCCGGTGGCTAAACGCCAAAAAAAAGTAAATGTGCAAGACAAGCAGGGAAGAAGAAAACTCATTCGCTATTCCCTGCGACCATATTCTTGGTGCGCGCCATGAGTTGGGGGAAAGTACGCTGGATCCTCGGGTGCTGGCTCGAAACCTGGCCATACAAAACCAGTAGGATTAGACCCCAAATAGCAAGTACCACAAAGGAAGCACGAAATGAAGAAACAAAAACCCAAGGAAAACATATAATAATACATAGGTTCAGTGTTGTAACTTAGGTCCATAGCCTATCCTAGCGCGAAGGCTCAACCCTACCACAAACAAGGGCAAGGGTTGAACCATCACACTATGATAGTCCACTTCCCTAGGCTACTAGCTGAATAATACAATCACAATCAAATCAATTTCTCATATCGGCCAATCATTTGTACGGCTTGCTATTTTGTGGAGTCTGTGGTTATCTCAGAATAATGCATAATAAGTATCCTCAGATCACGTCAGTGTCGAACATGAGCTAACCGAACCAATATAATAAAACAGGCAATTGCCGGATGCACCAGTCCCCCATACGGCCACTGCGCTAAAAATACGGTATTAGCGGTTCCAGTGTTCCTATATTGAAACAGTGCCTCGACATAATAATAATAATCAGATACTGCACTCCACTAAGGCAGATGATATACAGTATCTGTGGTGGCCAGCCCCAGCGCACTTAGAATGAATCTCTGTGGGAATGTTCGTTGGCATGATCTCCGGTTACCGTTTTCTCCAAATGTTACTACCACTTTTAGTTACCTAATTAGCCCTATGTTGTGCTTGAAATCTCAAGGCGTAGTCACATGAAAATTTCCCTTAAGATATCGTACAAAGTATGGGTACGCTAGATAAGAATTCATGAAAGTCAAATCTGGATTCATCCGAGCGTATATGCAACATTCATACAATCAATAACCTAACCACACTTTGGTAGTTTGACTCGCTTATTATGCTCGTGCTGGAAAAATAATGTATATTTATAATATCATGCATTCAAGGATTTGGAGGCATTCTCGATGCACATCACAAATATAATCTCTTAACACGTTACAGGATGTGTCGCACCTCGGCGCACATTAAAACATGAACAATAATCAGGCAATAGGGGTATCAGAACGGATACAGTATTCGAGTCCAATTACCAATTATACATTGGATCACAAGAGTCAAGAAGACATTCAGTCAAAACAAGCAAGGCCGCATGGGTCTCTAAGCCGCATGAAGTCAGGCCGCATAACAATCATGGCCGCATAAGAAGTCAGGCCGCATAAAGTCATCCCGTATGAACCACTTGGCCGCATGCCCAAGGTTAAGGTCTACTCCTAGAGACAAGTATTGAAGTGACAGGCAATAAATAAAGTGTCAGAGATGTGACATAAAGTGACTGAGATGACAAGCCATAAAGTGTGTCAAGAAGAAAAGACAACTATAGAAATAAGTGCCAACGGTTCAGAGTCATGTGTCCAAGAAATAGGGACCGCATGTTCTCCTGGCTGCATGGGTGTCGGTGCCGCATGGGGTTAATGCCGCATGGAGTTCTCTACGACTTAGCAAAAAATTGTATTCGTTCAGTGAGTGAAAGCACAAGGTGTTCAAGGACACTGTGCAAATCAGCAGTCATGCGTCCAACAAGATGGACACATGCTGTCAGTATGCGGCAAAAGTTTAGGCTGCACAACCCTCTCGGGCCACAAGGCACTCAGCCGCAAATGCTCACTGACCGCATGAAGACTTCGTCTTCTCCAACAGCAGGTTCGGCCATGGCAGAAAAGATCCAAAAACTGAAATATTGTTTTGTTCATAAAATTATCATTTTAATTCCAAATCGTGTGAACCAAAAGCCAAAATGCTCTAAATTGAAAGCTCTATCATGTAGCAAAAACTGGTTTTCAAAGACACAAATTTAATAGATCAAAACCAAGAAAAACACATGAAACCCAATAAAACCCTAAGGTTAGAAATATAAATCTACACTAATCCATCTATCAAAACAGAAAAGTCCAAGAACTAAACATAATGGAACAACAATATGGAGGGTTTCTCCATTTCTCCTGCAAGGTGTACTTGCCTATGAAATGGGGAGAAAAAACTAAAGGAGGAGGAAGAAATGAAGAAGTGGGAAGAGAGAAAATGTTGGTTTATATACGGTATGATTGAGGGTTGAACCAAAGGTTCTTATGAGTTGAACCAACCCATAAAATAAACCATGAACCAAGTTAAACCAAAGAATGGGTCTAGTCTCTATGCACATGCAAATATGCTAAAATAAAAATATCTTCCAAATACGTATATCGGGAACGGAAAGTGACAATATAAGATGTGCTTAAGGTAAAGGACGCGACGTTTGAGAAGGTTCATACAAAGAACAATGGAGCGGATATGCTCACGAAGGTTCTGTCAAGGAGAAAATTTGAGTACTGCAGAAGGATCGTCAGAATGATGAGCTCCTCCACCTAGTTGGGAAGGAAGAGATTTGTTGATGTTGGGTAGAATTTTCAACCTATGTAGAGAACACTCTGTAGTCGTCATCCGTGTGTCGGAGAAGCTATAGAAGTCGAAGGCGACAAAGGTAGCACGTGTCAGACTTGTATTGGAAAATAGTATCAGACAGAATTAAATTGAAGGTATACAGCTACTGGTATACCGAAGGTATACTGGTCTGACCTAGTTTTGTTCCATAACCATTCTAACGCAAATAGAGCATTTTTCAATATATTGTCGATATACCGGGACTGAAGGCCGAATTTGGGGTATTTTATTAACAACGTTAGATCAATATTAATGTCCAAATCTATTCAGATTATGGGACTCTAAGCAGTTAAAAACCGTTATATATCGGTTATATAACCGATATATAACGGTATCGGTGATGGACCATTTTTTTTTGCAAAAAATCGGTTTAATATCGGAACCGATAAAATCGGCCGATATTACCGATATTTGTGAATATATCGGTTTTGGTAAAAACCGATTTCTTACAGTAAATTTTTTTTTTACAGGTGAATAGGTCGCAGATGAGAGAGAAAGAAGGGGAAAAGAAATTGCGGCTGAGCACAGGAGGAGGGAAAGGAAAGAAATTTTAACTGAAAAATTTCTTCTTCTTCTTTCCTTGCAAATTTATTTCTTCTTCTTCTTGTTCTTCTTCGTCCTCTTCTTTTTCTGGTTTTTTTTTCTTCTTGTTCTTCTTCGTCCTCTTCTTCTTCTGCAACTTTTTTTTTCTTGTTCTTCTTCGTCTCTTCTTTTGCTGCTTTTTTTTTCTTGTTCTTCTTCGTCCTCTTCTTCTTCTGACTTCTGCTGCTTCTTTTTTTTGTTCTTCTTGTTCTTCTTCGTCCTCTTCTTCTTCTTATGCTTTATTTTTTTTTCTTCTGCTCCCTCTTCTTCTTCTGCTTCTTGTTTTTTGCAAAATCTGTAAATTGCACATTGGGACCGCTGGTTTGAGGGACCTCAAGATATGCAAGGTTGCAAGTTGCAACAAGTGCTGGATACTCTGATTCCAACAGTTTGAAAGAATTACACAACTATTTTATGATTATTTGACACCAACAGTTTGTGTCCATCAGTTTGAAAGAACTAATGGACCTACAAAAGTACAAATCCACATTTTTTTAACTTGCTCTGCAGGAAGGAAATTTGGTAAGCAATTGTCGGTTAAGAAACTTTCTTCCTGATCCTGTACTGTGAACATGTGGTCTCCTTTAATCTTTGATGCAGTTCCTCATGTGGTCTCCTTTAATCTTTGATCTCTTGGATTTCTCGAAGGTGTAATTGTCTAGGTTACTTCCTGCATATTATATAAAAGATAACTATTAAGTGTGTTGTTCATATATAAAAATTGTGTTAAAAATACAAACCGATATTTACCGTTATAAAACCGATATATCGGTGATATATCAATAACTCTACTGGACCGTTATCATGAAAAAACCGTTTTTAACTGCATAGATGGGACTTTAAATAGGTCTTTCCTAACTCTAATCCATGATCATCTATCATTAAGAGATCAAAATGAGAGTTTTCTCAAGTTTGCAACTTTTTAAGAGAAAAAGAGGGAGTTTCAAAATTCCGAAGATCGTTTAGAAAAGAGATCGGTTTTGAGAGTTATACATTGGTTCTTCCTCATCATCTAGTATTTGGTAATCTCTTTTTACTTTTGGAATTGAATGTTAAATATAACGTTAGGAACCTTGTCCATCTATTTGGATATAAATTATTAAGATTTCATATAAAATGTTAAGTACAAATGTGATAATAGCAAGGTTTGCAACTTTATATATTGAAAGCTATCACTTTTAGGTTTTCCTTTCCATCTATTTGGATTCTACCTCATTTCATTTTTATTTCAGGCTAAAATTACATAAATTCCAATGTCTTCCTTCACATTTCTATTTCAACATCTAACCCTTCTCTACTCTCATTAAACAATACAATATCATCAGCAAATATCATAGACTGTGGAACCTCTACCTCAATATGTTTATTAATTTCATTCATAATTATCACAAAAAAGTAAGGACTCAATGCTGCCTTGTAACTTTTGCTACCAGGAAGACCTAAGCGGAAAAATCAGCTATTAAAATCACAACATGGATAAACATGAGTTAGAATGAGCTAAGACATTTTATAAACATCCTAGAATAGCATAGAAATCCATTTAGGAATTTTAGAAATTCTTTAGGATTTATTTTCTAGAATGGCATAGAAATCCATTTAGGAATTAAGCTCTAGAATTTGTATTAAGAACCTAGGTAAATATTTTGACCCCAAATTTTATCATAGGCTTATTATAGCATATTAGAGTTTTGCCTAATTTTTCATAATTTTTAGAATTTATTTAGTATTTATTTAGAGTTGCTTAGGTAGAAACCTATTTAATTAAATAGGTGTCCTATAGAAAGTTTAATAAGGAAAAAAGCATAGGGACCCGGACCCGGGGCCCTATCCCACACCCAGTGAGGCGGGCCGCAATGGTCAGCCACCCAACCCAACTGTGCGGGTCCCACGGGTCAGCGAGCACCAGCACTCGTGCCCCACTTGGGACCCGAATCCACCTATTGGCGAAAAAATTGTGCGTAGCGGCTGTTAAGTAGATTTTCTGTTGTAACTGATCCTTATCTTTTGGGATTTAGAGATAATGGTGAGTAACCGCCCCTTATCTGTAGGAATTATCTCCGGATTAAGGGGATGGTGGCTGCTAGGGTTCTGACGAGTCCCTCCCCTATATATATATTCTCTTCTCTTCATTTTCAGGTGAGATTGAAAATATATTGCTACGAGAGGAGAGTTCGCAGTAGCCGTAACAGATTCAAGAAGTGCCATCAGTTCATCCAGTTCTTCTCGTTCGAGATCCATAGCGTGGGTGACAAGGAGCGTTCCAGAAGTTCTATTTGACGAACTTGCTAGTTCCTGGAAGTAGATCGACGGAAATGATCGAATCTTTCTTTGAGCAATGGTAATCTTCATCACTCCAACGATGAGTTCTTTCTTCTTCATCTTGTTTCTGTTTTTCTGTTCTGTCTCGTCGTAGCAACTACGATTGCAAAAGTTTTTATTGTTTTCTATTTCCAGCAAGTTGTAGTTGCAAGCTTTTTGTTTCAAAGAGTCAGTTTGTAATCTTAATTTTCGTATAAGTTGTGGTTGGAAGCAAGGAGTTATAATCTGGCTGCATAAGACCAAAGTACTACAATCAATTGTAATATTCGGTTTTCACATACATCTCTACAATCTTTGTAACCTTCGGGAATAAAGAGAAGGGGTAGAGTAGAGAGGACAAGAGTTCGTAGAATAATATAGAGTTTTGTTAAAAATATAACATCAAATGACACATAGTAACAATGCGTATAGGATAATGACAACCATACCCTTTTATGGGAACAAAAACATCCAAGGAAGACACTTGATTGATCTAAGAGAGAGCTTATTACGACCAAGTGTCAGATTGTGAACAAATGAAGAACAACAGAAAACATAGGAGAATGGGAATAAAATAGCCTTAGCAGGTAAAAGAAAAATAATGGACTGTCAAACAAGAAAGAATAAGGCATACGGTTCACTATATAGTTCATAGTAAGAATGACATCACTCCAAAGATACTTTAGAACATGACTATGAAACATTATAGTGTGGGTAATATCCAGTAGATGATGATTTTTCGCTCAGCGAGACCATTTTGCTGAGATGCATGAGCATACGAAGTTTGATGAATGATACTATGAGACGCACAATAAGTAGACAAATCGCCTCTCATATAGTGTAAGGAATTATTTGGCAAAGAACTTTAACAACATGATAAAACTAAATACTAACTTCCTGATTAAAGAGCATAAATATATCAAAAGACGGATTGAGTCTTAAACGAATAAAACCCATGTAAGTTGTAATTAAAAATCAATTAATATGATAAAGTAACAAGGACCAAAAGAAACACGAGACTAGGCTAAAGTCCCAAATATCAAAGTGAACCTAATCGAACAGAGACTCCTCTTATCCACTCTAAGAGGGAAGATGCTCGATGATGTTTGCCCAACTCGGAGGTCTCACACAGAAGCTTCAAGACAAACAACTTTAATGGTAAGAGTTGTTTAAGCTTCTGCAAAAGAAGGATGGTCAAGACATTGATGTCACTGAAGGGGAGATACTAATGTAGCAGAAAGGATGACATAAGTCATCGAAGTAGGCAAGAATGATCTATCTAAGCAGTATAATTTTTTTATGTGAGAACCTCCCCCAATCTTTGCTCTTGTCGAAAGAATTGTAAACTCTTTATGTTAAGAGAAGAATGGGATATATCATTGTATAAAGTCTTCATCAGACTGTTGATAGATATAAGATTCACCGAAAACTGGAGACATAAACAAGAGATCTAGAGTAAGAGAAGGATAAACTTTAAATACTCATGTCCCGAATAGGGATAAATGGCAATTTGCAACATAAATAGGTGAAAGAGCAGGAGAATAATGAAACTGAGGAAAATGTGATATAACATGCGAAGTAGTCCAATAATCTAATATCCAAAGGCAGTTCCGAACAACAAGACACGTCCGGATCAGATATAGAAGATATAGCCATGATGCGAGTCGGCGGAATACAAATATGGTGGTCATAATCCGTGCGAGAAATCCTCATTGAAGAATCAACTCAAGAGCAACATATAGTAGTAGTAGTAGTAGTAGATGTTATCAGAGTAACTTGACGTACATAAGAAGGCATACCATACAAAAGACGACAATAATTAGAGTAGTGGTAGTCTGCGCATAGACGAGCATTTCGAGAGAGATGAATATCACGTCCAATAGAATGAACATATCAACTTTCTCTGAATCATGACTATGGTTTAAGCATGCAAACAAAGGATAGATGCTAAAGACTGAAGTAGAGGAATCAATCATATAATAGTAGGCACAAGTGACGTACGGAGAAGACATAGGCAAGAAAATAAGAAATAATAAAAATACTAGAAAAAGATAAAGTAGCTAGAGAAGACAGCAATATAGGCAAAAAGAGAGCAATTTTTGTTTTGTTTTTCTTTTTTTGGGGGGAACCGGAAGCTTCAAAAGCTTTGGCTAGATTCAGCTCACCTCAAAGTGACTCGACTCGGCATAGAACGGCTCTATATGGCTAAGTTGTACTCAGCCCCAGTACTGATATGTACTTTTTCTTGTCCAATGTTTTTTTTAGAGTTGGTGGCGGTAAATCAGGAATGGAGAGGGGGCAACGTAGAGGCTCGCAAAACGTAAATTTGAGCAGTCGAGGTCGGCGAGGCATGGAGGGGTCGTCAAAGTGTCGACAAAGTCAATGTTGGAGGTTGACGAGATGTGGAGGCGCGACAACTCAAGTAGATCGAGGTTTGGATTGTGAGGATAAATGTGGCTTGACCAAGAGTCTGACCAGAGCGAAAAATCGACAATGGGGCTCAACTAAGAGGAGAGTGGAGGCGGGATCTAGTCGGAGCAGTGACAACGGTGAGGCGGGATCTAGTCGGAGCAGTGACAACGGTTGTGGTCGTCAGAGGAGAGGAAAAAAATAAAAGTAAAATAAAAAGTGGAAAATAATTTGTTTCTGGGTTGGGAGAAATATTTCTCCGGTACCATGTAAGTAGAGAAACTTTTAAAGTTTTAAAGTTCCTAATAGTATCTACACATGTTCAACAAAGAATAATAGATGCTCCCGTAAGGAAAAATAATAATATAGTAATTAATGGAACAACTATGACTAAAGGAACACTTAGTTGAATAATGAATAGAAGAAGTGATATGAATATTGTAAGCGTTAAAATTCAAATAGCCAATCTCAGAAATTTTGAATAAAGACTTCGTTGTTGTTGTGTACTGTCTCCACATTGACTTAAAGAAAAAAGATTTTTCAACAGGGAATGAGGACATGGTACAAAAAGTTACAAAAATGAAAAAACTGTACAAAAGGAAACCCAATTATATTTCTCAAAATCAATCTCTCTAAAAAGCTCAAGTATCTTAAGATATTAACTAATCCAAGTGGTCGTATTTAAGAATTCAAAACCTACTAGGATACATAATCCAAGAAAATCCAAATACCCATTACTAACCCACATTCAAAAAGGAATACTAAAGAAAATAAAATAAATAAACCCTAACTAAGTATGAACATGATCTCCGAAATGGACTCCTACTCCGGATGACGGCAACCATTTACTAGTCAAATTGCAAAGCTATCAATTTTAATGATGGTTGCTGGAGGTGACACGAGCACCGGCGTATACCTTTATATTTCCTTAAATAACCTGGTCTTTAGTGTATTGTTGACGACCCTTTTACATTGGTAATTAAATGGGTAAGGTAACTAAATGGGTAAAGTAAGAGTTGAGGGTTTTTCTTACAGTGGGTTGTCTAAAGAGTTCATATTAATATACAGTTCTAAAGAGTTATTATTAATATCACCTACGTCTATTTTCCTAATATTGTCATTAATTGGTGCCCCTCTAAAAGTTCCCACCGAAGAATTATACACAAAAAGAAAATTAATAATAATAATAGTATCATTTTTCCCATTTAAAAGATTGGGATGATAATCCAAGGTCCGCATCCCATTTCAAACCCTACTACTACTGCTACTACCTTTAATTTTCTTGCATTTTAAGATGTAGGAGTAGAATCAATTTATTTATTCATTTGATTAATTTCCTCGGGTGAGTTAGATTCATCCATTTCTAAGAGTTATAGATTCAATTGTAATCTATAATCATATTGGCCCACAAAAGATCAGAAGTGTCAACGAGAACTCTAGCAATTAAGGAACAAACAATACTAATATAAGAAAATAGGACTTACCAATAGCTTCAGCTTGAGATAAGCGATGACTTCTGGCGTGGTCTCCTCGGAACTGGGCGTGCGATCCAGCACCGGCGAATCATCTAGCGCCACCCTCCCTATAGAAAGACCCTTCTTACTCTTCAAGGACAAGTTTTTAGTGAGATTTTTTGGAGTGGAGGGGAGGAAAGGGTGAGGAAAGGACGAGCGAGAGAAAAGAGAAGAAGTTGGTAGAAGAAGCAGAGAAGCCATTGAAAAATGTCGGGCTTTACTGGTCCGAACACTTCAAGATGGAAATTAATTTTATATTTCACATTTTGGGCAAGAGATTGAGATAACTGTCGTCTGCCACTACACTTGTTTGTGATGGAGGAGAGAGCTTATCTATCTGCCTGCTCGTGGTATAGGCCAGTTTGGATTGCTCGTTGGTTTCCGCCGGAACTCCTTTCGATGCCAAATAAATAAATATTTTGAGTTACCTCCTAATTTTTTTAACCAATGCATCCCACATCGTTTCTATAATGTACAAAAAAATTTCCAAATGTTCAAAATCCTCCACTTTTGATAGAATATGTCCAGACATGACGGTCAACGGCTTTGACCAAAAAATCAGTCATGACGGTCAACGGCTTTGATCCAAAAAATTTGACGAAAATGTCACTCTCTTATTTTCTTCTTCCTCTTCCCTCTCACCCCCCTCCTCCTCCCCCCGCAGTCAGCAGCCATCGCCGCTCTCCCCCCCTCCCCGCCATCACCATTGCTCCCCCTCCCCGCCATCACCATTGCTCCCCCCTCCCCACCACCGCCCCCGCAGCAGAACAGTAGCCGCTCGCCGCCCCTCGGTCCTCCACACCCCTGCTGTCACGCTCCAGTCCCAAAATACATGGGACCAGGCCACGTGGCAATGGCCAGCTAACACGACTCCGAAGGATATCCCAATTTAATGGACCTGACGAAGCGTACTACGCTATCCTAAAATACTATCAAGTCTAATATGCTAACATGCAGCAAGTAAATGTCTAATCTCATCCACAAAAAATAAATAAGAAGAGCTGAAATAAATACTGAAAATAAGTGCAGAGTCTGAATGTCATAATACAATCCAAATAAGTCTGATGGGAACAAACCCACTACAATACTGAAATAAGAGTACAGAAGGACAGATAAGAGTACTAGGCTAGAACATCGGCTAACTAGGTAAGGATGCTCCAGCCCTAGGCGGAAGGCCTACCAGTGATCAGAAAAACTCCAATGATAACACATCAAGCTCCTCCTCGGTCGCGTACCTCTTCTCTTGTCCGGGCCCGTACACGGTCGGATAGTATACCTCGTCCAAATCTAGAAGGGAATCAGGTCCTCAGAGGGACGTAACAAGATACAAAAATACATGCCGAATATAAATACTGAATAAGTAAATGGGGGTGTACTAACCATCTAAGTGAATGCAATATGAGGACAACCTTGGTACTTATAGATAGGTGTAGGCATAACGTCCAATACTCCGAAGAGTGTGGTATCTGTACATGTAACATCCATCGTTCCGAAGAACGAGGTATCTGCATATATATATGTGTCCGTAACGCTCCGAAGATTGCGGTATCTGAATAAAGGAAGTGTCACGACCCGCACCCAGAATTTGGGCATGAGTCGTGGGTACGTCCAGCCTACGCCGCAGCATCGTCGGTAGAATGCTATCTAGGTCACAATAGTTACTAACATAACTCACAACCTGTCAATGATATCAACTCCATAAGGAGGACAATATACATCTCACAATAGCTCATAATGCAAACTCAATCACAACAACTATAAGAGTATATAGGCACGATAAAAGATAAGAAGAATAACATAATTAAACACCATGTCTCAAAATAAAGATAAACCACAGTCTAGTTGTATAACATAAAGTCTCTACAAGTCCCAACATAAACTAAGAATAAGTCTAAACATAAACTGAAATAAACCTCAAATAAGTCTCAGTGCATAAAATAAATAATGTCTAGATAGCTGCATATAATGTCTCCTCTAAAGGAATAGTCTCATCTAAGATCTCTGGTGTGTAGTCTGCATCTATACCTGGTCCATAATGTGTGGGACAGAAGTCCTCAAGATCCTCTGGAAAAAATATCCAGTCAGGAATGGAGCGAAGTACAAGCACTAACAGCAGTTCCACATATATTGACAAAAACTATAATACAATATAAAGAAATACAAGATAGATATGAATACTGGCAATAAACAAAACTGGAATAATGAATACTGGAATAAGGAATACTGGAGCATATCATCATCAATGTACATCTAGCAATGAATAGAAATACAAGTGCATGCTAGAACAATAACTAGAACATGTAGAAATGCTAGATCAATATACTAGAGATACATGTCAAGAACATCTAGCTAAGTGTGTGAACATCAGCATATCATGTAATCGACTTGGGACTGATCAGGCTTGTTACATATGATTAGCTATGATTCATGTAAGGTTAGGCTAACCATCCGGATAGCTATGATGCGAGCAATAGTCAGGCTAATCACATGTAACAGGCTATGAGGCATGTAATGGTCAGGCTGTACCGACGTGAGGTGTGGGTGAGTTATGATGCATGTAGAGTTGGGTATGATCACATAAGCTACTAATATTTTCCCATTTTTCCAGCTAGCACGATGGATCCCAATTATGACTCCTCGTGACAGGTCTCGATGATGCCAACTCGTGTACACAACGGTGTCAGAATCATGTATGCTATACAAGTAGAATTATAGAGATAATCAACATAATAAAAACTGTCAGAGAATGTACTCGCTTGTGGTCCTTAGCTGGCAATACCAATGTCCTGTTTCCGGGATCTTGTCTGAATTATCCAACAGTCCTATAGACAGTATTTAATGATAATACAAATCAGTCGATACACCAACACACACAATTAATAACACAATGAACTCAGAGACTACGCTAGGGGGTGACACTTGTTATCTACAGGGTCAAGTGTGCGTCTAGTTACACGGGTGTCACGTTTGTAATTGCTGTGCATAACGGACAATCAAAATAATTCGGGTCTCGCCAGTACGTTAGTGTACATAAGGTAGTCTGCTAACAAATCACAGGGTCACAGGTCAATGTAACTACGGGATATCCGTAATTAACACTAGGGTCTCATAGTACATCTATAAATGTACATATAGTCTTAACTAGCATATAACATTAATTACTTACAATTTATATGTATACCAATTAAATACATATACAATATATATATGTATATATATACTAATTGAATTTATATATACATATATATATATATATATATATATATATATATATATATATATATATATATATATATATATATATATACCAATTATATGCATATTAACATATACTAATGGAATACATATACTATACATATATTTATGTATATATATATACTAATTATACATATTAAATATATACTAATGGAATACCTAGATATATATATATATATGCCCATTTGAATACATATACCAAATACATATATATACCTATTTAAATACATATACTATATATATATATATATATATATATATATATATACCAAATACATACACCCATATACCAATATACAATGAATAATACGCGTATACGCGTACGAGTAAGTGTACACAACAAGAAGGAGAAACTCGAACCTGTGCGCGCGGGAACGAGGTGTTCGTGTCGAGGAGGGAAGTCAAGTCGTCGTCGAGGTGGTCGAGATAAAACTGCTGTCGAGGGGTTCGGCGACTCGCGAGGTCCGGCGTGCCGCGGGTTCAGGCGTTCAGGCGAACGCTGGAGGTCGTGCAGGCGGGTCTGGATGTCGGCTCCGGCGAGTGTAGTGCTCTCCGGCGAGTTCTGGGTTCAGTCAGGCGGTCGGTCCGGTCGACGTGGTGAAGGAGAGGCGGGGTCTCGAGTCGTAGAGGCTGCAGTTGTTCAGTCAGGTACAGCGGTCGGTTGAGTCCGACGAGGGGTGGCGAGCGGGTCAGCGGCGTTCAGTCCAGCACGGGGTCAGCTTGAGCGGTGCTCGGGACAGCTGCTAGCGGTGAACTCCGGTGAGGGGGTTCGATAGGGATGTATATGAGGAGGAAGGGTGGAAGAGAATGACGGGAACGGTGAGGCTCCAGCGAGCTTCGGTCAGCGAAAGGAGAGATGAAGATGGTGAACAGTAAGGGGTGAAGGAGGGGAGTCGGCTGTGCTTTAGTTTGGTTTATAAAAAAAAGGAAAAAGTAAAGAAAAGGAATATTTATACATATATGCAAGGTGTTGTGTTGACCTAGAAATTGGCTTGGTCAAACCCTTGAAAAAAGGGCTTCTCATGTAGGTATTTCAAGGGCTATGATTCAATAGATTCAAAATGGATGGCTAGGATTGCATTTGGTTCAAACTCTACTAGGTGTAGATGATCCTCCCAAGAACCTCTGAGATCCAAAATGCAAGTGCGTAGCATATCTTCAAGAGTCTGAATAGTCCTTTCAGACTGCCCGTCTGTTTGGGGTGATATGCGGTACTGAACTTGAGCTGGGTGCCTAAGCTAGCCTGTGGACTCCTCCAGAAGTGGAAAGTAAAACAACTATCCCGATCTGAGATGATACTCACAGGAACTCCATATAATCTGATAATCTGCCGCACGTACATCTCTGCTAGCTTCTCTGTCGATGTACCCACTTTGAAAGGTAAGAAGTGGGCTGATTTGGTCAACCTATCTACGATGACCCAAATCGTGTCCTTTCCTCTTGGAGAACGTGGAAGCCCTGAAACAAAAGTCTATAGTCACGTGCTCCCCACTTCTATTATGGGATGGGTAAAGGTTGAAGCAATCCTTCTGGCCTCTGTCGATCTGCTTTCACCTGCTGGCACACTAAACATCTGGATATAAAGCGTGCTACCTAGCGCTTCATACCATACCACCATACGTGTTCTCTCAGATCTCGATTCATCTTGTTAGCACCGAGATGCATCGAGTATTGAGAGTGATATGCCTCCTGTAAAACCTCTTCGCGCAACTCTCCACTCGGCACACACATCCTCGTGCCATGCCGTAAGGATCCATCATCTGCAATAGTGAAGTCATTTGTCAAACCTGTCCGAACTTGTGCCCTGAAACTCCTCAGAGTCTCGTCATCATACTGTACAGCTCTAATTCTATCCATTAGCTCTGATTGTATCTGCAATTCCCACATCTGAATCTCAATGCCTGAAACTAGTACTTTAATTCCCAAGCTCTCTAGATCGGCCAATAAGTATCTATCTGTAGTCAAGTACATAGCCATCAGATACCTGCTCAAGGCATCGGCGACTACGTTGGCCTTTCCTGGGTGGTACTGTAATAAGATATCAAAGTCTTTTATCAACTCTAACCACCTTCTCTGCCTTATATTCATCTTCTTCTGAGTAAACACGTACTTCAAGCTCTTATGGTCTGTGAAGATCTCCACATGCTCTCCGTATAGATAGTGTTTCCACAGTTTTAGAGCGAAGATAACTGCTGCTAACTCCAAATCATGAGTGGGGTAGTTCTTCTCATGAGGGCATAATTGTCTTGAAGCATAGGCAATTACTTTCCCGTGCTGCTGAAGAACGCATCCCAAACCTTTTCCTGAAGCATCACTGTAGAAAGTGAATCCATCTGTCCCTGACGACAATATCAAAACTAGAGCTGTCATCAATCTCTTCTTCAGCTCATCAAACTCGGCCTGACATTCCTTTGTCCAGACAAAATCTATATCTTTCTTGGTCAGCCTAGTCATCAGCTTTGCAATCTTAGAGAAGTCTTGTACGAACCTCCTGTAGTATCCTTCTAGTCCGAGAAAGCTCCTGATCTCAGGTACCGAACAATATTGGTTCATGCAACAACAACAACAACAAGGAGAAGGAGTGAACATGCAAATCGAGGGTTAGCTTTTAAACAGGAAGGGGTGCTCGGCCCGCGTCTCGAGGGTGGCCGATCTCCGATGGGTGGAGGTGCTCCGGCGTCGACTGTACTGTAACAACAGCAACAACAATGGCAGCTACGCAGCGGGGTGGTAGTGACGAGGTGACGGTGGTGGCGGGATAGATGTGGTGGTGATGGCCGGGGTGATGATGGCTGTGGGGATGAGAAGGGAGGAAGAAGGAGGCTGTGGTGATTGCTGTGGAGGAGGTGGTGGCGGTCGTGGTGATAACTATGGTGGTGGCAGGATGCTGTCGAGGGTGGTGGTGTTGGTTGTGGTGGTCGGGATGGTCGTGGAGAGGGAGGAGGAAGGAGGAGGTAATTGTTGGTGGTGGCCGTGGGGATGATGGTGGTGGTGGGATGGTCAGAGGAGAGGGAGGAGGTAGGCAGTTGGTGGTGCTCGAGTTCGGTTGGATAGGAGGAGGAAGAAGGTGGAGGAAGGAGGTGATGTTAGGGTTCGGTTTTAGATGGGGATGGCTGAAATTTTTGGAGAGGGGGAGAGCGAGTTAATGTATGAGAGAGAGAGAAGGAGGGCATGGGGATTAGGGCCAGCCACATGGCTTTTTCTAGGGATGGGGGGATTCCTCATGAAGAAATTGGTGGTTAGGATGGGATAAATTTGAATGGAGGGTGTAGATGAGGTAGGTGAAAAGTGGTATATTGTATACACAAAATAGGGGGGGAACATAGGTGACTGGTCAAAGAATGGAGGATGGATTTCTTTATGGTTTTGCTCCAATGGGAGGTGGACACCTAATTGCTTATTTGTACAAAAGCTCCTAATAATTTAGAAATTGCACAAACAAGAAAGATTGTGATTGGATAAGGAAAATACCATATTTAGTGTGATGTAGTGGATTAAAATGGTGTGTGGTATTTAGTATGAACCTTGAGGGTGTGAGTGGGGATTTGGGTTGGTGTTGGGTCTAGTTTTGGGTTATGTTGAGTCATTACACCAATTTAATTAAAATTAGTGTAAATGGTGTTCTTTAATTAATTGAAAGTGTATAGGATTAAAATTAGGTGGGATACAAGTGTCATGGATGTAGAAGACTCAGAATAGATTATTGTCATAAATTGGGTTGCACAAAATGGGTCAAGATTGTGTCTCCAATTTTGATTGGAACAGACAAAGATGCAAAGTTGGATTTAAAAATAGATATTTGTAACGAATATTGTGCGACTAAAATAAAGCATAAGAGAGGGTATTTATGAGTTATACAAAGGTCAGAATGGAAGACTGACACGTCTAGGAAAATGGTATAAAATTTGTTTGAAGGCAAATGATAGTGTAGCGCTCCAAATATCGAAACAACAGTAAGGTGCACCAAGTGATACAAAATTTGTACATTAATCTAAAATACTATGTTCTAATTCTAAATGGCTCCAAACTAACCCTAGTCTCTCTATCTAAGCCAAGTAGACATAAATTTGGTCGAGGGAGTTTACAATCTACCCTTCTTAGAGCACTTCTTTCTCGAAATTAAAACAGACATATGATAAAAACTATTGACTGAAATTAAATGCTACTACATACCTAGGCTTTCAAAGTGATGGGGAAAATGCTGCCGAATATTATCCTCCCGTTCCTAGGTCGACTCGCCTGGTGCATGATGCCTCCATGCGACACGAACTAGAGGGGTAGTCTGACCTCGTAACACCTTCTCGCTTTTGTCCAGGATCTCTACAGGCTCCTCCTGATATGACAAACTCGGTCCGACAGTGATCTCTAAGTGGTCAAGAATATGGCTCGGATCTGCATGTACCTCCTTAACTGAGATATATGAAAGACGTCATGAACTCCTTCTAATGTCTGTGGCAATGCTAATTTGTAGGTAACCTCTCTGATGCGCTCCAATGTACCTCGGACTCAGCTTTCTTCTGCCTCCAAACATGATGGTCCCTCGGGTAGGCAAGATTTTTAGAAACACATGATCTCTATCCTGGAACTCTAAGGGTCATCGATGTGCGTTTGTCCAATGCTTCTATCTATCCTGTGTTGCTCGCAGGTACCCTTAGATCTTCTTTACCTTCTCCAATGTACGAATAATCAACTCTGGTCCAAGTATCTGCCTCTCGCCCACATCACTCTAACACACTGGGGAATGACACTTCCTGCCATACAATGCCTCATAGGGAGTCATCTGAATGCTTGCTTGATAGCTATTGTTATAGGAAAATTTGACTAAATATAAATGGTCCTCCCATGATCCACTGAAATCAAGTATGCATGCCCTTAATATTTCCTCCAGCGTCTGAATGGTGCGCTCGGACTGGTCATCCATCTGCGGATGATATGATGTGCTAAACTTTAGGCGGGTACCGAGACTCTCTTACATATTCCGCCAAAAGTAAGATATGAACCTTGTATCCCTGTCAGACACTATACTGACTGGCACCCCATGCAGTCGCACGATATCCCTCATATACATATCTGCTAAGACCTCTATAGACTTTCTAACTCTAAAAGGTAAAAAATGAGCGGACTTGGTGAGTCAATATACGATCACCCATACCGTATTGCGACCACTAGGACTCCTCGAAAAGCCTATAATGAAGTCCATAGTGATGTGCTCTCATTTCCACTCAGGTATTAGGAGTGGCTGGAGTAAACCTGCAGACCTCTGATGCTCAGCCTTTACCTGCTGACACACTAGGCACTTCGCCACAAAGCGGGCTATCTCCCTCTTTATTCCATACTACCAATAGTACTGCCTTAAGTCTCTGTACATCTTTGTGCCTCATGGATGAATAGAGTATGCTGAACTGTGCGCCTCCGACATCAACTCCTGATGAAGTTCTCTATTTGGAACATAGAGACAATCTCCACATCTCAAAGTTTTGTCCTCATGTATGCGCAATCATGTCTGCATCCCGGCCTCTGTCCTTTGTTGAAGCCTCTAGAATCTGGCATCTGTTGGCAAGGCAGCCTTGATCCTCTCAACCAATGTCGATTGTACCTGAAAACTCGATAACTGGCCGTCTGCTCCGGGCATAATAACCTCTATACCCAACTGCTCCAGATCTCTCAATAGGTGTTACTGGGTAGTCAAAAAGAATATCGTGGGCCTCCTGCTCAATGCGTCAGCTACCATATTGGCCTTTCTCGGATGGTACTGTAGCTCAATCTCAAAGTCTGTCATCACCTCGAGCCAACGTATTTATCTCTGGTTCAGGTCCTTCTGAGTATAGACTTACTTTGGGCTTTTGTGATCTATGAATATCTCCACCCGCTCTCCGTATAGGTAGTGCCTCCAAAGCTTCAGGGCAAAGATCACTGCGGCAAGCTCTAAGTTATGAGTGGGATTGTTCTTCTCATGGGTCCTCAGCTGCCTAGAGGCATAGGCTACAATTTTTCCATGCTGTATCAAGACGCATCCTAATCCTTTCCCAGATGCATCATTGTAGATCATAAATCCTCTGGGTCCAGAAGGTATAGTCAAGATATGTGCCATAGTCAGACGCTTCTTCAGTTCATCGAATATCGTTTGACAATCCTCTGTCCAAATAAACTCCTGTTCCTTGTGGGTCAAGCGGGTCATGGGTTCTGCAATCCTTGAGAAGTTTTCTACGAACCTCCGGTAATATCCGACAAGTCCTAGGAAACTCCTCACCTCCGAGACGTTGGTAGGGGTCGGCCACGTCTCTACTGATAAAATCTTCGCTATATCTACTGAAATACCATCTCCTGAAATAACGTATCGAGGAAATAGACACGGTCTAGGAGGAACTCACACTTGCTCAACTTAGCATAGAGCCTCTCACGCCTCAATATTTCTAACACTAACCTCAAGTATTCCCCGTGCTCCTCATGGTTTTTTGAATACACCAAGATGTCGTCGATAAAGACTACCACGAACTGGTCCAAATACTGGTGGAAGACTCTATTCATCAGGTTCATAAATACTGCAGGCGCATTCATTAGTCCAAAAGGCATCACCAAGAACTCGTAGTGGCCATAACGAGTCCTGAATGCCGTCTTTAGAATATCTTCTTCCATACCTTCACCTGATGATACCCCGATCTCAAGTCGATCTTCGTGAACACTACTACTTCTGTCAGCTGGTTGAATAAATCATCAATCCGCGACAGGGGCTACTTGTTCTTGATAGTCAAAGCATTAAGGGCTCTATAATCATTGCATATATGGAATGTCCCATCCTTCTTTGGTACAAATAAGACTGGTGCTCCCCAGGGTGATGCACTAGGACGGACAAATTCCTTGCTCTGCAACTCCTCTAACTGTAGCTTCAGCTCATCCAGTTCCTTCTTCGCCAACCGGTACATAATTGAAGATACCGGCACTACTCCGGGTAGCAACTTAATAGTAAACTCCACCTCTCTATCCGGTGGTAGGCCTGGCAACTCCTTCGGGAAAATATCCTCGAACTCTACAACTATCGGTGGGGGTGCCGTCTCCATAGCCATGTAAAGTCCAGCTCTCTGGCCTACTCCTTGCTCGATAGTCCCCCATATATACTCGAACTCCGGGTGATCTGGCGGTCTAAAAATAATGCTACCCCTTCGACAATCCAGTATGGCGTTGTACTGGCTCAACCAGTCCATACCTAACACAACGTCAAAGTTTGGCATCGAGAATACCAAAAATTGAGCTCTCATCTTTCGACCACACATGACTACCGAGCACGTTCTAATAGTGCTGGTAACCGGTACGATGCCTCCTCCAGTAAGAATCTTCTAACTCTTAGGTAAGGGGGAAGTAGCTACTCTATGCATAGCTATGAAACTACTAGATATGAAAGATAGTATAGCACCAGAATTAAATAATACAGTCGCAGGTAATTATGCAACTAAAATGGTACATGTGATAGCTTCCTCTTCTGGTTTCTCCTCAATCACTGCTAGTGTAAAGGCCTGCCCGTGCCTCTGCCCTCCAGCCTACTATCTGGCTCGATCAAACTGTGCCTCCTATGGGGCCAGGGGTGGTCCCCTCTGAAATCCTCTGGGTGCAAGTGGACGTTGACCTCCTGCTGGTGTAGTATCCTTTGGACTGGTGCTGCTGGCCTCTGTCCTATCTACGGTGTTGCATCCCTACGCTGTAGAAAATCTTTGGTAAGGTATTGACTCGCTCCACAGATCATGCACAATCCAGGCTTCTTCCGGCAATCTTTGATAACATGTCCCTTCTTGCCACAATGGTGACAAGTTGGAAGCTTCTTGTGCTGGTATGGTACTAGCCTCTGATGTGTCTGTGCTCCCGGACGACAGATCGGTCTTCCTGCTCCGGGCTGAGCTCTGGCTAGTACGGTCATGCTGGGATGCCTTGATCCTCTACCAATAGCCTCCTGGATCCTAGCCTCTGACAGAACCTTCTCGTAAGAGATCCTCGCCTGGGTGGTAGTGTACCTCCGTAGCTCGTAAGTCAAACCATGATGGAATCTCCTGGCCTTCTCCAGATCATTGGGTATTAAGGCGACACCATATCTACTAAGTCAACTAAACTCCATGTCATACGCGTCTACGGTCATGTTCCCTTACTCCAGGTGTAGGAACTGAGAGTATAATACATTCCTGACCGTAGCCGGGAAGTACTTTGCGTTGAAGTATTTTAGAAACTGCTCCCACGTCTGCTTCTTGCCGACGTTGAACTCCATGGAGTCCCACCAGTGATGGGCATTGCCTTTCAATTGAGCCCTCACTGCGGTCATCCAAAGGTTCGGAGGCAGCTAAGAAGCCTCCAGCAGCATCTCCGTGTTGGCAACCCAATCAGAGATCTTCTTTGTAGTCTCGCTGCCCGAAAAGGTATCCGGGCCCATCTGAAGAAACCCTTGAATAGTACCAGCTGGATGAACGGGTGTAGGTGCTGGTGCGGGTGCTGAGGCAGGTGTCCTCTCCAGAAATGCCATCAAGCTCTGTCTCATCGTCTCGGCCTGATGCCACTGCACCTGCATCATGACCTGGAAGAACTGGAATATCTGCAGTTGTCCCTCTGGATGTGGCATCTGAGGTGGAAAGGGTGGCGGCTGCACTGTAGGTGTCTCCTGAGATGTCGGCCTCTCGGGGTGCGGCATCGGTGTAGCCCTCGAAATCTGGTCCTCGAGGTATTGTGTCGGGACAGTCTGAGAAGTCAGGCCCTCGTGCTGCTGCGTCGGATCGACCTGAGAAGTCTGGTGTCAGTGTATCAATGGGGCATGTGGTATCACCGGGACCTGTGGTGGTGGCTGCTCTCCGGGTGGTCCTTGGGATATATCCTCTCTATGTACGGTGGCGGATGGCACAATGGCACCGTATGCCTCGCATCCACTATGCAAGTTTATCTCTCTGCAAGAGATAGAACTACATTAAAAGAGTACGAAAATAAACAAACAGGATGCATATATTCAAATAATCAAATACGAAGGAGGTTCAAAGATGGTAGTCAAGGTGGATGAGATCTAATAATTTTTATCCTATTGCAGTCTCGCTGGACATGATACCATACTGTCATGACCCGCACCCGGTGTAAGGGTACTAGTCGGAAACAACGCCCAGCCTACGCCACAGAATCGGCGGTAGAACGCTGTCTAGATAATATCTATCTAACAATATAATGAACCACCAATAATGATAGTATACTCAATCACAGAACTAAGATAGAATGAGCACGAATCAGATAAAGAATAGAATAGTCATAATACAACTCATGAGTCTAAAATAATACATCAATGAGTCTGAAGAAGTAACAAAATAAGCTGGAGCCAAATCCAGTACAAAGAATACTACGAAGCTACAACTCCAGGGTCAACTGTCTCAGTTGGGATAAGTCCCTCTTGAGCCAGGGTCTCAGAATCTAAACCCACAATATCCTGGGGTCCATAATAAGTAGGGTACCACTCCTCAGTGTCATCTGGAAAAATATATCTAGTAAGAAAATGAGCAGAGCACATCTCTAACAGCAGTTCTAATTAATGATAAAAACTATGTAACAGTAAATAGCTGTGGATAAACAAGATGCACAATAGATACAAGAGATATATGTACAATAAGGAAATACTGGAAATAAATACAATAATGAACAATATGCCAATGAAACAATAATACTAATGACTAAGTGTGTGAGTACTAGCTTAACATATGATCGGCTTGGACAAGATGCAATGCGGCCTGGCTAATCATACGTGCTGTGTATGATCAACACTATTCAGTAATCAGTACATTATTCAATAGGGATATTGATCACATATCTATACTAATACTCTCCACCCCCGACTGGTATAATAGATCCAACCACGGTATGCTATGGCACGAGATTCCCCAAGAAGATAGCTAGTCTTCCCGAGAATCGGTGTCTGTACATGTACAAGATAACCAATGAAACAATACTTTTACCATATACACCATATACCAAGGAATAATATCTCATGACGAGATTCGGATATACCAATCCGTGTAACCATAGTGTCAAGAGAACATGGATATCTACACTAGATACAACGAACATAGAGGATATCATAAATGAGAAACTATCAGAGAATGTACTCGTCTGAAGTCCAATGAATAGTCTCACAGATGTCTGACTCGGTGCCTCAAAGACCTAGATATGGAATACAACATTAATACAAGGTCCCGAAAAGAGAACAAGTTAAACTAGTCAACTTCTAGATCAATAAGTCAATTCTAAGTCAAAAGTCAACTATGGTCAACTCTAAGTCAACTATGATCAAACCAAGGTCAACTATCTATTTCTAGGTTGCACAAGTCTAGCACCAAAATCTTGGGTCAAAATACTAAAATCTAAGTCATAGGAATCACAACCTAAAATTAGGATACCGTATCTTCGGATACGTGAATCCAAGGTAAACCTCACAATGCCTATATATCAACAATAAAGTATAATAATATAGAATATTAATTACAAACAATTAGGAACCATGGTTTTGAACCAACTTGGTATCCACACAAAGTCACAAACTCGATACCCAAACCCCGTATCTTGAGTATCCCACTTACCTTGGTTTCCACAAGGTAATGCTCAAGATACCTTGATATAGTAATTACCCTCATACATAATATAATATATATAAACTAATATTATACAATTAAGAAATATAACAATACTAGTATTATATCTCACAATTAATACATATATATATATACATATATATATATATATAAATATAATATATAAACTATTTACTAAAACTGCCTAACTGTCACTGAAAACAGTATGAAAAAACACTGATTTTTCAGTAAACAGACATTCAGTGACAGTTCAAACTGTCACTGAAACGCCGTCGCTACTGCTGCTGTGTAATTGCACTGCTGTCACCCTTTTTGTGACAGTTCTCAACTGTAACTAAATTCTCCGTCGCCGCTGTTGCTTATATTCCCGCCCGCTGCTGCGTTTATTAATGACAGGATCTGTCATTAATAGCTACAGCGGCTGCTGCTGCTCACGGTTATTAATGACAGAATCTGTCATTAATAGCTGCTGTTGCTATAAAGAATAATATATATATATATATATATAATATCTATATATATATATATATCAATATATATATAAAAATCAAAATAAATAATTATATATATCTACATATATAATCCCAATACATATCTAATATATATATCTATATAATTAAATACCAAATTGCTATAATACACATCCTATGTACTAATGTACATAATACAACATGGTTAAAAGTACACATACATAAATATGTTTAATAAAAATACATCCATTCATATATATAAATAATCATATAATAATTATAAATAATATAATACTTAATTAAACACATATATATATTTTATAAAATATTTTCATATATTTTATATTACTAACATAATTTGTAACATATAAAAATGCATGTAAAAGAAAGCTACATATATATTTATACATTATATTAGTACACATATAATACATAGATCTATGCTACAATAAATACCATAATAAATACACTATAATAAATATATAACATCTATATATATTTACTAATTTATAATTCAAGAATTAAAGCACAATAATTAGATCTACACATAAACACACCACAAATGGAGAGTATCACACCGTATCCCACTAGATATAGGATACGCATGCGACACGAGTCCAACACACAACCAATTGTACCACGAATGACACAAGCAAGTCACATATATTATTTATAAACAAAACAAAGTGTCAAATGTAGATCTATGTGTCCGTGTCAAAATACGACATGTACAAAGTCCCGTGTCGGAGGAAAACCCCCCAAAATAACACGTATCACCAAATTATTGGGATACGACCTACACGTACCCAATTGTGGACACGACACTAGCCCCAAACACATAAACACATGCCCAATTGATCTATAGGACCAATTGACACACACAACAAAATATCAATTCGGAATTTCCCCAAAATTGACACAAAAAGTACCATAACTTTCTCCATGGGTCTCCTATGAACACAAAACCAAGTCCTTTGGGTAGTACATACATATGGGTTAATTTTCCATGATTAAATCTCAGATTTAGAAGCTATTTTAAGGGAGAAAACTGAATTATACCTATTGGGAGATGGATTCCCAATGAAACCTCCAATTGAGATGAAATTGCCTCCAAATTGTAGATCCTTGCTCCTTTTTGTAGATCCTTGCTTCCTCCTTCTAGATCCTTGCTTCTCAACTCTTTAATGGTGATTTAGGAAGGAATTGGAATAAATTTGGTAGGAAAATAAAATAGGAATGAAGGAAATTTGGTAGTGAAAAATTCTAGATCTAGATTTGGAATGAAAAAGAGAGGAGAGAGAATTTCCCCCCTCTTTTAATAGGCCGGCCCCTACCTCTCCCTCAAGTAATTATGAAATATCCAATATACCCCTTGGGGCCTCTCATGAAGAAATAATTAAAGAAGAAAGCTTCTAGTCTAATGATTTAATTAATTTAATCCATCTCCTTAACAATGGGCTTTCTAAATGGGCCAAGTCTAACTAATTAATTCATGTTGGTCCATGAGTCCAAACTAAACTAGTTGGGTCCACTAATACAAGTCCAAAATAATTAAATAATATCTAACAATAATTAAATAGTACAACAAATAATTATTTACCATGCACAATATTTAATTAAATAGGAAAAAGACTAAAATACCCTTTCTTAGAAAATGTGGTAGTGACAAGTCTACCCTCCTTAAAATAATTTCGTCCTTGAAATTCAAAAATGAAAACTACCCCCAGCAAGTAACAGAACAGAACTAAAGAATCACAACTAACTAATGAACAGGACATAACTAGAAAATAACATACCTCAAGGTACAAACAAATATGGATAACGCTATCGCATTTCATCCTCTTTCTTCCAGGTAGACTCCCCCGGAGAGTGATGCCTCCATGCAACGCGTACCAAATGAATAGTCTGGTTCCTCAGCACCTTCTCTCTTCGATCCAGAATCTCAACTGGCTGCTTTGGATAGCTAAGAGTAGGGCCCACCTCTATCTCCGAGTGATCCAATACATGACTAGGATCTGCCACGTATCGTCTCAACTGCGACACATGAAACACGTTGTGCACTACCTCCAACGCAGGTGGCAAGTCTAGTCTATAAGCAACTGCACCGACCCTCTCTAGAATAGTGAAAGGTCCGATGAATCGCGGACTAAGCTTTTTGCCTCCACCGAAGCGAATCGTGCCTCGTGTCGGAGAAATCCTCAGAAACACCAAACCACCCACCTAGAACAAAATACCACCTTAAGAACTTAATCTATAACAAACAACCAAAAACAAGCACAACAAAATCTAACTATACCTCAAACTCCAAAGGTCTCCGATGGCTATCGGCCCAATGCCGCTGTCTGTCCTGCGCCACTCGAAGTCTGTCTCTGATCAACTGAACCTTCTCTGCTGCATCCACAACCATCTCTGGCCCAAGCAAAACTCTCTCTCCAACATTGTCCCAAGACAAAGGAGTACGACACCTCTGACCATATAGAGCTTCAAAATGTGACATCTCTATACTGGCCTGGTAACTGTTGTTGTAAGCAAACTCTACCAAATGAAGATGGTCCTCCCAAGAACCCCCGAAATCTAGTACACAAGTGCGCAACATATCCTCAAGAGTCTGGATAGTCCTCTCTGACTGCCCATCTGTCTGGGGATGATATGCAGTACTGAACTTGAGCTGAGTGCCCAAACTCTCCTGCAAACTCCTCCATAAATGAGAAATGAAACGACTATCCCGATCTGAGACTATACTGACGGGAACTCCATGTATCCTAACGATCTACCTCACATACATCTCTGCTAGCTTCTCCGTAGACAAACCCACCTTGAAAGGCAAAAAGTGGGCCGACTTGGTCAACCTATCAACAATGACCCAAATCGCGTCTTTCCCTCCTGGAGATCGTGGAAGTCCGGACACAAAATCTATAGTAATGTGTTTCTACTTCCACTCTGGAATGGGTAATGGCTGAAGTAAATCTCCTGGCCTCTGCCTCTCGGCTTTCACCTGCTGGCACACTAAGCATCTGGATACAAACTTTGCCACTTCCCTCTTTATGCCATACCACCACACACTCTCTCGCATATCCCGATACATCTTGTTAGCACCTGGATGCATGGACTACTGAGAGCGATGCGCTTCCTGCAATACCTCCTCTCGTAACTCCCCACTAGGCACACACAATCTAACTCCATGCCTCAAAGATCCATCCTCTGCAATAGTGAAATCATCTTCCAATCTTGCTCTCATCTGAGCTCTGATACTCCTCAGAGATACATCATCATACTGTGCTGCCTTGATCATGTCCATCAAATCTGAGTGTATCTGCAGTCCCCACATCTGCATAGTATCACCAGGAATAATCACCTCAATGCCCAAGCTCTCCAAGTCTTCCAACAAATATTGATCCTGCGTCAAGAATATAGCTACCGGATACCTACTCAAAGCATCGGCAACTACATTGGCTTTCCCAGGATGATATTGCAAAGAGATATCAAAATCCTTCATCAGTTCCAACCACCGATGCTGCCTCATGTTCAACTCCTTCTGCGTGAAAATATACTTCAAGCTTTTGTGGTCTGTGAAGATCTCCACACGCTCTCCGTATAAATAATGTTTCCATAACTTCAGAGCGAATATGACGGCTGCCAATTCCAAATCATTGGTAGGATAGTTCTTTTCATGAGGACGCAATTGTCTGGATGTATAGGCAATCACTTTCCATGCTGCTGAAGAACACAACCCAAACCCTTCCCCGATGCATCACTATAAATAGTGAAACCTCCGGACCTTGATGGCAACGTCAAAATTGTAAACTCCCTCACCCAAAATAGGTATTTGTGTATATTTTATATTATTATATTTATTATAGATGTTGAATTTATTTAGAGTATTATCTTAGTTAATTAGAAAATAATTTTTTTAGTATATTTACTTATATAAATATTTATTTAGAATTATTTTTAGGCTATTTTAGATTATTGGAATTTTTCCATAATTTTTAGTTAATTAAAAACTAGTAACACTAATTTTTGAGAACTTTAAAGAATTTATTTTATGTTCAAACTTAATTAAAAATATTCCAAAATTTTATTTTAGGTTCTAAATAATAAAATATATTTTCTAGAATTTTTTGGGAATTTTTCGATTATTTTTAGCATTTATTTCGAGTTAATTATGAAAAACTGAATTAAAAACTAATTTCTGAAAAAGAAAACCAAAAAAGTAATTAATTCTGCCCAGTCAGCAAACAGGGGGCCCACCTGTCAGCCTCCAGCAGTGAACAGTGCCGGGCCCGCCTGTCAGTGACCGCTGAGTGGGTGCGAGCCGAGCCGAGCCGACCTCGAGCCGAGCCGAGACCGAGTTCGACTCGGACTCAGCTGAGCCGAGCCGCATCGAACTGCGACCGTTCGATCTGGGCGGGGCTGCACGGATGGCTTCCACATGGCGCGCTGTGAGCCGCGGCTGCACTTTCTCTCTCCTATATATATATATAATAGTTTAGATATTAATTTCTAGGGTTTTTCTTCAGTCGATTTTTGGAGAATTGTCATCTAGGGTTCCTTCATCTTCCAGAAGCCATTGCGCATAGCTCCGGACTCCAAACGAGGCCTAGTTTTTTTTGTTAGAACGATAATGAGGTTATATTTCTGATTATATAATTTTTTTTCTAAATTATTAGTATTAAATTCTGAAAAATTCATAGAGCACAGTATGTTCGAAAATAGATGTATTTTGATGTTTTCGCAATTTTGGGAGAACTCGGAATCAGAATCATGAACCGTTTAAAGTTTCGGAAAGCTAATGTCGAAATCATCGACATATATTTTTCCCAGAATTTAATTCGAAGTATATACATACTATTAATTCTGTAAAACTTCTAGGTTAGAATTTAACCATCGGTGCACAATACAAAATTTGTATGTGCCATAATTCCCAAACGAATTTGAATTAGGACAAGCCATAAATTCCAGCATATTTTTGACGCTGAAATCTACAGAAAATCATGCATGAAAATTGAGTTTGTGTCGGTTGACTTTTCGGTCAACAGATCGCCTCGATTTGCGTGCCATGAGTCTCGAGTTGATAAAATTCAGTTTCTTTAGACAAAATTTAGGAATTAACATAAAAATTAGAATAATAAGATTAAAATAGAATTTTAGAGTAATTATTCCATAATTAAATAAATTAAATAAATTATCTTTTGACGTGATAAATTTGTAATACATAGGCTATTTGGACTGTGACTTGGACTCTGATTCATACCAGCAGCAGGACCCCAGGAAAGATACCTTGCCAAATTATTTACAGTACTTTGTATGCTATTTATATTTCTTTTTATTTATTTCATTTCTGTATAGTTCTTGCATGTGTAGTTTTTCTCCAGTCATTACTATGTATTAGATATGTTGACACACACATGGCACCTAGTATCATGGGAGGACAATCATTAGACGTATGGGCTTTTAACCACTCTGGTAAACCGTAGTATATAGTTCGCACTACGGGCGTGTGTCGCGCTGGTCGCTACCCCAGAGGTATGTCGATTTCTGTAGAGTCGCGCTAGTCGCTACCCCAGAGGTATATCGATTTCTGATGTTCTAGACGGGTGTATGAGTTGTGAGGCTTAGATCGAGTAGACTACCCTTGCCCATACGTCAAAAAGTTATCCTCATTTGCATTCATATAGATTGTCTTATACAGCGTACTTATTTATTTTTAAATTATATACATGTTTACTGTATTCAAGTTGGCTCGTATTTTCTGTATCTTGTTACGTCCCTCTGAGGACCTGGTCCGCTGCCAGGTGTATCTGTTCTTGAGTATTTACAGGAGCGCAGATTTGGATGGTTGTATATGCTTAGTGGATGTCTTCTCTTCGAGCCATGATCGATAGCTGGTATACTTATATTGGGTTTGATTGTGTTGTACTTATATTGTATTTACCTTTCCTATTCGAGTTGGTAGTGGATTTGTTTTCATCCAACTATCATCCTAGATACTTCTTATTGAGATCTAGTTTCATCGATACTATTTATTTATTTCTATATGATTTTGGTGGATGAGATTTAGATTTTACCCTATGACTTGTATTACAGTTATACCACTTGTGGATTTGATATTCATATTACAGCGTACGTGTGGATTTGGTTTCCATATATTGGAGTTGCCATATCCATGCGGCTGGCATGCTTACGTGTCCTAGTCCTACGTATTTTTGGGACTGGGGCATGACATGTTTTTGTGGTGGCCCATGCAGGTCGAGAGTATATTGTCTCGGTTACGTTACTGTACCAAGCAAGCCTGCACCTAGGAATAGAGTATAGGATCTCATCCATATTTGACTATGACTCATCCTTCCTTCCAATCTGTTCTATTTGAATAGCCGCATCCTGCTCGATTCATGTACTTCCCTAATAGTTCTTTAAGTATAGCCTTCTCCTATAATATAGAAGTTTCTGTTGTTAGATGATAATTAGAGTAGCACACCTATTAAGAATACAACGAGAATATAGACACACCACTAAGTTTAGAATATCTAGTGAACCCTAGAATTCTTTATCTTTAGATTGGTATACCATTACCCCTTGATGTATTAAGAAGACTTGAGAGTAGTATAGACACTACTAGAGTTAGTTAGAAGTTTTACCATAATGTTTGACACCTAGTATCACATAGTCTTTTGACCTATTAATGGAGTGTGATTGAATAACATTAATTGCATTATAGCAAAAGACGACAATATTTATTCAGACGATAGAATTTAGAGGTCCTTGCCCCTATTTGGTCGACTAGCGACTTAGACAAGGAGGTTGTATGATAACTGTAGGGATTGTAGAGTCTTTTATTATTGTTGTTTAGTTGTTTTTGTTTTTGTGAACTTGAATTAAATTGTACCTCCTTTCATCATCATCTAGCGTACTTATATTTGCTGTACTACCTTGACTTATGCTGCTATTATAGCCTAGTTTTTGCAAGCTTATTCTTTATCGAGCTTGTTCATGACATATGTATTATTGGGGAGGCCCACAATAATATAATTCAGAATCAGTGTATTACGGTCTGATCAACCATAGTGCGCTTGATTCGCCCTTCGCAATAATACTTTACGTGGATTGAGATATATAGTTGACTAGTAGACACATGTACTTGCCCTCTAGATATGTCTAAGCATATTGTATCCGTTACATAACTGTACCGATGCGAGCATGTGGATAGGCATTACCAAAATAGGACTTCAATCCACAACTGCTTTGACAATTTCTATTTGAATTCTTTAAACGCCTTGATCCCGATACTTCTATTCTATTACCTCGCCCTTGAACTCTTTATTATTGATCTCCGTCTTCCCTTATTTTGGAAAGACGAAACCTCGTGCTTGGTATAAGTTTAATACACAGAGAGTACTAGATATACCCCGTAGGCCGATCACATACTTGAGGATTATTCTTTTGTAATTAAGGACATATCATATATGATATAATCGGTGTTGAAGTTTTGAGGATTGAATGACATGAGTAAATAAATTAAGGAATATTTTTCTTAAAGTATATAGCCTTCTGTGATAGATGGATAAATTCTAAGTTGGGTAGCAGTGCATTGTCAACTTGAGAGAAATTTCTTTTAGATTGTGATCAAGTAAGATTAGATTGGGAGATTCAAGTCATTTTAATTTTGAGAAATTTTAAAAGAAGGATTAAGATAATGAGGATTTAACGAATTTTAAAATCTTGATATTACGGACCAAATATTTATACTTTGAGCACATGATTTAAATTTTGAATATTGAAGGATGAATCATCGATTTAAATTTTGAGGATAAATATAGAATTTTAGACTTGAACAATTGGTTAATTAGATTTAAATTTTACAATTTGATGATTTGAATTAAAAGTTCAATTTTGATTGTTGAGTCACCTATTTGAAATATTGAGGATGTAAATTGAGTTTAAATATTTGAATAGTACAAAATTCTTAAGTTAAGAATAGGAATAAGATTTGATTAGAATTGTTTATTGTTCAAAGTCTAGAGGAGATTATGATAGTTGAAAATTATGATATAAATTTTGATGTGGGATGCCATATAGACTTGAGTTAGATTTGGATGTTGATTATTTAAAAATCGAGAAGAGATTACGACAGGTTGAATTTTAATTTAAACAGTGGTTATCTTAATTTTGAAGTGATCGCGATAGATTTGAATAGATTTTGTTATTTAAATTTTTGGAAGAGATTGCGATTAACGTACCTTATGTACGAATGTGAAGGATTTAACAAATTATGCCTTATTTTAATTTCGAGGACAAAATTGTTTTAAGTTGGGTAGATTGTAAACTCCCTCACCCAAAATAGGTATTTGTGTATATTTTATATTATTATATTTATTATAGATGTTGAATTTATTTAGAGTATTATCTTAGTTAATTAGAAAATAATTTTTTTAGTATATTTACTTATATAAATATTTATTTAGAATTATTTTTAGGCTATTTTAGATTATTGGGATTTTTCCATAATTTTTAGTTAATTAAAAACTAGTAACACTAATTTTTGAGAACTTTAAAGAATTTATTTTATGTTCAAACTTAATTAAAAATATCCCAAAATTTTATATTAGGTTCTAAATAATAAAATATATTTTCTAGATTTTTTTGGGAATTTTTCGATTATTTTTAGCATTTATTTCGAGTTAATTATGAAAAACTGAATTAAAAACTAATTTCTGAAAAAGAAAACCAAAAAGTAATTAATTATGCCCAGTCAGCAAACAGGGGGCCCACCTGTCAGCCTCCAGCAGTGAACAGTGCCAGGCCCGCCTGTTAGTGACCGCTGAGTGGGTGCGAGCCGAGCCGAGCCGACCTCGAGCCGAGCCGAGACCGAGTTCGACTCGGACTCAGCTGAGCCGAGCCGCATCGAACTGCGACCGTTCGATCTGGGCGGGGCTGCACGGATAGCTGCCACATGGCGCACTGTGAGCCACGGCTGCACTTTCTCTCTCCTATATATATATATAATAGTTTAGATATTAATTTCTAGGGTTTTTCTTCAGTCGATTTTTGGAGAATTGTCATCTAGGGTTCCTTCATCTTCCAGAAGCCATTGCGCATAGCTCCGGACTCCAAACGATGCCTAGTTTTTTTTTGTTAGAACGATAATGAGGTTAGATTTCTGATTATATAAATTGTTTTTCTAAATTATTAGTATTAAATTCTGGAAAATTCGTAGAGCACAGCATGTCCAAAAATAGATGTATTTTGATGTTTTCGCAATTTCGGGAGAACCCGGAATCAGAATCATGAACCGTTTAAAGTTTCAGAAAGCTAATATCGAGATCATCGACATATATTTTTCTCAGAATTTAATTCGAAGTATTTATATACTGTTAATTCTGTAGAACTTCTAGGTTAGAATTTAACCATCGGTGCACAATACAAAATTTGTATGTGCCATAATTCCCAAACGAATTTGAATTCGGATGAGCCGTAAATTCCAGCATATTTTTGACGCTGAAATCTACAGGAAATCATGCATGAAAATTGAGTTTGTGTCGGTTGACTTTTCGGTCAACAGATTGCCTCGATTTGCGTGCAATGAGTTTCGAGTTGATAAAATTCAGTTTCTTTGGACAAAATTTAGGAATTAACATAAAAATCAGAATAATAAGATTAAAATAGGATTTTAGAGTAATTATTCCAGAATTAAATAAATTAAAATAAATTATCTTTTGACGTGATAAATTTGTAATACATAGGCTATTTGGACTGTGACTTGGACTCTGATTCATACCAGCAGCAGGACCCCAGGTAAGATACCTTGCCAAATTATTTACAGTACTTTGCATGCTATTTATATTTCTTTTTATTTATTTCATTTCTGTATAGTTCTTGCATGTGTAGTTTTTCTCCAGTCATTACTATGTATTAGATATGTTGACACACACATGGCACCTAGTATCATGGAAGGACAATCATTAGGCGTATGGGCTTTTAACTACTCTGGTAAACCGTAGTATATAGTTCGCACTACGGGCGTGTGTCGCGCTGGTCGCTACCCCAGAGGTATGTCGATTTCTGATGTTCTAGACGGGTGTATGAGTTGTGAGGCTTAGATCGAGTAGACTACCCTTGCACATACGTCAAAAAGTTGTCCTCATTTGCATTCATATAGATTGTCTTGTACAACGTACTTATTTATTTTCAAATTATATGCATGTTTACTGTATTCAAGTTGGCTCGTATTTTCTGTATCTTGTTACGTCCCTCTGAGGACCTGGTCCGCTGCCAGGTGTATCTGTTCTTGAGTATTTACAGGAGCGCAGATTTGGATGGTTGTATATGCTTAGTGGATGTCTTCTCTTCGAGCCGTGATCGATAGCTGGTATACTTGTCATGCCCCGGACCCGCCCGGGCCGCCGCTCCGCCCTGCCCCGCCCCGTGCGGCCAGGAATTAACGAACCGGACACGTATCACCGTGCCTCGGCACGTCGGACGCGAATCACCGCGCCCGTTCCGCGGGTGCGAGGGAGGAAGGGAGCCAAGCGAATGGCCCGTTCGAGCTTTCGGGGGACGTGATGCCGCACGGGCCTGGGGTTGCGCCCGTGCAAGGCCAATCGTTTAAGTTGATAGTTGGCTATCATCGCATCAATCGAGTAAGCAGCGGAAAGGGACTTGTTGCAATGCAATGCATTAGCCAACTGAGTGTTCGGGACAATCGAGGCAACTTGGGTTTCCTTTAGCAAAGGTACACGTTCGTTCCATACATTATGCCCCCTTATACGATAGCATTCTCGGGGCAACAATCGAAACCAGGATTCCGGGTCTTCGGGACTGTGGCACGCCTATCTGTTCAGTTTATGGCATATGAGAAGAGTTCTTTACATAGCACAATTTTAAGAAGAAATATACATTCTAACTTATATTTATGCATATGATGAACATTCCAAACGAGCAAGCATATAAGTAAGTAACCGTTCACAGGTTTCATTTGACAAGCAATATTTCCCAAGTCTATTCCCTTATTATCTTGATATCTTTTAGTTATTTACTTGGTATCGTTTGATCGGGCAAGGCACGAACACAAGATTTAGATGTGAAGACTAGCAAGTAGGGCTAGCTATTCGGGTTGGTAGCCACTCACTTTGGTAGTTGGAAGGAAAAGGAAAGAAGTGCTTTAGGAGTCCGCTCGAGCGACGCCTACAGCTGGTTCACCTGTATTGACACGAACAGCTGATCAGTACTTCTTCTTCTCTTTCCCTTATCGGAATTGAAGTGCAGTCCTAAGAACGAAAGCAATGAAATCCATCGAAACCGTTCAAGAAAACCCAAGCAAATCCGAAAACCAACTCAAGGCACGAAAGCAACGAGCGACAGCGAAAACTAGGCAACAAAGAATGCAGCGGAGAGGTCCCTCCTGACTCTGCCGCTAAGTCGATCCTTGGGACACGGTCCACTAAATATAGGAATCAATTCCGAAGAGACAAATCTATAACGAGGATGAGTTCTTGATTCAATCTATCCCGATCGAACGATATCGTCTAGTATTTCTTAGCCGCGCTCCCCGAATAGGGGGAACGGGGCACCACATCCTACCCAACTAATTGGAAGTTTCGTCCCGAAACTTAAGGAATAAAACCTACCACTAGGAAATAATGAGGGGAACCGTTCCCTCATATCGGATTCGAGCTCCCAAGTAGATTCTTCGACAGAGTGATTCCGCCAAAGCACGCCCACTAGAGGAACCGAACGGGTCCGAAGCAGCTTTTCTTTTCTATCCAAAATTTGTACCGGCTGTTCTACATACGTCAAGTCGGGCTGAAGGTTCAGTTGTCCCAGGTCTACCACGTGGCTTGGATCGTATACATATTTTCTAAGTTGGGAAACATGGAATATATCATGTACGTCAGCTAGGGATGGTAGTAGAGCGATCTGATAAGCAACTGAAGCAACCCGCTTTAGTATTTCGAACGGGCCGACAAATCGTGGACTTAGCTTTCCCTTCGCTCCGAACCTGCTGACCCCTCGCATGGGCGAGACCTTGAGGAATACCCGGTCACCTACTTGAAACTCTAGCGGTCTCCGATGAACATCCGCATAGCTCTTCTGACGACTTTGAGCTATCTTTAATCTGTCCCGAATCAGCCGAACCTTCAGGACGGTCTGCTCCACGAGCTCAGGGCCAAGTACTTGCCGCTCCCCGACTTCGTCCCAACATATAGGAGATCTACACTTCTGCCCGTATAACGCCTCATACGGCGCCATTTAAATGCTTGATTGATAACTATTGTTGTAAGCAAATTCGGCTAGAGGTAGATGAAGGTCCCAACTAGTCTTCGTGTCCAAGGCGTAGAGTCGCAGCATGTCTTCGAGGATCTGGTTGATGCGCTCTGTTTGGCCATCGGTCTGTGGATGGTAGGCGGAGCTGAATTTCAACTTCGTCCCCATTGCTGACTGCAGGCTTCCCCAGAAACATGATATGAATCGACCATCTCGATCGGAGACTATGGTTACGGGCACGCCGTGGAGTCGGACGATTTCGTTGAGATATATCTGAGGCAGGCGGTCGGCACTCCAAGTAGATTTGATAGGCAGAAAGTGAGCTGACTTGGTGAGTCGATCGACGATAACCCAGACTGCATCATGTCCCCGTTGCGTCCTCGGCAAGCCAACAATAAAGTCCATCGTTATATCATCCCATTTCCACTCCGGAATAGCAAGGTTCTGAAGCTCTCCACCTGGTTTCTGGTGTTCGGCCTTTACTCGTTGACAAGCCATGCAATGCGACACAAACTGCGCCACATCCCGTTTTAAGCCGTGCCACCAAAACGTCGTGCGAAGATCCCGATACATCTTAGTGCTACCCGGATGAGAAGTATAACTAGCATAGTGGGCTTCCGTGAGTATCTCTTGTCTGAGGGCCGCGTCGTTCGGAACACACAGTCTTCCCTTTACTCGAAGCGTCCCATCCGTGCTTACCGCAAAGTCGGACGCCTTTTCTGCTAAAATGAGGGCATATATCTTTCGCAGGTACGGGTCGTCCTTCTGAGCGGCCTTCATTTTATGTAACAAGTCGGGTTCGAGGCGCAGTTGGGCTACTTGCGCCCACTTCTTATATCTTATTTTCAGTGTAATACCCAGTGATTCAAGATCTCGGCGCAGCCTATCATCAATAACCAAACTCCCTACAAACACTCGACTCAACGCGTCAGCTACTACGTTTCCCTTTCCAGGCGTGTATCTGATCGTGAGATCAAAGTCGCTGAGGAGTTCAAGCCATCGCCGCTGCCAAAGATTCAAATCCTTTTGAGTGTACAAGTATTTCAGGCTCTTATGGTCCGTATAGATTTCGCACGGCACGCCATAAAGATAGTGACGCCACAGCTTCAATGCAAACACTACCGCGGCAAGTTCGAGATCATGCGTTGGGTAGTTCTGCTCGTGAGGCTTTAGCTGTCTAGACGCGTAGGCTATCACCTTATCGCGCTGCATCAGGACACATCCTAGACCCTTTCCTGAGGCATCACTATATATTTTAAAGTCATCCGGTCCGTTCGGCAGAGTGAGAATTGGTGCTGAGATGAGACGCTGCTTTAATTCCGTAAATGAAGCTTCGCAGTCGTCCGTCCAAGAAAACTTTGTACCCTTCCGTGTCAACTGAGTCAAAGGTGAAGCAATCCTAGCAAAGTTCTGTATGAACATACGGTAGTACCCTGCCAGACCAAGGAAACTTCGGATGTCGCTAGCTGACTCCGGATGTTTCCACTGTGTTCTTCCACCTTCTTCGGATCAACTGAGATGCCTTCCGAGGAGATGATATGCCCCAAAAACGAGATACTGTCCAGCCAAAATTCTGATTTGCTTAATTTGGCATATAACTTGTGGTCTCGAAGGGTTTGCAGCACCATCCGCAGGTGTCCTGCGTGCTCATCCCTAGTCTTCGAGTACACTAAGATGTCATCGATAAATACCACCACGAATTTATCGATGAAGGGCCTAAAGACACGGTTCATCATATCCATGAATGCAGCAGGAGCATTCATCAGTCCAAACGGCATCACGAAAAACTCGTAATGGCCGTAGCGGGTTCTGAAAGCAGTCTTGGGCACGTCTTCTGGCTTAATTTCAGCTGGTGGTAACCCGAGCGAAGATCAATTTTAGAAAACACCGTTGCCCCTTGTAACTGATCAAACAAGTCATCTATCCGTGGCAGAGGATATTTGTTTCTGATTGTGACTTTGTTTAATTCTCTGTAGTCTATGCAGAGGCATAAAGTTCCGTCCTTTTTCTTCACAAAGAGCACGGGAGCGCCCCAAGGAGACACGCTCGGACGGATGAACCCGCGATCAAGTAATTCCTGGAGTTGGCACTTTAATTCATTCAGCTCTGCAGGTGCCATTCTGTACGGAGGCTTAGAAATCGACTGTGTATTTGAAAATGTGTCTATAGTGAATTTAATCTCTCGGTCTGGCGGCATACCGGGTAGTTCGCTCGGGAACACATCGGGGAACTCTGCCTCAACGGAAGTTGACTCGACGTTTGCGTAGTCCTGTCGTGTGTCCCGAACCGATGCTAGGAATCCCTCGCAGCCTGTGTAGAGCATTCGCCGAGCAGATTTTGCCGAAATCACCATGCAGGCCCTGGTCGCATTGTTCGCTGGACTACTGGTGTAACAGAACACGGCTTCTCCGGGCAGACGGAAAATGACTCGCTTCTCTGCATACTCAATAGTTGCCGCGCACGCGCCTAGCTAGTCCATTCCCAAAATGATACCATAGTCCCGTACATCAAGAACTAAAACATCAAGTGACAGCTTTCTCTCCCCAATACAGATATAACCGCCTAGGCATGCTGAACAGACAGGAATTTTTGTACCAGACGGGGTGCTAACGCTTAAATCTAAATGCAACGGAGTCATTTTTACATTGTTCTCCGTGGCAAAGTTTGTAGAAATAAAGCTATGGGTTGCACCTGAATCAAATAGAACGCGAGCAGGTATATTATTGAAAAGCAAAGTACCTGACACGACGGTATCCGAAGCTAATGCTTCTTCCCGTGTAATGGTGTAGACTCGGCCTTGAGCTTGATTACGCCCTTGCTGAGGCACCGCTCGATTTGCCTGAGGAGCCGGAGTCTGATCTGGTTGTTGCGGTGGACGACACGGACAGCTGCTAATCTGATGGCCTGGATCGCCGCAACGGCGGTAAGTCCCAAGCTTGCGACGACAATCTTTTTCGATATGCCCTGGCTTTCTGCAAAAGTTGCAGGTCTTGTTGGTGTCTCCACGCTGTTTACCACCGTTATTTGGACGCTTTGCAGCATTGTTTCCTCTATCATTGCCTTGGCATTTGTGATTGGAAGTTTGCACAACGCCGGCAGCAATGTGAGGATACTGCGGTTCCAGGGAGAGGGCATGGTTTAAGACTTCCCTCATCGTCTGATATTGCGGAACGGCTACGTGCCCATGGATGCCAGGACGTAGCCCTCCTTCGAATCGTCTGGCACGACTCGCTGCATCCGGTAGATAAGCGGTAGCAAACTTGGCCAGTTTGTTGAATTCTGCCGAGTATTGCTTCACCGTCATGCTGCCCTGCCGGAGTTGGACAAAATCGTTTTCCCGTTGACATGTTGGTATCAGAGCCTGGCTTCTACGCCTTTGGACTTCGATTCGATATCTCTGTTTCGAAAGCTCGTTCGTGGGTTATATGTGCGCTCTCTCTCAATGCCTCGATGGGATGTTCCAACAATAAGTCTAAATACTTTCAAAATACATTTTGAATGATATGCTTGCTTGTCTGGTTGTATGCTGCGAGTGGCCTTTGAGCCAACCTGTGCGAACCCTTGAGAGTATCGCTAGTAGCTTGTCCGATTTTCACTAACCCTAAGTTTGGTTGAATGCATCTATTCGAGGGACGCCTTGAACTAGTGCACCATCCAAGACTTAAGAAAAGGTGAAACTCGAGTGCTAAGACTTCGCTATCACTGAGCTGGTTGATATGTTCACGCTAGAGGGTACCTTCGAAAGTGCGCACGATCCAGTCTAAGCGATATGCTGATTTCGAAGCTTGTGCAAGTGAAGATCCAAATGAACAAGTACAAACGACTTGTCTAGGATTGCCTCAATCCTAGATTACTGCTTGTCCTTAGTAAGTCTCGAGGACGAGACTTTTTCTAAGTTGGGTAGGATGTAACACCCCATTCCGCTCAAGCGGACTACCGTCTCAAACGGCAATCGTGCAGCTGTCCCGACCCGCTTTGCCTCGATCAAGAAGCAAAGTATATCCAGACTTGTCCCTACAGGAATCCGGCTTGGACTTTTAGAGGCTCGCTCAGACGTATCGCTCTACCGAGGCGAATCATCGCTAAGGTGGGTGGCTACGGTGAACTTGTCTTTGCTTAGCCAGCACACATAAAATCTGGAATATTTATGCTAGTCGCTAGGTGATTCACCCCTGCATGCTAATAAATCCAACGCACCTAGCTAAGGGAATAATCCCAACTTGTATTGCTTGCTAGAACATGGAAAAGGAAATACTGCTTATATTCAGACCCTCGCATGCTAAGTCTCTTAACGGTTTTATCTCTCGGACTACCTTCGGGCCCGAGCAAACGTGCCTGATTATGTTCCTTAGAAACGTATACTTGTCTGCTTGTAATGTTGCCATGTTTTCATCCAAACCCCGGGAGACTACTACGTAGTCGTTCCGTGCCTGAACGAACCTGCAAGTATCCGGGATCATTAGGTCGCCAAGGCAATCCCCGAACCAGGGGCACGCATCAGGGTAACGAATACTGAACGTGAATCCTTAACGTGACAACTGAATGATAATCACATCAAGTTTATGTCTGAACGAGAATCACGTCACGTAACGAACGAATCTCAGCTCTTGGAGCAAACGCTCGTTCAGATCACGAATCATGGATTATCATTCAAGTTGTGGATTGAACTGACCCTGATCCTGACCTGCATTATCGCGGACAACTTGGAAACAAGGTTTAACGGTTCCACGGGCTGTCACCGGGGCACTGGGACCGTTCCGATCCGGATGGAACATCACGATAGTCTCACGTGCGGACAGGATGGCGTGTAGCGCCTCACGTGCTTCGTTGCACACCATCCTTGTTCAAAGACTAAACGGTCCTTTATGGCTTTGCCAGCGACTAACGTTCATATAGATAAGTCATCCTCGCTTAGCGGCTATCCGCGTGCGAGTCACTGCATCGCATCAAGAACAACTAAACACCTGAACGATCATGTTAAAATGACCCTCCTGTTTGCATATGCTTGCCTCCTGAATGTTTATACATGCCTCTGCTCGAATTAACAATATTGCCTTAATGTTGCCTTGGACAGGGAAGAGATGGTAAGTTGGTAAGTCTCGCCGTGTTTCCTCTCATGTTGCACGGCGCACTGCCCGACACGTTATGCTGTTCAATGTTTGCATGAAACTGATCCTAAGGCAACTAGAAAAACAACTAAATAGTTGTGCACGGAACCTGTATTACGTGTTTGGATTTGTCGAGCGGGCGAGTAGCTTCCCCACCAGTGCATTTAATGTACTGATAATCCACCAGTTTGTATGCAGGGTGCGGGAGAACCTCGTTCGGTGCGGACGCCTCCTTCGTGCATGCTAAGGCCAGGAGTTCCCTCTGAAGCCTTGCAACGGTGCATCCGGGACTGAAGCACATATACAAGATATAAGTTGTGAACATCGCCTGACCATCGCCTGTACAATTATTCCAAATTGTAGCCACTTGGCACGCTTTTACTGTTTCAGAGAGAGGCTTGAGCGACTTGTAATCTCGGCTATACGCCACCTGTAATACATGTTTCATATCAATAAAGAGATTACTTTACTTGTTTTGATGCTTCCGCTATATTGTCGACTCAGTGAACCTGTTACCGATCGCTATGCGTTCCTAAACTCTGCTGCACTCGGACAATCTGTGCGACTCTGTGGCTTAGAACTCTTGTCGCCAGCCAATGAACCATGGCCTTGCGCGGGCGTGGATCACGCTCGTGCGGCATCACGCTCGGATTGGGTTAAGCGATCGTTCCGCGGGAGCGCTGGCGAGGGTGATTCCCGCCTAGCGGGAACGGCCGATTGCCTGCGGGAGATCGGGGCGTGACATGTTACGGTTACTTACTTATATGCTTGCTCGTTTGGAATGTTCATCATATGCATAAATATAAGTTAGAATGTATATTTCTTCTTAAAATTGTGCTATGTAAAGAACTCTTCTCATATGCCATAAACTGAACAGATAGGCTATGCAAAAGTAAATCTTGCCCTGTACTGCCCTGCTCCTGATATGCCCTAATTTGCCTCGATTGCTAACTTAGTGTACTGCATTGATCACGGACAACTTATGCACAAGGTCTTAGTTCCTGCAGACGGTCGCTGGGGCACCGGCACCGATCCGATCCGGACGAAACTCATGATAGTCGCCTGCTATAGGACGGAATGCCTTGGGACGTCCTGATCTATGCGTCGCACGACACTCCGTACTGAGACTAGCCCGTCCATTATGGCAACGTGCCAGTGATCCCCCTTGTATATTTAAACCTGTTGCTACTAACTTGTGTCTTCTTGGCAGGGAAGGCAAGGTAAGTATTATGCAGGTGGTTCAGACGGGCAGGTAAATGTCACCGAACGGTGGCGAGTTATTTTAATGATTCTATATATATGTCTTGCTGTAAAATGAACTAAGGCAAGATAGAAACCCACCACATCCTACCTCGCTAAGTCGATCCTTGGGGCACGGTCCACTGAATATGGGAATCGATTTCGAAGAGACAAATCCATAACGAGGATGAGTTCTTGATTCAATCTATCCCGATCGAACGATACCGTCTAGTATTTCTTAGCCGCGCTCCCCGAATAGGGGGAACGGGGCACCACAATACTTATATTGGGTTTGATTGTGTTGTACTTATATTGTATTTACCTTTCCTATTCGAGTTGGTAGTGGATTTATTTCCATCCAACTATCATCCTAGATACTTCTTATTGAGATCTAGTTTCATCGATACTGTTTATTTATTTCTATATGATTTTGGTGGATGAGATTTAGATTTTACCCTGTGACTTGTATTACAGTTATACCACTTGTGGATTTGATATTCATATTACAGCGTACGTGTGGATTTGGTTTCCATATATTGGAGTTGCCATATCCATGCGGCTGGCATGCTTACGTGTCCTAGTCCTACGTATTTTTGGGACTGGGGCGTGACAAAAATAGGAGCAGACGTCAACATCTTCTTCAACTCCTCAAAAGCAACCTGGCAATCCTCCGTCCAAACAAACTCTATATCCTTCCTTGTGAGTCTGGTCATCGGCTCGACAATCCTCGAAAAATCTTGTACAAACTTCCTGTAGTAGCCTGCCAATCCCAAGAAATTCCTGATCTCTGCTACCGAACTCGGAGTCTTCCAAGATTCCACTGCTAAAATCTTCTTCGGATCCACTGAAATACCATCACCAGTCACAACATGCCCCAAGAACTCCACCTTGTCCAAGAAAAACTCACACTTGGACAGTTCCCATACAGCTTCTCCTTCCTCAGCACATCCAACACAATCCTCAAATGCTCCTCATGCTCCTCCGGTATCCTCGAGTATATGAGTATGTCATCGATGAACACCACCACGAACTTGTCAAGGTACTGGTGGAATACCTTGTTCATCAAGTTCATAAATATCGTCGGTGCATTAGTCAAACCAAACGGCATCACCATAAACTCGTACTGACCATACCGAGTTCTAAAAGCAGTCTTCGGTATGTCCTCCGGCTTCACCTTTACTTGATGGTAGCCTGATCTCAAATCTATCTTAGAAAACACCTTCGCACCACTCAACTGATCAAACAGATCATCAATCCGTGGTAAAGGATACTTATTCTTGATAGTGAGATTATTCAAAGCTATGTAATCAATGCACATGCGCACCGATCCATCCTTCTTCGGTACAAATAATACCGGGGCTCCCCATGGTGAAGAACTTGATCTGATAAACCCCTTATCCTGCAATTCGTCCACCTGCTTCTTCAGCTCGACCAGCTCGCTGTTGTTTACTCTATAGACATGCTGCAAAATTGGTTCTGCACCTGGCACCAAGTCTATAGAAAATTCAATATCTCGATCTGGCGGTAATCCTGACAATTCCTTAGGAAACACATCCAAGAATTCTGCTATCAACGGATGTGGCAACTCCTTGTCTTCCACCATAGCTCCAAAAATAATGCCTTCTTCCTGCTCTGCAGCTCCTCTAGCAAACTCGAACTCTGGCTCTCCTGGCGGACCAAACAAAACTCTACCTCCTCTATAATCTATGCTAGCCCGGTGCCTACTCAACCAATCTATCCCGAGTACAATATCGTAGCTCGAAAGTGGCATTACAAGTAGACACGCACTCAACTCCCGGCCTCCCAAAGTAACTCTCCGATCCTTGCAAATATCATTAACCAGGATAATGCCTCCCCCGGTCATGATCTTGCAAGTCCTAAGCAAAGACTCAGCTACCAAACCATGCTTTAGAGCAAAAGAAACAGATACAAAACTATGGGAAGCACCACTATCAAACAAAGCTAAAGCTGGAATGGAATCAAGAAGAATAGAACCTGCGATGACATCTCCGGTGGGTTCCTCCTCTTCGACGGTCATAGCAAACATTCGTCCCTGCCGAGCATCTCCCTGCTGCTGATGCTGGACAAAATGCTGTTGCTGTGTCGAAAGCGGTCCCCTCGGCTATGCTGCAGGTGGTCTCGTCTGTGTCCTCGGAGCTGCTCCCTGAACTGTACGACGAGGATACTCCCTCGATTGATGTCCTTCAGTACCATAATACAAACAAACTCCTAGCCTCCTCCTGCAAACTTCCCAGATGTGGTCGGGCTTCTTGCAGTAGTTGCATGGAGCTTGTTGTAACTGTCTCTGCTGCTGAGGTGCCTGGTAAAAAGGCGCTTTAACTGGAGTCTGGTTCTGCTGTGGCTGCTGGAAAGGTCTGGACTAGAAATGAGGTCGTTTGGCAGATACTGCACTGCCGTTGTCCCCCAGAAAAGAATCACGGTCTCTCTTGGTCTTCAAACCCAAATCCCGCTCAACCTTGCGTGCCTCCGCAAGTATCTCCGAGTATGTCTCATAAAAAGACGGAATGAGAATCTTCACTTCCCAGTTTAGACCCTCACGAAAACGAATAGCTCGAACCTCCGGCTCCCTCACCAGATACTCTGCAAATCGGCTCAACCTACCGAACTCCGCAGCGTATTCCTCCACAGACATGCTCTCCTGAATGAGACTCTCAAACTGTCTTCCCAAGTCTAGCCTCTCTGCACGAGCAAAAAACTTCTTCTTGAAGAGGTCCTTGAATACCTCCCAAGATTGTCCTAAGTCAACTAGAACCGGCTCATTCCTGAACCAAGTGCGAGCGACGTCGAACAGTTGAAGTCCTACCGTCTCAACCCTCAGATCCTCAGAAAGACGGGACACCCTCATAAGATGCTCAATGTCCTCGAGCCAATCATCAGCATAGGCGATGCCCTCCGTCCCCTTGAAAACCCTAGGCTCCAGTTTCTTGAAGTCCTGAATGTTGCCTGGCCGAAGCTGAGCAACCTGAGGAACAACCTTTTGCTGGATCGGAACTCCTCTCTCAACTACAGCACGAGCAAGCTGATGAGCACTCTCGATGCCCTGCCGTAGAACGTCGGTCTGCCTCTGATGTGCCTCTGACTGAGCCCTCTGTGCCTCGAGCATCTCACAAAATAGCGTAAACATCTGTGACGCCTCTGCTGGCACAGGAGGTGGAGGTGGAAGCCCCTCAGATACAGTTGGCACAGTCCTCTAAGTATGTGGTGGACCTCCGAAAGCAGCTGACACTCTAATCACCGGAGAAGTGACTGGTGCAGGCCCTCGGGATGTCGCAGACCTCTCAGAAGCTGCTCTCCCCTGCTGCGATCTAGTCTTAGGCGGCATCCTGAGACAAAGCGAAAGAAAGAATCAATATGGCACAAGATGTAAGAAATCAAGGAAAGGACAATTTAAGGGATCAAGTATCAATATCAAAGGAGAATAGTTGAATCAAAAGAATTTTCCTATATGTGATTGAGTATCTCAGCCTATATCCTATATCCTATTGCAGGCTCGCAGTAGTACAACTAAATTGTCGTACTACCACGATATCACATACTTTGTGAAGCTAGACCTGCATGGGCCACCACCAAAAACGTGTTACGACCCGCACCCGGTGTAAGGGTACTAGTCGGAAACAACGCCCAGCCTAAGCCGCAGAATCGGCGGTAGAACGCTGTCTAGATAATCTATCTAACAATATAATGAACCACCAATAATGATATTATACTCAATCACAGAACTAAGATAGAATGAGCATGAATCAGATAAAGAATAGAATAGTCACAATACAACTCATGAGTCTAAAATAATACATCAATGAGTCTGAAGAAGTAACAAAATAAGCTGGAGACAAATTCAGTACAAAGAATACTACGAAGCTACAACTCCAGGGTCAACTGTCTCAGTTGGGATAAGTCCCTCTTGAGGCAGGGTCTCAGAATCTAAACCCACAACATCCTGGGGTCCATAATAGGTAGGGTACCACTCCTCAGTGTCATCTGGAAAAATATATCCAGTCAGGAAAGGAGCAAAGCACATCTCTAACAGCAGTTCTAATTAATGATAAAAACTATGTAACAGTAAATAGCTGTGGATAAACAAGTTGCACAATAGATACAAGAGATATATGTACAATAAGGAAATACTGGAAATAAATACAATAATGAACAATATGCCAATGAAACAATAATACTAATGACTAAGTGTGTGAGTACTAGCTTAACATGTGATCGGCTTAGGCAAGATGCAATACGGCCTGGCTAATCATACGTGCTGTGTATGATCAACACTATTCAGTAATCAGTACTTTATTCAATAGGGATATTGATCACATATCTATACTAATACTCCCTACCCCGACTGGTATAATAGATCCAACCACGGTATGCTATGGCACGAGATTCCCCAAGAAGATAGCCAGTCTTCCCGAGAATCGGTGTCTGTACATGTACAAGATAACCAATGAAACAATACTTGCACCATATACACCATATACCAAGGAATAACATCTCATGACGAGATCCGGATATACCAATCCATGTAACCATAGTGTCAAGAGAACATGGATATCTACACTAGATACAACGAACATAGAGGATATCCTAAATAAGAAACTATCAGAGAATATACTCGCCTGAAGTCCAATGAATAGTCTCACAGATGTCTGACTCGGTGCCTCGAAGACCTAGATATGGAATACAACATTAATACAAGGTCCCGAAAAGAGAACAAGTTAAACTAGTCAACTTCTAGATCAATAAGTCAATTCTAAGTCAAAAGTCAACTATGGTCAACTCTAAGTCAACTATGGTCAAACCAAGGTCAACTATCTATTTCTAGGTTGCACAAGTCTAGCACCAAAATCTTGGGTCAAAATACTAAAATCTAAGTCATAGGAACCACAACCTAAAATTAGGATACCGTATCTTCGGATACGTGAATCCAAGGTAAACCTCACAATACCTATATATCAACAATAAAGTATGATAATATAGAATATTAATTACAAACAATTAGGAACCATAGTTTTGAACCAACTTGGTATCCACACAAAGTCACAAACTCGATACCCAAACCCCGTATCTTGAGTATCCCACTTACCTTGGTTTCCACAAGGTAATGCTCAAGATACCTTGATATAGTAATTACCCTCATACATAATATAATATATATAAACTAATATTATACAATTAAGAAATATAACAATAATAGTATTATATCTCATAATTAATACATATATATATACATATATATATACATATATATATACATATATATATATATATATATACATATATATATATAAATATAATATATAAACTATATACTAAAACTGCCTAACTGTCACTGAAAATAGTGTAGAAAAACACTGATTTTTCAGTAGACAGACCTTCAGTGACAGTTCAAACTGTCATTGAAACGCCGTCGCTACTGCTGCTGTATAATTGCACTGCTGCCACCCTTTTGGTGACAGTTCTCAACTGTCACTAAATTCTCCGTCGCCGCTGCTGCTTATATTCCCGCCCGCTGCTGCGTTTATTAATGACAGGATCTGTCATTAATAGCTACAACGGCTGCTGCTGCTCACGGTTATTAATGACAGAATTTGTCATTAATAGCTGCTGTTGCTATAAAGAATAATATATATATATATATATATATATATATATATATATATATATATAATATCTATATATATATATCAATATATATATATATATATATCAATATATATATATAAATCAAAATAAATAATTATATATATCTACATATATAATCCCAATACATATCTAATATATATATCTATATAATTAAATACCAAATTGCTATAATACACATCCTATGTACTATTGTACATAATACAACATGGTTAAAAGTACACATACATAAATATGTTTAATAAAAATACATCCATTCATATATATATAAATAATCATATAATAATTATAAATAATATAATACTTAATTAAACACATATATATATTTTATAAAACATTTTCATATATTTTATATTACTAACATAATTTGTAACATATAAAAATGCATGTAAAAGAAAGCTACATATATATTTATACATTATATTAGTACACATATAATACATAGATCTATGCTACAATAAATACCATAATAAATACACTATAATAAATATATAACATCTATATATATTTACTAATTTATAATTCAAGAATTAAAGCACAATAATTAGATCTACACATAAACACACCACAAATGGAGAGTATCACACCGTATCCCACTAAATCTAGGATACGCATGCGACACGAGTCCAACACACAACCAATTGAACCCCGAAGGACACAAGCAAGTCACATATATTATTTATGAACAAAACAAAGTATCAAATGTAGATCTATGTGTCCGTGTCAAAATACGATATGTACAAAGTTCCATGTCGGAGGAAACCCCCCCAAAATAACACGTATCACCAAATTATTGGGATACGACCTACACGTACCCAATTTTGGACACGACACTAGCCCCAAACACATAAACACATGCCCAATTGATCTATAGGACCAATTGACATACACAACAAAATGTTAATTCGGAATTTCCCCAAAATTGACACAAAAAGCACCATAACTTTCTCTATGGGTCTCCTATGAACACAAAACCAAGTCCTATGGGTAGTACATACATATGGATTGATTTACCATGATTAAATCTCAGATTTAGAAACTATTTTAAGGGGAAAAACTGAATTATACCTATTGGGAGATGGATTCCCAATGAAACCTCCAATTGAGATAAAATTGCCTCCAAATTGTAAATCCTGCTCCTCTTTGTAGATCCTTACTTCCTCCTTCTAGATCCTTGCTTCTCATCTCTCTAATGGTAATTTGGGAAGGAATTGTAATGAATTTGGTAGGAAAATGAAATGGAAATGAAGGAAATTTGGTAGTAGAAAATTCTAGATCTAGATTTGGAATGAAAAAGAGAGGAGAGAGAATTTCCCCCCTCTTTTAATAGGTCGGCCCCTACCTCTCCCTCAAGTAATTATGAAATGTCCAATATACACCTTGGGGCCTCTCATGAAGAAATAATTAAGGAAGGAAGCTTCTAGTCTAATAATTTAATTAATTTAATCCATCTCCTTAACAATGGGCTTTCTAAATGGGCCAAGTCTAACTAATTAATTCATGTTGGTCCATGGGTCCAAACTAAACTAGTTGGGTCCACTTATACAAGTCCAAAATAATTAAATAATATCTAACAACTATTAAATAATACAACAAATAATTATTTACCATGCACAATATTTAATTAAATAGGAAAAAGACTAAAATACCCTTTCTTAGAAAATGTGGTAGTGACACATACCACAAGCGATAAACGTAGAGAGACCTACATGGGCCACTACTAAAACCATGTCACGTCCCAGTCCCAGAATACACAGGACCAGGCCTGTCACTACCCAATTCTAGAAAATAGGGATTTTCTTTTCTTTTTTTGGTAAATTATGTATTAATTATAAATATTTATATTTATATTTAATTGATGGTTGTATTAATTTTTTATTGGTTATTTTCGAGTTTTAGCTAGTCTGGACCCATGTCAGACCCTAGTGGACCCATGTCTGACCCAACTAACACCATTGTGAGACCTATTTTTGGGTTTAGAATAATTATTATATTTTATTTTAGTTAGTTTTAGTGATTAGGAGTTAGTTTGAGTGCTTTTGGAACCCCAAACCTAAATCCCTATTAGCATGACTAATTATGAGGGCTTTTTAGTCATTTCCATTCATGTAAACCTATTCCTACATGCTTGGCCGGCCCCTTTTTGGATCTGGACAGCAGCCCTCATCCCTCTTCTTCATTTTCTTCTTCTTCTTCTTCTTCTTCTTCTTCTTCTTCTTCTTCTCCACTCTTTTCTTCTTCTTCCTTCTTCCAACTTCAAGCTTCAAGTAAGTAAGTTCTCCATTTCTTCTCTTTCTTCTTCTATTCTTCCATTTGTGTTAACCCTAACCCTATACTTTTCCTTAACCTTGGTGTGTAGAGCCTAGACTTAGTGTAGAGGCTTGGTTGGAGGCTTGGAAGCTTGAGGGTGGTGATTTCAAGAGTTTTGGAGACTTTGGCCTTGGGATTCCAACTCCCAAGAGGTAAACTCTAACTTCTCCCTTAGTGGTTGCTATTATATAGTGTAATTAGTTGTTTAAAACCTTCCTAAACCTTAAGACTACCCGTGAAAGGAAGTTAGAACTTGTTTGGTTGTGTTTGGAGACTTTGACATTAGGTTTTGTATCAATTTTGGGTGAAATCCAAGATTGGCCCAATTTTGGGTGATCCCTAGGTTAGACGGACCTAGGTAGACGTGCTTGGGTGTCTTGGGGGTAAGTACGTGTCTCTATTCGGACACGTGAAGTCGTGTCGCAGAGAAACGGGCGTTTCGGGCGATTTGGGAGTTTTTGTCGTCGTAGGTTCTATGTGTGTGAGTGTTTTTATCACGGACCTAGAATCGGAGAGTTAGTATTTTTCTAGGATCTAGACATCGATTAGAACCTGTGGGTAAATTTTGGGCCAATTCCGAGTAGGTTTGGTGTGTATTTCATGAGATTTTGTGAACCGCACACCACGTGTTCGTCGAAATGACCGAACGGCCATTTCGACTTAGTTTCTTGGTTTCGGGCTCGTGTGCGCGTTGGGTTAGCTTTGGAGAGTGTGTGCTAGAGTTCTCGGGTTGTATTTTATATATTTATATGTATTTTTGTGTGTTTGGGTCGTTGGGCGTGTGTTGGTGGGGTGTTGTGTGTGTTGTGTGTTGTGTTTATATATATATATGTAGGTGTGTCTATATATATATATATATATATATATATATATACACACACACACACTACATATATATATACACATATATGTATGAGTGTGTGTGTATATATATATATATATATATATATATATATATATATATATATATGTGTATATATATATGTAGTGTGTGTATATATATATATATATATATATATATATATATATATATATATATATATATATATATATATATATATATACACATACTTATATATATATATATATATGTGTGTGTGTGTGTGTGTGTGTGTGTGTGTGTGTGTGTGTGTGTGTGTGTGATTACATATATTTCTAAGTGTGTGTATCTATATTTAAGTGTGTGTGTGTGTGTACCTATATTATATATATGTGCATAAGTATGTAAGTGTATATATGTATATGATGGTGTGTGTATATATATATATATATATATATATATATATATATATATATATATATATATATATATATATATATATATATATATGCGTGTTTGTGTGTGTGTGTGGTGTGTCGAGGGGGTAGCAGTGAGCAGTAGAAGAGTAGCAACCTGCAGAAGCGAGGCAGTAGCAGCAGCAGCAGCAGCAGCAATTGGTGCAGTAGCAGCAGCAGCAAGTGCAAGCCAGCGTGGCACTTGCACTAGCAGTAGCAGCAGGTAGTGAGAGGGATATATATATATATATATATATATATATATATATATATATATATATATAGATAGATAGATAGATAGATAGATAGATAGATAGATAGATAGTTTAGTATAGAGATATATAGATATAGTTAGATATATATATATGTATAGGTATGGGTATATATATATATATTGTGTATATGTGGATATATATATATAGTTATGTAGATATATACCTATGTGTTTGTATATATATACAGTAGCCTAGATATATAGCTAGGTATATATGTATATACATAGATAGATAGCTAGTTAGTAGTGTTAGTGAGGGTTAGCGGGATATCTCAATACCTTGAGATATCAAGGTATCTAAATACCTTGAGATACCCAAGGTATTGAGTATCGGAGCGAGGTTTTTGAGCTTTTGCCTAGGAATAAGGTTAGAGTTGGATTTTTATGTATTGGTATATATATTTACGCGTGTGAGCATATATTTTAGTGGGTATAGGCGGGGTGCGTAGCTTAGGTCGAGGTATCGGATACCGAAGGTATCCCGGTATCTCGAGGAGGCGAGTTTGAGGGTTTACTAGCTTAATGAGCTAATTTTGACCTAGAATTTTAGGGACACCCTAGTTTGACCTAGCATTGACCATAATTATCCTCATTGACCGTAAAAGTCAACGTTTGACCTAGTTTTGACCCAGAGTTGACTTTTTAGACCCTGGGTTGACTTTTTGACCCAAATTTTATCGGTTTGACCCGTTCGACCTAGAATAACCCTAGAAGCCTGTTTTTAGTTTTTTTTATATCAGTTTAACTCTTTAGAACCCTATTTAACCTTGCTTTTCATAATAGGTTTTTGCAACGCCAGTCCGGATCTCGATCCTCATCAGTTGCTCAGGACGTCAGGCGAGTACCTACCTCTGATCGTTTCCATTTCATGATAGCGTATATATCACCTGTTCTAGAACTATAATATTTGATTCTGACATATTGTTTCATGAGCTGGTACTAGTTGGATCCCGTCATGAGATGTTAACCCCTTTACTGTGTTCAGCGGGTACTCTATCACATGTATTTCATCATATGCTTCGGGTATTGATTCTCATGTGCTATTATGTGCTTCGTGTTCTCTCGCCTTCATGTGCGCGAGTTATTTATCATATACGTAGCGTATCATGGTTGGATCCAAGAGTATTAGTGGGGGAAGGGAGTAGGAGTTGGTTATGTCATCAAAGCCAAACAGTATTCATGTGTATGTTGGTTATGCAACTCACGCATAACGGAGTTATCGTAGATTATTCATGTGCAACCTAAGTCGATCACATAATGAACTTGTGCTCCAGGCACTTAGCTAGTATTCCTATTTTCTCATATGCAGTTACTTCTCTACTACTTGTATTGTTCTCCAGTTTTATATTGCAGCTACTTTATCTGCTCCACCATGTATTTATTTTCCTGTGCATCTTGTATACTTTTTTATTGCTAGTCATATACACCTTACCATGTATTTGGAGTTACTTTCAGAGTTATGTACTTTGCTCCTGTCCTGATTGGGCATATTTTTTTCAGAGAATCCTGAGGATTTTTGCCCGACATTCTATGGACCGGGCATCAAGGAGTGTTATGACCCAGAGACTGAGGAGGAGCCCATTGAGGAGACGTCGTTAGCACCCTAGTTAGCTAGGTAGATTTTCCTGGATTATTCTCAGTTGCTATTCTGGATGACTGTATTTATTATTTTGTTGCTTCTGTGATGTTGTAGACTTTAGACTTGGACTGTATATTTGGATATTGTATTACTCTCTTTGGTTTTATTTTCTTGTGATATCTTATCGTGCTTTTACTCTTCCCCTAGTTATTGTGATTGAGGCATATATATATATATATATATATATATATATATATATATATATATATATATATATATATATATATATATATATATATATATATATGTGTGTGTGTGTGTGTGTGTGTGTTTGATGATAAACAAAAGAAATTGAGAGTAGGTTTATACGAAACTATTTCTTTGTTTACAAACAAGAAAAAGAAGTACAATTAATCATATACGAGAATGTTAAGTACAAAAAATGATTCTGAGGAAATATTGCTATAGGAGTCTGATCTGCGGTCGGTTACCTTTTTCCTTGGATCACACGATAACGAAGAAGTGTTGTAGAAGAAGAAGAAGCTTCAAAAGATTGCAAGATTCTCAAACTCTCGTTGCCAAAGTCGTCAATCAACACTCTCTATATGTGCGCTCTCTCTGATCTCCACCCTTTTCCCCCTTGTTTTCCTGTGACCGAAAGTCTCTATTATAGAGATCAGTCACAGTAACTGTCCAGTCGGCACAGAAGCCAAACTGTGGAGAGAGTTGCACCTTTTACGTGGCGGTTATAATAACTGCTACCCACGTCTGAATGATCTCATGAATCTGCGTGTGAAGCGTGTCCCATTATGAGATAATGCGTATAACTGCTTCTCGAAGACCACGGCTGTAGAAGCATAAAAAATACGCTGGGAGGAGCTACGCAGCATACTGATGCAGAGCAGCATAAACAGAGGCCTTCAGAGCCATCAAGCGTACAAGCAGAGCTTTCTCCGCTAAACACAACGTGAAGTACAAGCTCAAAGGACCATCCGCATAAGTGCAGTACGTCCAGGCCGCTCCAGCGTAAACAGGGTTCTTCATCGCCTCCATGGCGTAAAACTCATCCGCTCTCAAAGCAGCGTTAAAGCGTACGAGAAACGCTTCGTCTTCCCCGAAATGAACCTGTCAAGTCACGCAGTGAACCTGACCTCTGACTCCTGACAAAAAGTGCTGCACGGCTACCCAAACGACGGCTGGAAACAAGGACAGACCCCTCGGGACGTGCACCACAGTATGATGGCGGATCTCTGCATTGAATGCAGAGGATTTGGTTAAGATATCGCCGAACCATCGTTTACTGACGTCCCCTCAGCATAAACTGCTCTTTCGCGTACAAGGGGATACGCTGCCTTATTTTACACAGGCAAACATGAGCTGTTTTATGCTCCGCAGTAGACAAACCGCATGCTACGTCAAAAGCTGCACTTCGTACGGGGCTCGAGGCACGTCTCTACGTCTAAATTGCACAGAGCGGTGACAGTTTCTCTGGAGGCACGTCTCTGCGACAGTTGTACAGAAGGGCTGCAGACCTTCAAAACATGCCTCCGCATTTAATGCACAAGATGGTGGCAAATCTCTGCAAGAGATTTAATTATATCTTCAAAAGCCATAATTTCGGCTAAAGACGTCCACATCAGCACTCTGGCACGGTACGCAGCGGCTTCTACACCCATTCAAGATCTATGCTCATTCGGCTTCAAATGCCCACTTAGTCTCTACGACCATTCGGCTTCAAACGCCCACTCAGTCTCTACGACCATTCGGCTTCTACGCCCATTCGGCTTCTACGCCTATTCGACTTCTATGCCTATCCGGCTTCTACGCCAGGGTGACAGTCATTTGGCTTCTACGCCAACCTCTTCTACACAAGGGATACCTACCTACGTGGCTTCTACGTCGTGATCTTTGCAGCAGATATACGCATTTTGTCCCCTTAGTTGGACACGCGTCACATGCTCACTTAAAAGGTCATCTATATGCAGGCATTGGTTATTTTAACCGTTGTGTAAAAGGGTGCTGTACTTTCCACTCCTCGATTTTTACACCGACAGAGTGGTCACTGTCACCAAAACTCTATAAATAGAGACCCCTATCAATGGGGAACAAGGTTGAAAAACTTCAAACTTGAAGATCGAACAAGGTCGAAAAACTTCAAACTTGAAGATCGAACAAGGTCGAACTTCCCAGAAAGATCGAACCGGAGGTCAAGAGAGAGAGAGAGAGAGAGAGAGAGTCCGGGGCTCAGGCAAAGAGCAGGGATCGACGACTTTGGCATCGTGCACCCACCCTCTTCTGCAACCTTCGAAGCTGCTACTTGTCTTCCACGGCACTTCTTCAACATCGTGTGGTCCAAGGGCTAAAGTGATCGACTGTAGATCAGACACCTATAGCAATTTATACCCAGATTAAATAAATTGTACTCCCACATCCTCGTATAGGATTAAATTATACAAGTTTGTTTGTAAACCAAAGGACGCGGGTTTCGTATAAACCCCGTCATTGAAATACACTTTTATTCTTTCGTTTAATACCACAAACAAGATGGCGACTCTGCTGGGGACGTCTTTCTCTTCTGATGAGGAAGTAATTGTTCAACACGATGCGATAGCCGTGGGATCCGTGAAGAAGACACTGGTCGTCCAATTCGACCAGTCTGCCTACGAAGACATGCTTCGAACCGGGGGTAGCTCTCACTCTCTCTCCGTCCAAGACAACAGGAAGCTGCGCAAGGTCTGGATGCCCAAGACATCCTCTACCATTCCTGTGGACTCTCCGATCTCTCCAACCAATGAGGTGGTAGCATTGCTCCCTCCGTGCCCTGCACGTAAAATTCAGTCTTCCGCTACGCACGGTACAGACAAAACTTCGGGCAAAGCCTCAGCGCTGACCCAGAAGTATCCACTATGCTCTACGCGTAGGAATCAGTCTCCCGCTACGCACGGTACAGACAAAACTTCGGGCAAAGCCTCAGCGCTAACCCAGAAGTATCTACTGCACTATACGCGCAGAAACCAGTCTCCCGCTATGCGCGGTACAGACCAAACTTCTGATGATGCCTCAGTGCCAAGTCAGAAGTACAAATCACGCTCCATGCGCAAGACAACATCTGACCTCTACGGGGAGCCAGATGGGCGTCGTGATTTCCGCAGGGGGGAGCAAGCGGCGGGGTACTCAGCTTCTCGGCCGTTACGCCAGCAAAGAAGCAATCTACCTACCCTCCGGATTATGCGAGAGGCCGACGGCCGACTGAGAACCTCTTCAGCTTTACGCCAGTCTGAGCAAATCTCCAAATTACACCAGGCGAAGTCCCACGACGTAAAGCATGCTCAGGCTACGGGAAGGCACCCTACCCGGGGATTATCCGCCACCCAGATGGCCAATTTGTTGTACACAGGTGGCACAGGGAAAACCGGGGTACCCAATATTCGTACGCCCGCTGATGGAAACAGAAAAAATAAGCCTTCGTCTTCTTCCTCTACTCCTCTTGACCCGCGGGATTACCTAATCCAGAAACGCAAGAACGAGAGTCATAAACGGACTTCGGTTCCCCTAACAGTCAAACGCGAGAAAATTATATGGGAAGATACGTCAACATCTGATGTCGTCATAACAGGTGGACCACAGGAAGACTCCATCTTTATCATTCCACCAACCCATGACGATCAGCGTCCGATAATCTTCGGCAGCAGGCGGAATGCCCCAATAGTGCAAGAGGAATCACGCGAGTCTGAATCTGGCAGGATACAAACCCACAGATACAGCCCACAAGCATTAAATATTATGCAAAATATGGGTTACGACTTAAAACTGAAACAAGATCTCAACTATGGGAAAGGTAGACGAACGCCGGTGCGTAGTAATTCTCACTATCGAGAAGCTCGTTTCGGGTTGGGATATACTGGGTCTCTCACGAGACCCAAAATTCCGAAGTCCAGTCCTGTACAACCAGAGGCAGTTCTTGATGAATCAGTTTCTGTGGCCAGAGACCACGGCATGTCCAGAGGTAACTTACCTCGACAGAACAAGGGGACGTCCAGGGCCGGGGGTAGAATCCCCTCAAGATCCAAAAATGATGCAACAACAACGATCTCCCTGCAAGACCGTAAAATTCAGGCATCAAGAGCCCGAAGACCAAAAGGGACTTTTTCCTTCAACGAAGACGACATCGTTAAGATCTTTGATATATTAATGAAAGAGCGCAAGCTCCAGCTACCCAACATCAGACATCCTGAGAGGGCTGGCGACGTGGATCACCCAGATTATTGTCTCTTCCACCGATACACTCATTACTCCACAAAGGCGTGCTATGTGCTAAAAAGGAAAATTCAGGAGACGATCGATGCCAAGGTCATCACTTTGAATATGTGAACAAAGGGACGGTCCGTACCGATTGAATTTCCATTCTTTTCTTACATAACGATTTGCTCCTTTCCAAAGTTTGTCATGTTCATATTACCTCTGAATAAACTTTTGACCGTCAGTTGTCATGTCCATATTACCTCTGATATCGATTGTCGTCTACACTTGACATCCGTACTTAACTCTAAGTATGCTAGTAGTGTTAAGTCCACAAAAACTGCCATGTCCATATCACCTCTGAGCAGATGTGTGCCTCCATCCCCGATGGAAGTCACAATCACAAAGTTTGTCATGTTCATATTACCTCTGATATCGATTGTTGTCTACACTTGACATCCGTACTTAACTCTAAGTACGCTAGTGGTGTTAAGTCCACAAAAACTGCCATGTCCATATCACCTCTGAGCAGATGTGTGCCTCCATCCCTGATGGAAGTCACAATCACGAAGTTTGTCATGTTCATATTACCTCTGAATAAACTTTCGACCGTCAATTGCCATATCCATCTCACCTCTGAGCAAGTATATACCACTCCCCGTGACGAGGTAGAACCTATAGCACAAAAATTCTTGGAAGCTATAAACTCCTACCGTCCGTATGTCTGGGAAGTAGCGTCATCATCCAACGTCATCACAACGTATGGACCCCATGAGGATTCTATCTTCATTGTCCCGCCTACCTGCAGCAGTCAGCGTCCAATATTCTTCGGCCGTATGCGCAATCAACCGGCTAACCAGGAAGTGATCGACTGCAGATCAGACACCTATAGCAATTTATACCCAGATTAAATAAATTGTACTCCCACATCCTCGTATAGGATTAAATTGTACAAGTTTGTTTGTAAACCAAAGGGCGCGGGTTTCGTATAAACTCCGTCATTGAAATACACTTTCATTCTTTCGTTTAATACCACAAACAATGGCATGCAAGCCATGTAGGTAACTGTCCCTCGCGTAAAGATGGTTGGCCTAAAAGCCAAATAACTATCTCATTGGTGTAAAAGCCAAGTAGCTATCTTGTTGGTGTAAAAGCCAAGTAGCTGTCTTGTTGGCGTAAAAGCCAAATTCTGCATAAAGCTTGATGCTGCATAAATGATAGGTAGCCAGCATAAACTAGCCAATTATCCTTCGTGACTGAGGTCTTGAGCGTATTCTGGGCCAAATAGCCTTATTGTGTACCTTGCAAATATAGCCTGAGTTGGCGTATTTCGAGAAGATAGCATACGACGTACTCCTATAATTGAAAATAGCCTGGTTGGTATAACATGCAGGGATAGTGATATGAGCGTATTAACTCTAGTTTTAGCTCTCTCAGTCATTAAAAATAGAACAAAATATCATGCATTAAATGCAGAGATCTTCCCCCATCTCGCGCATTAACTGCAGAGATATGCCTCAAGTTCTGTACGAAAATAGCTTTTGACGTGGCGTCTGATTTTGTCTCATCTTAAGTGTAAAAACTCATCTCTGCCTATGTAAAATAGGCAGCGTATTCCTTGAATGTGTAAAAATGACTTGTATCAAGGATATGCCACTAAACGATAGTCTGGGGCTCTGTGCAGAATCATCATTACAGCCTTCCTCTCAATCATCGCGTAGTACTTTTTGTCAGGAGTCAGGTTCACTGTTCTGTCTAACAGGTTCATTCGAGAAATACGAAGAGTTCCTCGTACAACTTTACGCTGCATTAAAAGCAGACATAGTTTACGCCGGAGGGAGGTGTAGCAACCTTTTACGACAAAACAGCCTTGAAGTGCTGCTTTACGCGGACAGCTCTGAAGTCATATTTTATGCCATACAATGCTGAAGCTTTATTTTATGCATGCTTCATGTATGTTTGGGAGTTTTACGCGTATAATTCCCAGCATATTTTTTATGCTTCTACAAGACCCCCTTCAAAGTTTTTAAATTCCTCGTAATTTGAAATACTTTGAATGAAGCATGAAATGGTCAAATTTGACTCGTTCTGCGAGGCTGATTTCTCGACGAATTTTAGGGAGTTGTTAGGATTTGATATGTTCTCTTCTGCCTATATAAAGGCGAGTCAGTGAACCTGTTTTTCCATACTTCCTTCACCAAAATGATGGCCGCTGAGATTCATCGGGCTGACTTGAGGAAGAAGAATATTATGCTCTTTCAGCATGTAAGGAGCCGTAAAAGGAGGAGTCTTCGAGCAAATATCCTCTGCAATGATGGATCATGGAAGGATATCATAGCTTCCTTTGCTCGGGATAATCAGCAATTTTATATGGCGATTCGTCCAGGAGAGAGGAAGGGTCTCATCGGACCACACAGCTTGCTAGCTGTATTTTTCCCTATTATAAAGCTGGACGTAGGTAGGCAGTTTGGTTCTGTCTTCCAGTATTGTGTTGGGTCTGAATCCCTAACACAATTCTAGGACGTAGCTGCCATGGCGTATGGAGGGTGGCTTGAATAAAATAGGCCCAGTTTTGTATCCTCCCGCCATTAATTATTTTCTTGTTCATCGGCCGCAGAAGCCGATGAAGTGTCGTAGAAGAAGAAAAAGATCTCCACCAATATGAGAACCTGGCACAACAAATTTCAAGCGTGATCTTTAATGAGAAATCCTTTGTAAAAAAAGAATTTCCATCATATGTCATATAAAAATAAAAAATCCTTTGTAAACTGGATTTCTATCATATGTAATCATGATCAATAAACTTGTCTTCTTTTACGCATTGCTGATTTGCCATATTTGCTGTGAGGAAGTATGATAATGTGCAGTTTCGACACGTCTGAATAATTTTATGCTGACTCTGATAAACGCTTATCTGGTCACGTCCCGTCTTTTACGCGTAACGGAAGATGCGTAAAAAAAGCTCTTTAGCATTAAGTTGTCTTGAAGATCCAACTGTCATGCTGTTTTTGGACGAGGAGTCGCATAGAATTCTGAACTGTCACTTCTTTGATACGAAAAATTTCTGTTCAGACCATCATCTAAACAAATCCATCCAGGAACAGCATCAAGAGATGGATAAAGAGCAAGCTATCTTGGTGGAGTTTATTCCTCAGCTAGCTGAGTGCCAGGCTGAATTTGAGGGAAATGAAGTGAGGGTTCGAGAATTGGAAGCTGAACTTGTTCAGGCAAGGGAGAGGCTTCTCAAGACATCGGCAGTCCGCAATGTGCTGAAGGGCCAAGTGGATACAGCTAAACAGAACTTGACACATGCGGGTGTCATCCATGCAAATTTTGTTAATTCTCTGTCCGGACTATCTCGCTTGAAAAACGACGAGGCAAGGCTGGCACAGGCTCGCAACAGTATTTTAAACTCCAGGAATGAGAGGATGGCTGCTTTGGCGCGACAGATTAGGGATTTAACTGCTCCTCCCTAATGATGTACCTTTTTGTTTCTTCTGTAATTTCTCAGAGATAATAAAGATACATTTTCTGACTTTGTGGACCCATCACTTTAGAATATCAGAGGTATCATTAACATGACATACTTTCGTTAAGGTTTTGCTGATTGTAAATCTATTCAGAGGTAATATGAACCTGATAGAATATAATCCAACTAAATTTGTATACTAAACACTATCAGAGGTAATATGAACATGATAGGTTTACAAATTAGTTAAGCATATCCATTAAGAGGTCATATAAATCTGATAGAATATGATCCAGTTAACCTTTGTGCATGGTATCGTCAGAATAAGATATTCATCATACTCCGTTAAGCAAAGGAGATCAAGTATAGTACTTCTTCGGGAATTTTCAGTTGATAGTAGCCATTATCAAATTTTTTATTAGACTTGGCTAATCTGTGAGTGCCATTTGCAATCATATAAGGACCCTCCATTTCTTTATGTTTGTTTATGCAAATTTTGGTTTGTTGAGGATATCCCACTGGGGGATCTTTGGTGGACTTATTATTTGTTGCGCACGTTGAGTGCAAATAATAAGTTCGAAACAAGCCCTATAAGAGGTCGTATGGACGTGATAGGTTTTGTGGTTGGTAAAGACGTCCTGCTGGAAGATTTTTGTAGACCCATTACTTTTTGTGCAAGAGAGTGCAAGTAATAAGTTTGAGACAAGTCCTGACAGAGGTAATATAGACGCGGTAAAATATGACTTTGTGGGGATGAATATGGACTGACTCTTTTTTTTTTGCTGGGGAGAATGAAGGTAGTTCAGAGGTAACATGGACGTGAACAATTTGTTTCCATTTAATCTGCTCCATAGGGGAATTTTTTTGGTGGACCTATTACTTCTTGTGCACGAGAGTACAAGTAATAAATCTAGGACAAGCCCTGCCAGAGGTAATATAGACGTGGCAGTTTTTGTGGACCTAACACCACTGGCGTACTTAGAATAAAGTATGGGTGTTAAGTTGAGATAAAAACTGATATCAGAGGTAATATGGACATAATAATCGATAGCCGGACCAGGAAGGTTTATTCAGAGGTAATATGAACATGACAAACTCAGCCTGAGAGAAATATTATGACAGCAGTTCAGAGATAATATGGACGTGAACTAGTGTCCGAAAAACTTTTTTAAAGAGTGATTCATTGAGTGTGGTCTATCCAAACACGAAGATAGACCCAGGATCGCTCCGTTGGGGAGATTGATGGGACGATAGCTCAGAGGTAATATGAACATGGCTAGCGTTAAACTGACTGGTTTAAATAGTCATTGTGCGAATGTGCGAGTAGACCTAAGTCTTGCTCAACTGGGGGAATTTTGAGGATCTATCATCCATTGCATACCTGGGACTCTTGGATACGGATGATGGCTCTTTACAAGAATTTGTAACGAAGGAGAAAATGTTGCACATAGGCACTTGCTGGGGATGAAAAACCAAGAGTCAATTTGTACATCCGGGTTATGGACTTATTACCCTTGGCGTACCTTAAGTACAGATAATAAGCTGGAATGACTAGCACTATCAGGGGCTATGCGAACGTGATAGTAGGAAGTCGAAGAGAAGAACTTCACTCAGAGGTAATATGGACATGGAAAAGTTCTGAAAATATCTTACTCAGAGGTAATGAGGACGTGGTAAGATATGACTCAGTGGAGATAAAAAAATTGGGGCAGAGAAAATATGGACATGACCATTTTCGTGGTAAAAGATTTACTCTGCTGGAGAAAGTGGAAAGACGTAGTTCAGAGGTAGTATGGACGCGAACTGATCTATAGCCACAAACTGGGAGGTTTGCTCAGAGGTCATTTGGACATGGCAAATTCAGCTGGGGAAACAAAAAAAAGTTTAGACAATAGTTCAGAGATAATATGGACGTGAACTCATGTCCGAAAAAGATTTTGCTGAGTGGGGATAGACCTGAAGAATCCGTTGGAGAAACTTTAGGGACTCATCATCCGGTACCTCTTGAGGGAGCAAATTGTCACGTTAGAGTGAAATCATATTTACAGTGACCGTCCACTCTTTTATAAATGCAAAGTGATAACTTTGGCGTCGATCAACTCCGAGATTCTCCTTTTTAGTACATAGCATGCCCTTGTGGGGTGATAAATGTACCGATGAAAGAGACAATATTCTGGGTCATCGACCTTGCCAGTCCTTTCAGGGTATCTGATGTTGGGTAGCCGAAGCTTGTTTTCCTTCATCAATATATTGAAGATTTTAATGATGTCATCCTCATTGAAGGAGAAAGTCCCTTTTGGAATTTGGGCTCCCGATACCTGAGTCGTACCGTCTTCAAGGAAGATGGTTATAGTTGCATCATCTTCAGGCTCAGAGGGAATTCTACCCCCAGCTTTGGATGCCGCTCTATTTTTTCGAGGGAGACTACCCCCAGACATGCTGTTGTCTGGTTCTTCTTCTTCTTTTTGTTTTCCCTTGTTCACAGAAGTTGATTTAGAAGGACCTGCCTCTAGTATTTTAGGATCAGACTCTGGAGGTTTGGAGTTTGCAAAAGATGCAGTAAACCCTAACCCAAAATGATTTTGTTGACAGTAAAGATCACCATGCAACAGTATTTGTCTGTCTTTTCCATAGTTAAGGCCTCGCTTCAACTTCAGATCATAACCCATGTTTTGCATAATCCTCAAAGCTTGAGGACTATATCTGTGGATTTAGATTTTCCCAACATCTGACTCGCGAGATTCTTCTTGTATAATTGGTCTATTCCGTATTTGACCGAAGATTATTTGATACTGGTCGTTGTGAGTTGGTGGAACAATAAAGATAGAATTTTTATGTGGCCCATATGTCATGACGACATTAGATGTTGATGCATCTTCCCATATGATCTCTCCACGCTTGGAAGTTATGGACGCTAAATCTTGATTTTGACCCCTGTCTTTGCGTTTCTGGATCAAGAAATCACACAAATCGATGAGAGTAGCAGAAGAAGAAGGCTTATTCTGCCTTTTTACATCAGTAGGCCTATGGAGATTAGGAACCAAAACAATTTCTCTGCCATATGAGTAGAGCAGTTCAGCTGTGTGGGTAGCATACGATCCATCATCCGTCTGCGGAGTATATTTTCCTGTGAAGCGGGTCTTCTTTACCCTAATGGGCTTACCCTGGCGTAATCTGGAGCTTCACACGGGTTGGCGTAAAACGGGGAGAGCCCTCAAATGGCCTCCAGCGTCACGCGTATTCTGAAGAGCGGTCAACTTCTTCTCTTAGTGGCGTACAACTCTAGCGGTCGGGAGATTCGCCACTTATTTTCCCTTGATGTGATCCAAGGGTCCATATGCCTCTTTATAGATGGGAGATATATTTTTACGCGCATGGCGTGTTTGAAATTTCTGAATTGGCGCTGAGGCATTATCAGAAATTTTGTCTGCCACGTCACAGACGGGAGACAGATTTTTACGCACATGGCGCATTTGAAATTTTTGAATTGGCGCTGAGGCCTTATCAGAAATTTTGTCTGCCACGTCACAGATGGGAGACATAGTTTTACGTGCAGGGTACATTCTAGACTTCTGGATTGGCACTAGGGCATTGCCAAAAGCTTTGTTTGCCACGTCACAGACGTGAGACGGGTTTTTATGCACAAGGCGTATAGGTTGTGATGTCACAACCTTGTTGATCGGAGAGAGAGAGAGCTTGCAGGAAGGGTAGAGGATGTCCGGGGCATCCATACTTTACGCAGCTTCCTGTTGTCCTGGACAGAGAGGGGATGGGAGCTACCCCCTGCGCGAAGCATGTCTTCATAAGCAGATTGGTCGAATTGGACGACCAAAGTCTTCTTCGTTGATCCGGTGGATACAGCATCGTGTTGAGCAATTATTTTCTCGTCAGATGAGAAAGTAGTCCCCAGCAGAGTCGCCATCTTGTGTTTGATAATAAACAAAAGAAATTGAGAGTAGGTTTATACGAAACCCTTTCTTTGTTTACAAATAAGAAAAAAAAGTACAATTAATCCTATATGAGGATGTTAAGTACAAAAAATAATTCTGGGGAAATATTGCTATAGGAGTCTGATCTGCGGTCGATCACTTTGTCCCTTGGATGACACGATGATGAAGAAGTGCTGTAGAAGAAGAAGAAGCTTCAAAAGATTGCAAGAGGGATTGAACTCTCGTTGCCAAAGTCGTCAATCAACACTCTCTATATGTGCTCTCTCTCTAATCTCTACCCTTTTCTCCCTTGTTCTCCTGTGACCGGAAGTCTCTATTTATAGAGATCAGTCACAGTAACTGTCCAATCGGCGCAGAAGCCAAACTGTGGAGAGAGTTGCACCTTTTACGCGACGGTTATAATAACTGCTACCTACGTCTGAATGATCTCCTGAATCCGCGTGTGACACGTGTCCCATTATGAGGTAACGTGTATAACTGCTTCTCGAAGACCACGGCATGCAAGCCACATAGGTAACTGCCCCTCGCGTAAAGATGGTTGGCCTAAAAGCCAAATAACTATCTCGTTGGCGTAAAAGCCAAGTAGCTATCTTGTTGGTGTAAAAGCCAAGTAGCTGTCTTGTGGCGTAAAAGCCAAATTCTGCGTAAAGCTTGATGCTGCATAAATAATAGATAACCAGCATAAACTAGCCAATTATCCTTCGTGACTGAGGTCTTGAGCGTATTCTGGGCCAAATAGCCTTATCGCGTACCTTGCAAATATAGCCTGAGTTGGCATATTTCGAGGAGATAGCATACGGCGTACTCCTATAGTTAAAAATAGCCTGGTTGGCATAACATGCAGGGATAGTGATGTGAGCATATTAACCCTAGTTTTAGCTCTCTCAATTATTAAAAATAGAACAAAATCTCATGCATTAAATGCAGAGATCTGCCCCCATCTCGCGCATTAACTCAGAGATATGCCTCGAGTTCTGTACGAAAATAGCTTTTGACATGGCGTCTGATTTTGTCTCATCTTGAGCATAAAAACTCATCTCTGCCTATGTAAAATAGGCAACGTATTCCTTGAATGCATAAAAATGACTTGTATCAAGGATATGCCACTAAACGACAGTCTGGGGCTCTATGCAGAATTATCATTACAGCCGTCCTCTCGATCGTCGTACAATACTCTTTGTCAGGAGTCAGGTTCACTGTTCTGTCTGACAGGTTCATTCGAGGAATATGAAGAGTTCCTCGTACAACTTCATGTTGCATTAAAAACAGACATAGTTTACGCCGGAGGGAGGTGTAGCAAGCTTTTATGCCAAAACAGCCTTGAAGTGCTGCTTTACGCGGGCAGCTCTGAAGTCATGTTTTATGCCATACAACGCTGAAGCTTTGTTTTACGCGTGCTTCATGTATGTTTGGGGGTTTTACGCGTATAATTTCTAGTGTATTTTTTATGCTTCTATAATATATTACGTGGTTGCCCTCCTTTTGGAGAGGTTATATTGGCAGGTTATTATGAGTTATAGATATTGTAACCTAAAATGAACCTTTACAGCATTCTACCACCGATTCTGTGGCATAGGCTGGACGTACCCACGACTCATGCCCAATTTTTCGGGTACGGGTCATGACAAGGCCATGTGGCAATGGCCAACTAACACGACTCCGAAGGATATCCCAATTTAATGAACCCGACGAAGCATACTATGCTGTCCTAAAATACTATCAAGTATAATATGCTAACATGCAGCAGGTAAATGTCTAATCTCATCGACAAAAAAAGAAGAAGAGCTAAAATAAATATTAAAAATAAGTGCAGAGTCTGAATGTCATAATACAATCCAAATAAGTCTGATGGGAACAAACTCACTACAATACTGAAATAAGAGTATGGAAGGACAAATAAGAGTACTGGGCTAGAACATCGGCTAACTAGGTAAGGATGCTCTAGCCCTAGGCGGAAGGCCTACCAGTGATCAGGAAAACTCCAATGGTAACACCTCAACCTCCTCCTCGGTCGCGTACCTCGTCTCCTATCCGGGTCCATACACGGTCGGATAGTATACCTCATCCAAATATGGAAGGGAACTAGGTCATCAGAGGAACATAACAAGGTACAAAAATACATGCCGAATATAAATACTGAATAACTAAAGGGGGTATACTAACCATCTAAGTGAATGCAATATGAGGACAACCTTGGTACGTATGGGTAGGTATAGGCATAACATCCAACACTTTGAAGAGCATGGTATCTGTACATATAATGTCCATCGTTCCGAAGAATGAGGTATCTGCATATATATATACGTCCATAACGCTCTGAAGAATGCGGTATCTGAATAAAGGAAGTCATTGGATCCGTTCCTCCTCTGGATACTACGGATTCTAATGTGTGTATCCTATATACCTACCAGTTGTCCTCTTCACCCAATGCAAATATACAAGTCGAATACACGATGTATATACTACGTAACTATATGCCAGGTCTCAAATAACTAGACTAACCTGACTACGCACTAAATCGTGATGCATGTCACATGCACCGATAGCTAGTTGGGTACGCCAACTCGCATCCCAACATAAGTTTGTCATCGTGATGAGTGTAAGAAGTGTCAGGGTCTTGGAAGATATCAGAATATCCTCACAATAGTAGATGAGTCTGCTAGTGACTAAGTCAATACACTACACATCAACGTAACGTCGACTGCACCCGAGTCATTCTTGGACGCGCACAGTTATATATAATTTTTACAATAACATCTCATGTAATATTTAATAACTTAAATTTAAACAATAAGTAAGGTAAGGTATACTTGCCTGGATCCTCAAGCTGCGAATGCCAAAATCTAGCTCCGAAGCCTCGCCTGAACGATCCAACCATCATATATATATATAATATAATATAATAAAATAACCATCAGTCATTATACTAGTACGTACAGAAATACAACTACACTGCACTTAGAAACTAATGCAAGTAGGGGTTATAATTGGTCAACTAGCAGGGTCGAGTGTACAAGTGTCTAAAATGCACAAGTGTTATGTCCCTCTAAATGTACATTCTCAAATATTATAACCAAGATCAACTAAGGTTCAAGTAGGTACTAAGTTGCTTTCCAACACAAGTTGGTAGTGTTAACCATCTAGGTCTCCATGTACGAGTACGTCATGTCCTCAAATACTATGCATAATATGACAGTTAACTACCAAATACGTTTACATCTCCAAATATCGTATAACACTAACCCATGTCCTAGCTAATAGGTTAGAGTGCACATATGATAATTTAGTCTAAAAACCTAGGGACTACACAAATATATGCCATACTAACAACCTAATCCCATAAAATATTTAATGACACTAACTACTATTCCAACACATGCATATATATATACTAGATAATAGGTTTCACTAACAACATTGGTTCATGCAACAACAACAAGAAGAAGGAGGAGGAGTGAACATGCAAATTGAGGGTTATCTCTTAAACAGGGAGGGGTGCTCGGTCCGCAGCTCGAGGGTGGTCGGTCTCCGACGGGTGGAGGTGCTCCGACGTTGACTGCACAGTAGCAGCAACAACAACAATGGCAACCACGCAGCGGGGTAGTGGTGACGAGGTAACGGTGGTGGCAGGATGGCTGTGGTAGTGATGGCCGGGGTGATGATGGCTATGCGAATGAGAAGGGAGAAAGAAGGAGGCTGTGGTGATTGCTGTAGAGAAGATGGTGGCAGTCGTGGTGATAGCTATGGTGGTGGCAGGATGCTGTCGAGGGTGGTGGTGTTGGCTGTAGTGGTCAGGATGGTCGTGGGGATGATGGTGGTGGTGGGATGGTCGGAGGAGAGGGAGGAGGTCGGCAGTTGGTGGTGGTCGAGTTCAGTTGGATGGGGGGAGAAAGAAGGTAGAGGAAGAAGGTGATGTTAGGGTTCGGTTTTGGATGGGGATGGCTAAAATTTTTGGAGAGGGAAAGAAAGAGTTAATGTGGGAGAGAGTGTCACGACCCGCACCCGGTTTAGGGGCACGAGAGCGTGGGTACGTCCAGCCTACGCCGCAGCATCGGCGGTAGAACGCTGTCTAGGTCAAGTACTATCTAAATAATCTCACACTAGTATCCAACTCCATAAGGAGACACGGATAACACTATAAATTGAATAACATACTCAATCACAACTACAGCACGATAAGAATTTGAAGAAACAAAAGAATACAACACAAGTCTACTGACAAAATAATCATACCTGAAATCAGTAACAACCAATCCCCAAGTGTCAGAAACAAGTCCACTAAGGTCACAGTCTGAAAAAGTATTTTCCAGTCAGGAAGGAGCAAAGTACATCTCTAAATAGCAGTTCTATATAAATGACATAAACTATGTAGCAGTTCTAGATGGAAACATACCAGATGTATGTATAGGTACGAGAAATGTACAATGAGAGAAATACTGGAAATACTGTAAGTAAATGCAGGAAAAGAACAATATGTCAATGAGCAAGAAACCTATGACTAAGTGTGTGAGTACTAGCTTTAATATGTGATCGGCTTGGGAACTTGATCAGGCTGGTTACATGTGATTAGCTATGGTTCATATAAAGTCAGGCTAACCGTTGGTTAGCTATGATGCATGTAGAGATCAGGCTAATCACACATAACAGCTATGGAGCATGTAAATGGTCAGGCCGCACCCGACGTGAGATGTGGGGTGAGCTATGGTGCATATAAAGTTGGGTATGATCACATATCTACACTAAAGTACTCCCCAAACCCCCGACTGGTATAGTAGATCCAATCATGGTACGCTATGGCACGGGATTTCCTAGGAAGGTAGCAAATCTTCCCGGGAATCAGTGTCTGTACATGCACAAGATATCAAGGAAACAAGTCTTGTACAAGCTATACCATGAATAAGGAATAACATCTCATGACGAGATCCGTGTATACCAATCCGTGTAACCAACGTGTCAGGAACATGAATATTTACACTAGATACAGTGAACATAGGAGATATCATAAATTAGAAACTAATCAGAGAATGTACTCGCCTTGGGTCCTTAGCTGGTAATTATTGATGTCCTGTTCCAGAGTATCCCCTGGGGGAACCAACAGTCCTAAAACATATAATAACAATACAATATTTGCATCAGAAGCTATACTAAACACACAAGCAAATACTAACTCAGGGGCTATGTCAGGCATGGAACTCAGTCAACTAGGGTCATCTAGTTAGACAGACATCTATAACACATTATACCTATTTAACTAACATTAACACCTACAATATTACTTGCACCAAAAATAAATACATATACAATATATATATATACCATTTAATTCATGCATAATATATATATATATAGGTTGAACAATATATTTACCATATATATTAATTTTATATCTATAAAAATATGCTAAGTAGGTTTACAAATACATAAATATACATATACCAATTTACATATACTATATACAGGTAAGTATACCAAATTACATTTATATATATATAAACCAATACAACATATATATATATATATATACATACATATACCAATACGAAAATATAAATCTACATACATATATATTTACCAAAATACGTATTAAATTAATATGTATATTACCAATATATTTTTATACCAAATTACATACCTATATATATGTTTATACATATACTAAAAATACACATTTTTATTAACCATATACCCTTACAAAAAATATATATATATACATATATATATATTTATACCAAAAATAAGAATTATACTATATACAAATTTAGAATTTACGTAAAAGCCAATATATTTATATATCTCTAGTAATTTCAGTTACCAGTCCAAATAACCAATTTCGAACTAATTTAGATTATTGAGACTATATTTTTAATTAACAATATAAACCCCAAAATTATTATATTTTACATAATCAAAATCCTTATATTTATTACATAACTAAATTCTTACACTATAAACAATAAAACAAATTATATTCTATTTACTTAACTAATTACATGAATCTACTAAACTATTTATATTTAATTACTAAAAAATTACAAATTAACTAATTTATTAAGAATTTCTAATCTGATTATTAATAATTAACTAAACTAATATAATTTAACTAAATGATTAATTAATTAACTAATAAAATTTAACTACTGATTATATACTTAACTACTAATTATAGATTTAATTAACTGATAAAGAATTAACTAACAGATTAAGAACTAAATTACTGATTAAGAATTAAGTAAATGGATTAATCTAACATATACTTAACCTAAATCCCCAATGTATACAGAATGAAGAATGAAAAAAAAGGAAAAGCTCACGATGGGGGTTTCTCGTCGGCGCGGTGGGGTCTCGCCGGAGTCGGCCGGCAAGGCGTTGGCGCCGGATCTGTTCGGCGGCGGGTGCTCGGCTCCAGCGGCGGTGCTCGGCTTCAGCGGCGGTGCTCGACTCAGCGGAGGTGCTCGGTTCCAGCGGCGGCGGCGGCTGTCGAACTCGGCTCGAGGGTGAGGTGGTCCGAGGCTCCAGCGGCGGCGAAACTCGAGGGCGGCGGTCTTGCATCCACCGGCGCTCGACGGATCTGGGCGGCCACCGGCGCTCGTCGAAGTTAGGTTAGGGTTAGGTTCTGTGGATGTGTCGGGGTCTGGGTTCGTGTCCGGGCTGGACACGATGGTAGTGCTGTGTGGTATGGGGTGGACGTGTCCGGGCTGGACATGAGGGTTTGTTGTGTACAGTGGAGGAGGTTGTGTCCAGATGGTGTCGGACACGAAATTGTAATATTGTAATAACTGGACACAGAAAAATGAATGGATACGGTGGGACACCCGGGGTCGGACCCGAGGCCAACACGGCTGACACGGTAATGCTGGACACACGGACACAAGCACACAAAAATGGTGGTGGCTTGTTGGCTTGTGGGAATTATGAGGGCTAGCTAGGATTTCTTGGGAATGGTGATGAGAGACTTAAATAGGGAGAGAAGGTGTGGGATAAAGGGTGAGGGTTGGCCCAAATAACGAATGGCCCAAGATAATAAATAAACGGGCTTTTCATGTGGGAAAAAATGAGGGTGTGAATGGGAGACGGTAAACGGGTAAATTAAATAGAAAAGATATTTTAAGAAAAAATGTTTTTTTTTAAGAGGCTTCCGATTAGCTACTAATTAAACTCATTTTCAAAACCCTAGAAAATATGTAATTTATTTATTTACTATCCCAAATGGATTTCAATTATTATGAAGAAAACTAGTCCTTTAAATAATTTTATCAAATAAATAATTCCATGATTTCAAGCCAATAAACATTTGAAACTAGAGAAATATATATATATATATATTATTTATTTATTTATTTTGTAATACATCGATATTTAGGAAAAAATGATTTTTATAAAAGATTTTAAATTACTTTCTAAAATCAACACTGCTCAAAAATCTAATACTACAAATTTTTAAGGAGAAAATATGTTATAAACTTGATATAAAAATAAAAAATCTAATTATTTCGGAAATTTGGAAATCGGAGGTTACAAGTCTACCCACCTTAGAAAAATTTCGTCCTCGAAATTTAGGATTCTCAATAATTGCCTTTACTCATCATATTATTTCTATCAAAAAATTAAATTTCAAACCAATTAATCATGAAGTAATTCCATATTGCTATTTTACAACCTTTCAAAATTCTATATCATCATATTCCGGAAAATCTTCAAGTTTTAAAATCAAATTCAAATTTTTTTTTTTCATAATCTCCTCCAAAATTTAAGTTCGTATCTAATTACTCAAGGATTTTAATATCCAATCCTCCAATTGAATTCCAATCAATGTCTATTTATAACATTTAAAAATCTGTATCCCAAATTTAAATTTTAAACACTAATCCATCATTCATCTTACTCCTCTAACCCAAATTCAATTGATGCTTATTCAAATATAAATCCTTTTCCGAGAACCAATTTTCTTTTGTCCTCAAATACTCAACGATGCGATACTTTCAGAATCTTCAACGCAACATTCATAATATAATATAAAATTTCTATCTTGCAATCAAATAGATAAATGATAATCTCTCCAATTTTCTCAAATTTTAATAATCAATTTAATCATATCAAGACCTTCCTAAAATTAATAAATCCTCACTTTTGCCCTGTGAATTTCTTAACTCTCCATTTAAGTTAATATTTATCCTCGAATTTCAATCAAACCTCGATTTTCGCAAAATCAATGATCCATCAACTCTGTTATAACAATCCCCTAAATTCTTTATTTAAATTAATGCTCATCCTTAATTTAATCATCTTGTCCCCTTTTTGTCGGTCATAACCTTGTCATAGATCTTTGCTATGGTCAAAAACCCAAATGATCATGGTTTAAGAAGAATTTTGCCCACAGTCTTACAACAAACAACTTAGAGGGAACATGCATGGTTATGGTCTGTCTTATCATGGTATTGCATCCTCTGTCAGGGTGCACTACTAACTATATCCTAACAAGAAAAATCACGAATACAACCCACGGTACTAGGGAATCAATCAATCAGAAGACAAAAATAACATGAGAAAAAGAAAGAACCTCCTAACACATTACCTGCAGTATTTCCTATCTCTAACATACACTTAACTCTAGCATATTCACTAACAAATTCCTATTCCTGTACACTGGTACCCATATCAACTAATCTTAATCCACAAGATCCCTGAATATATCCCTATGGCACACATCTGTTTATTAATACCAAATCTGATACCAAGGACCTCTAATATTGCCATGGTTCAATAATGCATCCTAGTTGATACCTCTATCTCTTTAGTACCATACCCTCTGTCAGTTCACGTTCCTACTACAATTGTTCATACTAGTCGTTCTTATCACTCAATACACGTCAAGCGCAACACCATACTAAGTACTGCTCTTTCCAATACAACTTTAGATGGACACCCAAGTCAGTTTGTGGTGCCATCTCGATCATGCTCAATCACCAGATCCTTACACATGTATATCATCCACTCATATATTAATATTCATATCTCTCATCTACCATAAAATTAATTCTCAACTAATCGTCAAGGTTTAACTTCTCGAACAACTTTAAAACAAAATGCATATACCTCCTCAAAATCAGATACTCCACATCGAAATAAAATTTAATCACTTCTAAAATCTTTGTAGCCTTAACCATGTTTATTGAATTTCAAATTTGAAATCCAAAATTTTTTTTTTTTTGACATAATCTCAACTCCTCAATTATTCTAAAAATAAAATTTTATTTCCACCTTTTAATTTATAACTCCACAAATGTACATATCAGTGCTCACGGTCTCTGATACTCAAGGTGCACTCAATGCATCTAGTGTCTATAGCTGTGTACTAAAATTGTACTGCCTGAATCACTTGCACCATTATCTCCATTGATCAAAGTTATCATCACCTGAAATTTCTTTCATGATTTTCAATTTATGTCAACTGGTATATCATCTAATTATCATCATACAGGGTGCTTACTGTTATTAACATCATCCTCGACTAATCCTCGATATAGAATCATTAGCACTCTTGGTATTATATCACTAGCTTCATTAATGGATTATCTCATCAAGTCCTTTAGAACTCATGTTTCTTTACTCTCATGGGTATGTGTATGGTTCCTCATCTCGATTGTTGTATATGTATTTCCTTTTAACCTTTTTATAGCCTGTTAAACTAATCCATGGTACGCTTCACCATCTTCATTACCAATTCCGATATTTCTCCACTCATGACAGCCCATTAACTCTTTTATGCATATACAATTCTTTTCCTTTAACACTTCCGATATCAATCATCAAATTGAACATCATGCTCCATAAATCCTTAACACAATTTCTTGGATACTTAAATGTTTCACGTAGGTTATCCAATTGCAAAATCATGACTATCCAGGACGGGTATGTTGGCTCTGACACTAACTCTGAGAACTATCACTGATACTCTATACTCTCATTCTACTTACTGTCTCTAATGACCTTATCCTAGAACCATTGTTACAAGGTATTACGCTATGGGTTAATTCTAGATCAAGGCCTACTGCTCACATGTCCAACTAGGAAATACTTACAAACTCACAAGTCACACTCAGTCAAACTAATACTCAAGACACATACATAATTACAAGTCAATAATTATCATACTAACAAGGAATCCTCAAAGAAAATAAGCTCAAAAGGAACTGGATCAAGGACAGAAGGTATCTTTACTGTTAGTAAAGAAAAGAAGCGATGGAACAAAGTCCTGGAATAACAGAAATAGATAAGTCTTGAGATGATATTTTAAGAACCAATTTAAGATACAACCTGATAATCATACACGTCTATCCGAAATCATGACACTCAGAATCCTCGCCACGCCAGTAAGCATAGATGCGATAAACGACAGGTTCCGTAACTAAGGTATGCAACCCTATAATCATGTCATCTAGAATCTTCGCCACGCCAACCGGTATGGCTGCGAGAGACCCTAAGTTTCATAACTATAGTATGTACATCCAAGTCAGGTTCCTACGTTCTCGTCACCACAGGTAATATGGCTGCGATAAACTCTAAGGTCCATAACCAAAGTAGACGTCTTACCTTTCTCACTGTCCTTATCAACATATGTCATCAGATGATATCGTAAATTTTAGCCCGTAAAATTCATCTCGATAAAAATCAAACTCAACAACGACACCAAGAGTTAAATTTAACAACTGGTCAACAAGAATCAAAACTCAACAATGATACCAAGATTTTAATTTAATAACTAATCAACAAGAATAAAGTTCAATAACAACAAGCGAGAGCGGACGGAAACAAGGAAAGATTTAAATTGTAAATTGTAATAAGATTCTCAAGGGGTCGTCCCAGGAATCTCTCAAGAATTTGTGATTGAGTATCCTCTCTCATCCTAGTATCCTATGTCCTATATTTAATAGCAGGTACGCAGTAGTACAACTAATACGTCGTACTACCACGATATCGCACAACTAGCGAAGTCTGACCTGCATGGGCCACCACTAAAAACGTGTCACGACCCGCACCTGGTTTAGGGGCACGAGAGCGTGGGTACGTCCAGCCTACGCTGCAGCATCGGCGGTAGAACGCTGTCTAGGTCAAGTACTATCTAAATAATCTCACACTAGTATCCAACTCCATAAGGAGACACAGATAACACTATAAATTGAATAACATACTCAATCACAACTACAGCACGATAAGAATTTGAAGAAACAAAAGAATACAACACAAGTCTACTGACAAAATAATCATACCTGAAATCAGTAACAACCAATCCCCAAGTGTCAGAAACAAGTCCACTAAGGTCACAGTCTGGAAAAATATTTTCCAGTCAGGAAGGAGCAAAGTACATCTCTAAATAGCAGTTCTATATAAATGACATAAACTATGTAGCAGTTCTAGATGGAAACATACCAGATGCATGTATAGGTACGAGAAATGTACAATGAGAGAAATACTAGAAATACTGTAAGTAAATGCAGGAAAAGAACAATATGTCAATGAGCAAGAAACCTATGACTAAGTGTGTAAGTACTAGCTTTAATATGTGATCGGCTTGGAAACTTGATCAGGCTGGTTACATGTGATTAGCTATGGTTCATATAAAGTCAGGCTAACCGTTGGTTAGCTATGATGCATGTAGAGATCAGGCTAATCACACGTAACAGCTATGGAGCATGTAAATGGTCAGGCCGCACCCGACGTGAGATGTGGGGTGAGCTATGGTGCATATAAAGTTGGGTATGATCACATATCTACACTAAAGTACTCCCCAAACCCCCGACTGGTATAGTAGATCCAATCATGGTACGCTATGGCACGGGATTCCCTAGGAAGGTAGCAAATCTCCCCGGGAATCAGTGTCTGTACATGCACAAGATATCAAGGAAACAAGTCTTGTACAAGCTACACCATGAATAAGGAATAACATCTCATGACGAGATCCGTGTATACCAATCCGTGTAACCAACGTGTCAGGAACATGAATATTTACACTAGATACAGTGAACATAGGAGATATCATAAATTAGAAACTAATCAGAGAATGTACTCGCCTTGGGTCCTTAGCTGGTAATTATTGATGTCTTGTTCCAGAGTATCCCCTGGGGGAACCAACAGTCCTAAAACATATAATAACAATACAATATTTGCATCAGAAGCTATACTAAACACACAAGCAAATACTAACTCAGGGGCTATGTCAGGCATGGAACTCAGTCAACTAGGGTCATCTAGTTAGACAGACATCTATAACACATTATACCTATTTAACTAACATTAACACCTACAATATTACTTGCACCAAAAATAAATACATATACAATATATATATATACCATTTAATTCATGCATAATATATATATATATAGGTTGAACAATATATTTACCATATATATTAATTTTATAACTATAAAAATATGCTAAGTAGGTTTACAAATACATAAATATACATATACCAATTTACATATACTATATACAGGTAAGTATACCAAATTACATTTATATATATATAAACCAATACAACATATATATATATATATATACATACATATACCAATACGAAAATATAAATCTACATACATATATATTTACCAAAATACGTATTAAATTAATATGTATATTACCAATATATTTTTATACCAAATTACATACCTATATATATGTTTATACATATACTAAAAATACACATTTTTATTAACCATATACCCTTACAAAAAATATATATATATACATATATATATATTTATACCAAAAATAAGAATTATACTATATACAAATTTAGAATTTACGTAAAAGCCAATATATTTATATATCTCTAGTAATTTCAGTTACCAGTCCAAATAACCAATTTCGAACTAATTTAGATTATTGAGACTATATTTTTAATTAATAATATAAACCCCAAAATTATTATATTTTACATAATCAAAATCCTTATATTTATTACATAACTAAATTCTTACACTATAAACAATAAAACAAATTATATTCTATTTACTTAACTAATTACATGAATCTACTAAACTATTTATATTTAATTACTAAAAAAATTACAAATTAACTAATTTATTAAGAATTTCTAATCTGATTATTAATAATTAACTAAACTAATATAATTTAACTAAATGATTAATTAATTAACTAATAAAATTTAACTACTGATTATATACTTAACTACTAATTATAGATTTAATTAACTGATAAAGAATTAACTAACAGATTAAGAACTAAATTACTGATTAAGAATTAAGTAAATGGATTAATCTAACATATACTTAACCTAAATCCCCAATGTATACAGAATGAAGAATGAAAAAAAAAGGAAAAGCTCACGATGGGGGTTTCTCGTCGGCGCGGTGGGGTCTCGCCGGAGTCGACCGGCAAGGCGTTGGCGCCGGATCTGTTCGGCGGCGGGTGCTCGGCTCCAGCGGCAGTGCTCGGCTTCAGCGGCGGTGCTCGACTCAGCGGCGGTGCTCGGTTACAGAGGCGGCGGCGGCGGCTGTCGAACTCGGCTCGAGGGTGAGGTGGTCCAAGGCTCCAGCGGCGGCGGAACTCGAGGGCGGCGGTCTTGCATCCACCGGCGCTCGACGGATCTGGGCGGCCACCGGCGCTCGTCGAAGTTAGGTTAGGGTTAGGTTCTGTGGATGTGTCGGGGTCTGGGTTCGTGTCCGGGCTGGACACGATGGTGGTGCTATGTGGTATGGGGTGGACGTGTCCGGGCTGGACACGAGGGTTTGTTGTGTACAGTGGAGGAGGTTGTGTCCAGATGGTATCGGACACGAAATTGTAATATTGTAATAACTGGACACAGAAAAATGAATGGATACGGTGGGACACCCGGGGTCGGACCCGAGGCCAACACGGCTGACACGGTAATGCTGGACACACGGACACAAGCACACAAAAATGGTGGTGGCTTGTTGGCTTGTGGGAATTGTGAGGGCTAGCTAGGATTTCTTGTTAATGGTGATGAGAGACTTAAATAGGGAGAGAAGGTGTGGGATAAAGGGTGAGGGTTGGCCCAAATAACGAATGGCCCAAGATAATAAATAAACGGGCTTTTCATGTGGGGAAAAATGAGGGTGTGAATGGGAGACGGTAAACGGGTAAATTAAATAGAAAAGATATTTTAAGAAAAAATGTTTTTTTTTAAGAGGCTTCCGATTAGCTACTAATTAAACTCATTTTCAAAACCCTAGAAAATATGTAATTTATTTATTTACTATCCCAAATGGATTTCAATTATTATGAAGAAAACTAGTCCTTTAAATAATTTTATCAAATAAATAATTCCATGATTTCAAGCCAATAAACATTTGAAACTAGAGATATATATATATATATATTATTTATTTATTTATTTTGTAATACATCGACATTTAGGAAAAAATGATTTTTATAAAAGATTTTAAATTACTTTCTAAAATCAACACTGCTCAAAAATCTAATACTACAAATTTTTAAGGAGAAAATATGTTATAAACTTGATATAAAAATAAAAAATCTAATTATTTCGGAAATTTGGAAATCGGAGGTTACAAGTCTACCCACCTTAGAAAAATTTCGTCCTCGAAATTTAGGATTCTCAATAATTGCCTTTACTCATCATATTATTTCTATCAAAAAATTAAATTTCAAACCAATTAATCATGAAGTAATTCCATATTGCTATTTCACAACCTTTCAAAATTCTATATCATCATATTCCGGAAAATCTTCAAGTTTTAAAATCAAATTCAATTTTTTTTTTTCATAATCTCCTCCAAAATTTAAGTTCGTATCTAATTACTCAAGGATTTTAATATCCAATCCTCCAATTGAATTCCAATCAATGTCTATTTATAACATTTAAAAATCTGTATCCCAAATTTAAATTTTAAACACTAATCCATCATTCATCTTACTCCTCTAACCCAAATTCAATTGATGCTTATTCAAATATAAATCCTTTTCCGAGAACCAATTTTCTTTTTTCCTCAAATACTCAACGATGCGATACTTTCAGAATCTTCAACGCAACATTCATAATATAATATAAAATTTCTATCTTGCAATCAAATAGATAAATGATAATCTCTCCAATTTTCTCAAATTTTAATAATCAATTTAATCATATCAAGACCTTCCTAAAATTAATAAATTCTCACTTTTGCCCTGTGAATTTCTTAACTCTCCATTTAAGTTAATGTTTATCCTCGAATTTTAATCAAACCTCGATTTTCGCAAAATCAATGATCCATCAACTCTGTTATAACAATCCCCTAAATTCTTTATTTAAATTAATGCTCATCCTTAATTTAATCATCTTGTCCCCTTTTTGTCGGTCATAACCTTGTCATAGATCTTTGCTATGGTCAAAAACCCAAATGATCATGGTTTAAGAAGAATTTTGCCCACAGTCTTACAACAAACAACTTAGAGGGAACATGCATGGTTATGGTCTGTCTTATCATGGTATTGCATCCTCTGTCAGGGTGCACTACTAACTATATCCTAACAAGAAAAATCACGAATACAACCCACGGTACTAGGGAATCAATCAATCAGAAGACAAAAACAACATGAGAAAAAGAAAGAACCTCCTAACACATTACCTGCAGTATTTCCTATCTCTAACATACACTTAACTCTAGCATATTCACTAACAAATTCCTATTCCTGTACACTGGTACCCATATCAACTAATCTTAATCCACAAGATCCCTGAATATATCCCTATGGCACACATCTGTTTATTAATACCAAATCTGATACCAAGGACCTCTAATATTGCCATGGTTCAATAATGCATCCTAGTTGATACCTCTATCTCTTTAGTACCATACCCTCTGTCAGTTCCCGTTCCTACTACAATTGTTCATACTAGTCGTTCTTATCACTCAATACACGTCAAGCGCAACACCATACTAAGTACTGCTCTTTCCAATACAACTTTAGATGGACACCCAAGTCAGTTTGCGGTGCCATCTCGATCATGCTCAATCACCAGATCCTTACACATGTATATCATCCACTCATATATTAATATTCATATCTCTCATCTACCATAAAATTAATTCTCAACTAATCGTCAAGGTTTAACTTCTCGAACAACTTTAAAATAAAATGCATATACCTCCTCAAAATCAGATACTCCACATCGAAATAAAATTTAATCACTTCTAAAATCTTTGTAGCCTTAACCATGTTTATTGAATTTCAAATTTGAAATCCAAATTTTTTTTTTTTTGACATAATCTCAACTCCTCAATTATTCTAAAAATAAAATTTTATTTCCACCTTTTAATTTATAACTCCACAAATGTACATATCAGTGCTCACGGTCTCTGATACTCAAGGTGCACTCAATGCATCTAGTGTCTATAGCTGTGTACTAAAATTGTACTGCCTTAATCACTTGCACCATTATCTCCATTGATCAAAGTTATCATCACCTGAAATTTCTTTCATGATTTTCAATTTATGTCAACTGGTATATCATCTAATTATCATCATACAGGGTGCTTACTGTTATTAACATCATCCTCGACTAATCCTCGATATAGAATCATTAGCACTCTTGGTATTATATCACTAGCTTTATTAATGGATTATCTCATCAAGTCCTTTAGAACTCATGTTTCTTTACTCTCATGGGTATGTGTATGGTTCCTCATCTCGATTGTTGTATATGTATTTCCTTTTAACCTTTTTATAGCCTGTTAAACTAATCCATGGTATGCTTCACCATCTTCATTACCAATTCCGATATTTCTCCACTCATGACAGCCCATTAACTCTTTTATGCATATACAATTCCTTTCCTTTAACACTTCCGATATCAATCATCAAATTGAACATCATGCTCCATAAATCCTTAACACAATTTCTTGGATACTTAAATGTTTCACGTAGGTTATCCAATTGCAAAATCATGACTATCCAGGACGGGTATGTTGGCTCTGACACTAACTCTGAGAACTATCACTGATACTCTATACTCTCATTCTACTTACTGTCTCTAATGACCTTATCCTAGAACCATTGTTACAAGGTATTACGCTATGGGTTAATTCTAGATCAAGGCCTACTGCTCACATGTCCAACTAGGAAATACTTACAAACTCACAAGTCACACTCAGTCAAACTAATACTCAAGACACATACATAATTACAAGTCAATAATTATCATACTAACAAGGAATCCTCAAAGAAAATAAGCTCAAAAGGAACTGGATCAAGGACAGAAGGTATCTTTACTGTTAGTAAAGAAAAGAAGCGATGGAACAAAGTCCTGGAATAACAGAAATAGATAAGTCTTGAGATGATATTTTAAGAACCAATTTAAGATACAACCTGATAATCATACACGTCTATCCGAAATCATGACACTCAGAATCCTCGCCACGCCAGTAAGCATAGATGCGATAAACGACAGGTTCCGTAACTAAGGTATGCAACCCTATAATCATGTCATGTAGAATCTTCGCCACGCCAACCGGTATGGCTGCGAGAGACCCTAAGTTTCATAACTATAGTATGTACATCCAAGTCAGGTTCCTACGTTCTCGTCACCACAGGTAATATGGCTACGATAAACTCTAAGGTCCATAACCAAAGTAGACGTCTTACCTTTCTCACTGTCCTTATCAACATATGTCATCAGATGATACCGTAAATTTTAGCCCGTAAAATTCATCTCGATAAAAATCAAACTCAACAACGACACCAAGAGTAAAATTTAACAACTGGTCAACAAGAATCAAAACTCAACAATGATACCAAAATTTTAATTTAATAACTAATCAACAAGAATTAAGTTCAATAACAACAAGCGAGAGCGGACGGAAACAAGGAAAGATTTAAATTGTAAATTGTAATAAGATTCTCAAGGGATCGTCCCAGGAATCTCTCAAGAATTTGTGATTGAGTATCCTCTCTCATCCTAGTATCCTATGTCCTATATTTAATAGCAGGTACGCAGTAGTACAACTAATACGTCGTACTACCACGATATCGCACAACTAGCGAAGTCTGACCTGCATGGGCCACCACTAAAAACGTGTCACGACCCGCACCTGGTTTAGGGGCACGAGAGCGTGGGTACGTCCAGCCTACGCCGCAGGATCGACGGTAGAACGCTGTCTAGGTCAAGTACTATCTAAATAATCTCACACTAGTATCCAACTCCATAAGGAGACACGGATAACACTATAAATTGAATAACATACTCAATCACAACTACAGCACGATAAGAATTTGAAGAAACAAAAGAATATAACACAAGTCTACTGACAAAATAATCATACCTGAAATCAGTAACAACCAATCCCCAAGTGTCAGAAACAAGTCCACTAAGGTCACAGTCTGGAAAAATATTTTTCAGTCAGGAAGGAGCAAAGTACATCTCTAAATAGCAGTTCTATATAAATGACATAAACTATGTAGCAGTTCTAGATGGAAACATACCAGATGCATGTATAGGTACGAGAAATATACAATGAGAGAAATACTGGAAATACTGTAAGTAAATGCAGGAAAAGAACAATATGTCAATGAGCAAGAAACCTATGACTAAGTGTGTGAGTACTAGCTTTAATATGTAATCGGCTTGGAAACTTGATCAGGCTGGTTACATGTGATTAGCTATGGTTCATATAAAGTCAGGCTAACCGTTGGTTAGCTATGATGCATGTAGAGATCAGGCTAATCACACGTAACAGCTATGGAGCATGTAAATGGTCAGGCCGCACCCGACGTGAGATGTGGGGTGAGCTATGGTGCATATAAAGTTGGGTATGATCACATATCTACACTAAAGTACTCCCCAAACCCCCGACTGGTATAGTAGATCCAATCATGGTACGCTATGGCACGGGATTCCCTAGGAAGGTAGCAAATCTCCCCGGGAATCAGTGTCTGTACATGCACAAGATATCAAGGAAACAAGTCTTGTACAAGCTACACCATGAATAAGGAATAACATCTCATGACGAGATCCGTGTATACCAATCCGTGTAACCAACGTGTCAGGAACATGAATATTTACACTAGATACAGTGAACATAGGAGATATCATAAATTAGAAACTAATCAGAGAATGTACTCGCCTTGGGTCCTTAGCTGGTAATTATTGATGTCCTGTTCCAGAGTATCCCCTGGGGGAACCAACAGTCCTAAAACATATAATAACAATACAATATTTGCATCAGAAGCTATACTAAACACACAAGCAAATACTAACTCAGGGGCTATGTCAGGCATGGAACTCAGTCAACTAGGGTCATCTAGTTAGACAGACATCTATAACACATTATACCTATTTAACTAACATTAACACCTACAATATTACTTGCACCAAAAATAAATACATATACAATATATATATATACCATTTAATTCATGCATAATATATATATATATAGGTTGAACAATATATTTACCATATATATTAATTTTATAACTATAAAAATATGCTAAGTAGGTTTACAAATACATAAATATACATATACCAATTTACATATACTATATACAGGTAAGTATACCAAATTACATTTATATATATATAAACCAATACAACATATATATATATATATACATACATATACCAATACGAAAATATAAATCTACATACATATATATTTACCAAAATACGTATTAAATTAATATGTATATTACCAATATATTTTTATACCAAATTACATACCTATATATATGTTTATACATATACTAAAAATACACATTTTTATTAACCATATACCCTTACAAAAAATATATATATATACATATATATATATTTATACCAAAAATAAGAATTATACTATATACAAATTTAGAATTTACGTAAAAGCCAATATATTTATATATCTCTAGTAATTTCAGTTACCAGTCCAAATAACCAATTTTGAACTAATTTAGATTATTGAGACTATATTTTTAATTAACAATATAAACCCCAAAATTATTATATTTTACATAATCAAAATCCTTATATTTATTACATAACTAAATTCTTACACTATAAACAATAAAACAAATTATATTCTATTTACTTAACTAATTACATGAATCTACTAAACTATTTATATTTAATTATTAAAAAAATTACAAATTAACTAATTTATTAAGAATTTCTAATCTGATTATTAATAATTAACTAAACTAATATAATTTAACTAAATGATTAATTAATTAACTAATAAAATTTAACTACTGATTATATACTTAACTACTAATTATAGATTTAATTAACTGATAAAGAATTAACTAACAGATTAAGAACTAAATTACTGATTAAGAATTAAGTAAATGGATTAATCTAACATATACTTAACCTAAATCCCCAATGTATACAGAATGAAGAATGAAAAAAAAGGAAAAGCTCACGATGGGGGTTTCTCGTCGGCGCGGTGGGGTCTCGCCGGAGTCGGCCGGCAAGGCGTTGGCGCCGGATCTGTTCGGCGGCGGGTGCTCGGCTCCAGCGGCGGTGCTCGGCTTCAGCGGCGGTGCTCGACTCAGCGGCGGTGCTCGGTTCCAGCAGCGGCGGCGGCTGTCGAACTCGGCTCGAGGGTGAGGTGGTCCGAGGCTCCAGCGGCGGCGGAACTCGAGGGCGGCGGTCTTGCATCCACCGGCGCTCGACGGATCTGGGCGGCCACCGGCGCTCGTCGAAGTTAGGTTAGGGTTAGGTTCTGTGGATGTGTCGGGGTCTGGGTTCGTGTCCGGGCTGGACACGATGGTGGTGCTGTGTGGTATGGGGTGGACGTGTCCGGGCTGGACACGAGGGTTTGTTGTGTACAGTGGAGGAGGTTGTGTCCAGATGGTATCGGACACGAAATTGTAATATTGTAATAACTGGACACAGAAAAATGAATGGATACGGTGGGACACCCGGGGTCGGACCCGAGGCCAACACGGCTGACACGGTAATGCTGGACACACGGACACAAGCACACAAAAATGGTGGTGGCTTGTTGGCTTGTGGGAATTGTGAGGGCTAGCTAGGATTTCTTGGGAATGGTGATGAGAGACTTAAATAGGGAGAGAAGGTGTGGGATAAAGGGTGAGGGTTGGCCCAAATAACGAATGGCCCAAGATAATAAATAAACGGGCTTTTCATGTGGGGAAAAATGAGGGTGTGAATGGGAGACGGTAAACGGGTAATTAAATAGAAAAGATATTTTAAGAAAAAATGTTTTTTTTAAGAGGCTTCCGATTAGCTACTAATTAAACTCATTTTCAAAACCCTAGAAAATATGTAATTTATTTATTTACTATCCCAAATGGATTTTAATTATTATGAAGAAAACTAGTCCTTTAAATAATTTTATCAAATAAATAATTCCATGATTTCAAGCCAATAAACATTTGAAACTAGAGATATATATATATATATATATATTATTTATTTATTTATTTTGTAATACATCGACATTTAGGAAAAAATAATTTTTATAAAAGATTTTAAATTACTTTCTAAAATCAACACTGCTCAAAAATCTAATACTACAATTTTTTAAGGAGAAAATATGTTTTAAACTTGATATAAAAATAAAAAATCTAATTATTTCGGAAATTTGGAAATCGGAGGTTACAAGTCTACCCACCTTAGAAAAATTTTGTCCTTGAAATTTATGATTCTCAATAATTGCCTTTACTCATCATATTATTTCTATCAAAAAATTAAATTTCAAACCAATTAATCATGAAGTAATTCCATATTGCTATTTCACAACCTTTCAAAATTCTATATCATCATATTCCGGAAAATCTTCAAGTTTTAAAATCAAATTCAATTTTTTTTTTCATAATCTCCTCCAAAATTTAAGTTCGTATCTAATTACTCAAGGATTTTAATATCCAATCCTCCAATTGAATTCCAATCAATGTCTATTTATAACATTTAAAAATCTGTATCCCAAATTTAAATTTTAAACACTAATCCATCATTCATCTTACTCCTCTAACCCAAATTCAATTGATGCTTATTCAAATATAAATCCTTTTCCGAGAACCAATTTTCTTTTTTCCTCAAATACTCAACGATGCGATACTTTCAGAATCTTCAACGCAACATTCATAATATAATATAAAATTTCTATCTTGCAATCAAATAGATAAATGATAATCTCTCCAATTTTCTCAAATTTTAATAATCAATTTAATCATATCAAGACCTTCCTAAAATTAATAAATTCTCACTTTTGCCCTGTGAATTTCTTAACTCTCCATTTAAGTTAATGTTTATCCTCGAATTTCAATCAAACCTCAATTTTCGCAAAATCAATGATCCATCAACTCTGTTATAACAATCCCCTAAATTCTTTATTTAAATTAATGCTCATCCTTAATTTAATCATCTTGTCCCCTTTTTGTCGGTCATAACCTTGTCATAGATCTTTGCTATGGTCAAAAACCCAAATGATCATGGTTTAAGAAGAATTTTGCCCACAGTCTTACAACAAACAACTTAGAGGGAACATGCATGGTTATGGTCTGTCTTATCATGGTATTGCATCCTCTGTCAGGGTGCACTACTAACTATATCCTAACAAGAAAAATCACGAATACAACCCACGGTACTAGGGAATCAATCAATCAGAAGACAAAAACAACATGAGAAAAAGAAAGAACCTCCTAACACATTACCTGCAGTATTTCCTATCTCTAACATACACTTAACTCTAGCATATTCACTAACAAATTCCTATTCCTGTACACTGGTACCCATATCAACTAATCTTAATCCACAAGATCCCTGAATATATCCCTATGGCACACATCTGTTTATTAATACCAAATCTGATACCAAGGACCTCTAATATTGCCATGGTTCAATAATGCATCCTAGTTGATACCTCTATCTCTTTAGTACCATACCCTCTGTCAGTTCCCGTTCCTACTACAATTGTTCATACTAGTCGTTCTTATCACTCAATACACGTCAAGCGCAACACCATACTAAGTACTGCTCTTTCCAATACAACTTTAGATGGACACCCAAGTCAGTTTGCGGTGCCATCTCGATCATGCTCAATCACCAGATCCTTACACATGTATATCATCCACTCATATATTAATATTCATATCTCTCATCTACCATAAAATTAATTCTCAACTAATCGTCAAGGTTTAACTTCTCGAACAACTTTAAAATAAAATGCATATACCTTCTCAAAATCAGATACTCCACATCGAAATAAAATTTAATCACTTCTAAAATCTTTGTAGCCTTAACCATGTTTATTGAATTTCAAATTTGAAATCCAAATTTTTTTTTTTTTTTGACATAATCTCAACTCCTCAATTATTCTAAAAATAAAATTTTATTTCCACCTTTTAATTTATAACTCCACAAATGTACATATCAGTGCTCACGGTCTCTGATACTCAAGGTGCACTCAATGCATCTAGTGTCTATAGCTGTGTACTAAAATTGTACTGCCTTAATCACTTGCACCATTATCTCCATTGATCAAAGTTATCATCACCTGAAATTTCTTTCATGATTTTCAATTTATGTCAACTGGTATATCATCTAATTATCATCATACAGGGTGCTTACTGTTATTAACATCATCCTCGACTAATCCTCGATATAGAATCATTAGCACTCTTGGTATTATATCACTAGCTTCATTAATGGATTATCTCATCAAGTCCTTTAGAACTCATGTTTCTTTACTCTCATGGGTATGTGTATGGTTCCTCATCTCGATTGTTGTATATGTATTTCCTTTTAACCTTTTTATAGCCTGTTAAACTAATCCATGGTACGCTTCACCATCTTCATTACCAATTCCGATATTTCTCCACTCATGACAGCCCATTAACTCTTTTATGCATATACAATTCCTTTCCTTTAACACTTCCGATATCAATCATCAAATTGAACATCATGCTCCATAAATCCTTAACACAATTTCTTGGATACTTAAATGTTTCACGTAGGTTATCCAATTGCAAAATCATGACTATCCAGGACGGGTATGTTGGCTCTGACACTAACTCTGAGAACTATCACTGATACTCTATACTCTCATTCTACTTACTGTCTCTAATGACCTTATCCTAGAACCATTGTTACAAGGTATTACGCTATGGGTTAATTCTAGATCAAGGCCTACTGCTCACATGTCCAACTAGGAAATACTTACAAACTCACAAGTCACACTCAGTCAAACTAATACTCAAGACACATACATAATTACAAGTCAATAATTATCATACTAACAAGGAATCCTCAAAGAAAATAAGCTCAAAAGGAACTGGATCAAGGACAGAAGGTATCTTTACTGTTAGTAAAGAAAAGAAGCGATGGAACAAAGTCCTGGAATAACAGAAATAGATAAGTCTTGAGATGATATTTTAAGAACCAATTTAAGATACAACCTGATAATTATACACGTCTATCCGAAATCATGACACTCAGAATCCTCGCCACGCCAGTAAGCATAGATGCGATAAACTACAGGTTCCGTAACTAAGGTATGCAACCCTATAATCATGTCATCTAGAATCTTCGCCACGCCAACCGGTATGGCTGCGAGAGACCCTAAGTTTCATAACTATAGTATGTACATCCAAGTCAGGTTCCTACGTTCTCGTCACCACAGGTAATATGGCTGCGATAAACTCTAAGGTCCATAACCAAAGTAGACGTCTTACCTTTCTCACTGTCCTTATCAACATATGTCATCAGATGATACCGTAAATTTTAGCCCGTAAAATTCATCTCGATAAAAATCAAACTCAACAACGACACCAAGAGTTAAATTTAACAACTGGTCAACAAGAATCAAAACTCAACAATGATACCAAGATTTTAATTTAATAACTAATCAACAAGAATTAAGTTCAATAACAACAAGCGAGAGCGGACGGAAACAAGGAAAGATTTAAATTGTAAATTATAATAAGATTCTCAAGGGATCGTCCCAGGAATCTCTCAAGAATTTGTGATTGAGTATCCTCTCTCATCCTAGTATCCTATGTCCTATATTTAATAGCAGGTACGCAGTAGTACAACTAATACGTCGTACTACCACGATATCGCACAACTAGCGAAGTCTGACCTGCATGGGCCACCACTAAAAACGTGTCATGACCCGCACCTGGTTTAGGGGCACGAGAGCGTGGGTACGTCCAGCCTACGCCGCAGCATCGGCGGTAGAACGCTGTCTAGGTCAAGTACTATCTAAATAATCTCACACTAGTATCCAACTCCATAAGGAGACATGGATAACACTATAAATTGAATAACATACTCAATCACAACTACAGCACGATAAGAATTTGAAGAAACAAAAGAATACAACACAAGTCTACTGACAAAATAATCATACCTGAAATCAGTAACCAATCCCCAAGTGTCAGAAACAAGTCCACTAAGGTCACAGTCTGGAAAAATATTTTCCAGTCAGGAAGGAGCAAAGTACATCTCTAAATAGCAGTTCTATATAAATGACATAAACTATGTAGCAGTTCTAGATGGAAACATACCAGATGCATGTATAGGTACGAGAAATGTACAATAAGAGAAATACTGGAAATACTGTAAGTAAATGCAGGAAAAGAACAATATGTCAATGAGCAAGAAACCTATGACTAAGTGTGTGAGTACTAGCTTTAATATGTGATCGGCTTGGGAACTTGATCAGGCTGGTTACATGTGATTAGCTATGGTTCATATAAAGTCAGGCTAACCGTTGGTTAGCTATAATGCATGTAGAGATCAGGCTAATCACACGTAACATCTATGGAGCATGTAAATGGTCAGGCCGCACCCGACGTGAGATGTGGGGTGAGCTTTGGTGCATATAAAGTTGGGTATGATCACATATCTACACTAAAGTACTCCCCAAACCCCCGACTGGTATAGTAAATCCAATCATGGTACGCTATGGCACGGGATTCCCTAGAAAGGTAGCAAATCTTCCCGGAAATCAGTGTCTGTACATGCACAAGATATCAAGGAAACAAGTCTTGTACAAGCTACACCATGAATAAGGAATAACATCTCATGACGAGATCCGTGTATACCAATCCGTGTAACCAACGTGTCAGGAACATGAATATTTACACTAGATACAGTGAACATAGGAGATATCATAAATTAGAAACTAATCAGAGAATGTACTCGCCTTGGGTCCTTAGCTGGTAATTATTGATGTCCTGTTCCAGAGTATCCCCTGGGGGAACCAACAGTCCTAAAACATATAATAACAATACAATATTTGCATCAGAAGCTATACTAAACACACAAGCAAATACTAACTCAGGGGCTATGTCAGGCATGGAACTCAGTCAACTAGGGTCATCTAGTTAGACAGACATCTATAACACATTATACCTATTTAACTAACATTAACACCTACAATATTACTTGCACCAAAAATAAATACATATACAATATATATATATACCATTTAATTCATGCATAATATATATATATAGGTTGAACAATATATTTACCATATATATTAATTTTATATCTATAAAAATATGCTAAGTAGGTTTACAAATACATAAATATACATATACCAATTTACATATACTATATACAGGTAAGTATACCAAATTACATTTATATATATATAAACCAATACAACATATATATATATATATATATATATATATATATATATATATATATATATATATATATATATATATATATATATATATATATATATATATATATATATATACATACATATACCAATACGAAAATATAAATCTACATACATATATATTTACCAAAATACGTATTAAATTAATATGTATATTACCAATATATTTTTATACCAAATTACATACCTATATATATGTTTATACATATACTAAAAATACACATTTTTATTAACCATATACCCTTACAAAATATATATATATATACATATATATATATTTATACCAAAAATAAGAATTATACTATATACAAATTTAGAATTTACGTAAAAGCCAATATATTTATATATCTCTAGTAATTTCAGTTACCAGTCCAAATAACCAATTTTGAACTAATTTAGATTATTGAGACTATATTTTTAATTAACAATATAAACCCCAAAATTATTATATTTTACATAATCAAAATCCTTATATTTATTACATAACTAAATTCTTACACTATAAACAATAAAACAAATTATATTCTATTTACTTAACTAATTACATGAATCTACTAAACTATTTATATTTAATTACTAAACAAATTACAAATTAACTAATTTATTAAGAATTTCTAATCTGATTATTAATAATTAACTAAACTAATATAATTTAACTAAATGATTAATTAATTAACTAATAAAATTTAACTACTGATTATATACTTAACTACTAATTATAGATTTAATTAACTGATAAAGAATTAACTAACAGATTAAGAACTAAATTACTGATTAAGATTAAGTAAATGGATTAATCTAACATATACTTAACCTAAATCCCCAATGTATACAGAATGAAGAATGAAAAAAAAGGAAAAGCTCACGATGGGGGTTTCTCGTCGGCGCGGTGGGGTCTCGCCGGAGTCGGCCGGCAAGGCGTTGGCGCCGGATCTGTTCGGCGGCGGGTGCTCGGCTCCAGCGGCGGTGCTCGGCTTCAGCGGCGGTGCTCGGTTCCAGCGGCGGCGGTGGCTGTCGAACTCGGCTCGAGGGTGAGGTGGTCCGAGGCTCCAGCGGCGGCGGAACTCGAGGGCGGCGGTCTTGCATCCACCGGCGCTCGACGGATCTGGGCGGCCACCGGCGCTCGTCGAAGTTAGGTTAGGGTTAGGTTCTGTGGATGTGTCGGGGTCTGGGTTCGTGTCCGGGCTGGACACGATGGTGGTGCTGTGTGGTATGGGGTGGACGTGTCCGGGCTGGACACTAGGGTTTGTTGTGTACAGTGGAGGAGGTTGTGTCCAGATGGTGTCGGACACAAAATTGTAATATTGTAATAACTGGACACAGAAAAATGAATGGATACGGTGGGACACCCGGGGTCGGACCCGAGGCCAACACGGCTGACACGGTAATGCTGGACACACGGACACAAGCACACAAAAATGGTGGTGGCTTGTTGGCTTGTGGGAATTGTGAGGGCTAGCTAGGGTTTCTTGGGAATGGTGATGAGAGACTTAAATAGGGAGAGAAGGTGTGGGATAAAGGGTGAGGGTTGGCCCAAATAACGAATTGCCCAAGATAATAAATAAATGGGCTTTTCATGTGGGGAAAAATGAGGGTGTGAATGGGAGACGGTAAACGGGTAAATTAAATAGAAAAGATATTTTAAGAAAAAATGTTTTTTTTTAAGAGGCTTCCGATTAGCTACTAATTAAACTCATTTTCAAAACCCTAGAAAATATGTAATTTATTTATTTACTATCCTAAATGGATTTTAATTATTATGAAGAAAACTAGTCCTTTAAATAATTTTATCAAATAAATAATTCCATGATTTCAAGCCAATAAACATTTGAAACTAGAGAAATATATATATATATATATATATATATATATATATATATATATATATATATATATATATATATATATATATATATTATTTATTTATTTATTTTGTAATACATCGACATTTAGGAAAAAATGATTTTTATAAAAGATTTTAAATTACTTTCTAAAATCAACACTGCTCAAAAATCTAATACTACAAATTTTTAAGGAGAAAATATGTTATAAACTTGATATAAAAATAAAAAATCTAATTATTTCGGAAATTTGGAAATCGGAGGTTACAGAGAGAGAGAAGGAGGTCATAGGGATTAGGGCTAGCCACATGTCTTTTTCTAGGGATGGGGGGATTCCTCATGAAGAAATGGGTGGTTAGGATGGGATAAATTTGAATGGAGGGTATGGATGAGGTAGGTGAAAAGTGGTGTATTGTACACACAAAATAGGGGAGGGGACATTGGTGACCAGTCAAAGAATGGAGGGTGGATTTCTTTATGGTTTTGCTCCAATGGGAGGTGGACACCTAATTGCTTATTTGTACAAAAGCCCCTAACAATTTGGAAATTGTACAAACAAGGAAGATTAGGATTGGATGAGAAAAAATACCATATTTGGATTGATGTAGTAGATTAAAATGGTGTGTGGTGTTTAGTATGAACCTTGAGGGTGTGAATGGGGGTTTGGGTTGGTATTGGATCTAGTTTTGGGTTAGGTTGAGTCATTACACCAATTTAATTAAAATTAGTGTCAATGGTGTTCTTTAATTAATTAGAAGTACATAGGATTAAAATTGGGTGGGACACAAGTGTCATGGACGTAGAAGACTCAGAATATATTATTGTCATAAATTGGGTTGCACAAAATGGGTCGAGGTTGTGTCTCCAATTTTGATTAGAACGGACAAAGATGCAAAGTTGGATTTAAAAATAGATATTTGTAACGAATATTGTGCGACTAAAATGAAGCACAAGAGAGGGTATTTATGAGTTACACAAAGGTCAAAATGGAAGACTGACACGTCTAGGAAAAATGGTGTAAAATTTATTTGAAGGCAAATGCTAGTGTAGCGCTCCAAATATCGAAACAACGGTAAGGTGCACCAAATAATACAAAATTTGTACATTAATCTAAAATACTATGTTCTAATTCTAAATGGCTCCAAACTAACCCTAGTCTCTCTATCTAAGCCAGGTAGACCTAAATTTGGTCGAGGGGGTTTACACCCGCTCACCCCTCCCCCCCCCCCCCCGCTGCGGGCCGCCACCCCCTACCCCCCTCTACCGCCGCCCTCGCCTAACCTATTACCCCCGGTCCTAGCTACCGTAGGCTGCAGCAGCAGCCTGCACCACGACGAGCTGCGGTAGAGCGCGCACACAGCGGCGGAGCTCATGCGGCGGCGTACGAGTAGGGGTTGTTGCTGTTATGGGGTAGAGAGGAGGGTAGCAGGGGCTGGGAGGGGGCAGAGCGAGTGCCGGGAGGGGGGACGGTAGAGGGGGTGAGGGTGAGTGGGGGAGGGGAGGGCCGGGGGTGTGTGGCTGGTGGCGGCCCATAATACGGAAGGGGGTGAGTGGGGGTGACAGAGGCCCGCGGTGGGGAGCGGGAGGGGAGGGGGTGGCCGGTGGTGGCCCACGGTTGGGAGAAGGGGTAAGGGTGAAGAGGGGGATAGGGAAGAAGACGTTGAGGGACATTTTCATCAAAAAATTTGGGTCAAAGCCGTTGACCGTCATGACTGGACGAATTCCTTCAAAAGTGGGAGATCTTGTACATTATGGAAAGAATGTAGGGTGTACCCTAATATGGATAAAAAAGTGGGAGATAACTCAAAGTTTCTCAAAAAAAAAAAGTTAATTGTTTTTTATCTAAGATTTTTTACCTAAAAATATTAAAATTTAGAAAATCTACTCAGGGAGAAAATAGTTGGACGGGACATACAGGTTCAGGACCTGCAGTTCCGATCCGATCCACACCTTATATTGTTCAAATAAGTCGGTTCTTAAATTTTAATAGGATAGTGAGTATAAAATAAATGGTTTGTATTTTCAAAATAAACGAGTTCGACGGGCCCATTTATTTTAAAATTCTTTAAAAATTTAAATTATTTCTTCCGTGCCCTTAGCCTAATACCCATATCCCAACAGTCATCCTAAATCTCTCTCTCTCTCTCAACCATTATAGTATATTGATATATTATAATCTCTGAGTTGTTAGCTTTGGTTCTCTAAATATTGTAAGATACTTCAAATATCAGCATGAATACTCTTTCAAAGTTCATCAGCACTTCGAAATGGAAGTTCCTTGATCTATTGATTTGTTTGTTGGAACTTCAAGAGTTCATTAGTGAAAATGAGTATAGATGGATAATTCTAACCGAAATATGCGATGAAACTGGCATAGAATTGTAAAAACGATTATAAATGGATAATTCTAACCTAAATATGGCATATAACAGGCTTAGAATGGTAAAAATGAGTATAGATAGGTGATTCTAACCAAAATATGGTTTAGAATGAGCATAGTTTGGTGAAATTGAGTATAAATGCGTAACTCTAACAGAAATAAGGTTTAAAAGTGGCATAGATAATTGAAAATGAGTGTTTCTAACTGAAATGAGTGTAAAATAAGCATACAATGATAAAAACAAGATAGATGGTAATTCTAACTAAAATATGGTATAAAACGTCCATAGAATGGAAAAAAATGAGTATAGAAGAGCGATCCTAATCGAAATATAATGTAGAACGGTCGTAGACTGTTGAAAACAAGTATAAATGAGTTTTTCTAGCCAAAATATGGTGTGGAATAAGCATACAATAATAAAAACGAGTATGGCTAGTGATTCTAACCGAACTATGGTCTAGAATAAGAGTATAATAATGAAAACGAGTATAGATAGGTAATTCAAACCGAAATTGGGCGTAAAACATGGTTAGAATTGTAAAAAATGAGTACAAAAGGGTAATTCTGATCGAAAAATTATTAGAATGGGCGTAATTGGTGAAACTGATTATATAAATGCGTAACTCTAACCGAAATAAGGTATACAAGTGGCCTAGAATAGTGAAAACGAGTATATAAATACGATTATAACTAAAATAAGGTATATAATACTCGTAGACTGGTGAAAGCTAGTATAAAAGAAAGATTTTAACCGAAATATGGTTTAGAATGAGCGTACAATGATGAAAATTAGTATAGATGGGTGATTCTAACCGATATATGGTTAAAACGGTCGTAGGTTGGTGAGAACGAGTATAGGCAGGTGATTCTAACAAAAATAAGTACGAGTATAGATGGGTAATTGAAACGAAATATGGTATCAAATGCTCGTATAGTAGTGGAAATGAGTATAAATGAATGATACTAACAGTTATATGGTTTAAAATTAGTGTACAATGATAAAAATGAGCATAGATGGGTGATTCTAAACGAAATATGATATAGAACGGTCGTACACTAGTGTTAACAATTTGAGATTTTCTAACTGAAGTATAGAGTGGAATGAGCATACAATGATGAAAATGAGTATAGGTCGGTGATTCTAACTGAAATATGGTTTAGAATAAGCATACAATGACGAAAACATGTATAGATGTGTAATTCAAACCAAAATATGGCATAAAAAAGGTTTAGAATGGTAAAAACGAGTATAGATGGATGATTCTAATTAAAATATAGTTTAGAATGGGTGTAGATTGGTGAAACCGAGTATGGATGGAATCAGTCTAACAGAAATGAGGCACCAAATGCTCATAGAGTGGTGAAACCAGTATAAATGAATGATTCTAACCGAAATATGATTTAGAATAAGCGTACAATGATAAAAATGAGTATAGATGGGTGATTCTAACCGAAATATGGTAAAAATAATCTTAGACTATTGAAAACAAGTATAGATGGATAATTCTAATCGAAATATGGTATAAAACGGTTGTACACTGTGAAAACGAGTATAAATGAGTTATTCTAACCGAAACATGGTATAGAATGAGCATAAAATGAAGAAAATGTGGATACATGGGTGATTCATACAGAAATATGACTTAGAATGAACGTACAATAATGAAAACAAGTATAGATGGGTAATTGAAACCGAAATATAGTTTAGAATGAGTGTACAATGACGAAAACTAGTATAGATGGATAATTCTAATCGAAATAGGATAAAAAAATATGCATAAAATGGTGAAAATATGTATAGATGGGTAATTCTAATCGAAATATGTGATGAAACTGGCATAGAATTGTAAAAACGATTATAAATGGGTAATTCTAACCTAAATATGGCATATAACAGGCTTAGAATGGTAAAAACGAGTATAGATAGGTGATTCTAACCGAAATATGGTTTAGAATAAGCATAGTTTGGTGAAATTGAGTATAAATGCGTAACTCTAACCGAAATAAGGTGTAAAAATAGCATAGATAATTAAAAATGAGTGTTTCTAACTGAAATGAGTGTAAAATGAGAATACAATGATGAAAACAAGATAGATGGTCATTCTAACTGAAATATGGTATAAAACGTCCATAGAATGGAAAAAAATGAGTATAGATGAGCGATCCTAATCGAAATATAATGTAGAACGGTCGTAGACTAGTAAAAACAAGTATAAATGAGTTTTTCTAGCCAAGCATACAATAATGAAAATGAGTATGGACTGGTGATTCTAACCGAACTATGGTCTAGAATAAGAGTACAATAATGAAAACGAGTATAGATGGGTAATTCAAACCGAAATTAGGCATAAAACATGGTTAGAATTGTAAAAATAAGTACAGAAGGGTAATTCTGATCGAAATATGGCCTAGAATGGGCGTAATTGGTGAAACTAATCATAGATGCGTAACTCTAACCGAAATAAGGTATACAAGTGGCCTAGAATAGTGAAAACGAGTATATAAATACGATTATAACTAAAATAAAGTATATAATGCTCGTAGACTGGTAAAAATAAGTATAAAAGAAAGATTCTAACCGAAATATGGTTTAGAATGAGCGTACAATGATAAAAATTAGTATAAATGGGTGATTTTAACTGATATATGGTTAAAACGATCGTAGGTTGGTGAGAACGAAATATGGTATCAAATGCTCGTAGAGTAGTGGAAATGAGTATAAATGAATGATACTAACAGTTATATAGTTTAAAATCAGTATACAATGATAAAAACGAGCATAGATGGGTGATTCTAAATAAAATATGGTATAGAACGGTCGTAGACTAGTATTAACAATTTGAGATTTTCTAACTGAAGTATAGAGTGGAATGAGCATACAATGATAAAAACGAGTATAGGTTGGTGATTCTAACTGAAACATGGTTTAGTATAAGCGTATAATGACGAAAACATGTATAGATGTGTAATTTGAACCAAAATATGGCATAAAACAGGTTTAGAATGATAAAAACGAGTATAGATGGATGATTCTAATCAAAATATGGTTTATAATGGGCGTAGATTGGTGAAACCGAGTATGAATGGAATCCGTCTAACAGAAATGAGGCACCAAATGCTCATGGAGTGGTAAAACCAGTATAAATGAATGATTCTAACCGAAATATGATTTAGAATAAGCGTACAATGATAAAAACAAGTATAGATGGATAATTCTAACCGAAATATGGTAAAAATGGTCTTAGACTATTGAAAACAAGTATAGGTAGGTGATTCTAACCAGAATATGGTATAAAACGGCCGTACACTGTGAAAACGAGTATAAATGAGTTATTCTAACCAAAACATGGTATAGAATGAGCATAAAATGAAGAAAATGTGGATACATGGGTGATTCATACTGAAATATGACTTAGAATGAACGTACAATAATGAAAACAAGTATAGATGGGTAATTAAAACCAAAATATAGTTTAGAATGAGTGTACAATGACGAAAACTAGTATAGATGGATGATTCTAACCGAAATAGAGGAAAAATATGCATAAAATGGTGAAAATGAGTATAGATGGATAATTCTAACCGAAATATGCGATAAAACTGGCATAAAATTGTAAAAATGATTATAAATGGGTAATTCTAACCTAAATATGGCATAGAACATGCTTAGAATGGTAAAAACAAGTATAGATAGATGATTCTAACCGAAATATGGTTTAGAATGAGCGTAGTTTGGTGAAATTGAGTATAGATGCGTAACTCTAACCGAAATAAGGTATAAAAGTGGCATAGATAATTGAAAATGAGTGTTTCTAACTGAAATGAGTGTAGAATGAGCATACAATGATAAAAACAAGATAGATGCTAATTCTAACTGAAATATGGTATAAAACGTCCATAGAATGGAAAAAAATGAGTATAGATGAGCGATCCTAATCGAAATATAATATAGAACGGTCGTAGACTGGTAAAAACAAGTATAAATGAGTTTTTCTAGCCAAAATATGGTGTGAAATAAGCATACAATGATGAAAACGAGTATGGACTTGTGATTCTGACCAAACTATAGTCTAGAATAAGAGTACAATAATGAAAATGAGTATAGAGGGGTAATTTGAACCGAAATTAGGCGTAAAACATGGTTAGAATTGTAAAAATGAGTACATAAGGGTATTCTGATGAAAATATGGCTTAGAATGGGCATAATTGGTGGAACTGATTATAGATACATAACTTTAACCGAAAAAAAGGTATACAAGTGGCCTAAAATAGTGAAAACGAGTATATAAATATGATTATAACTGAAATAAGATATATAATGATCGTAGACTGGTGAAAACAAGTATAAAAGAAAGATTCTAACCGAAATATATGGTTAAAACGGTTATAAGTTGGTGAGAACGAGTATGGACGGGTGATGCTAACCAAAATAAGTATGAGTATAGATGGGTAATTGAAACAAAATATGGTATCAAATGCTCGTAGAGTAGTGGAAATGAGTATAAATGAATAATACTAACAGTTATATGGTTTAGAATCAGTGTACAATGATAAAAACAAGCATAGATGGGTGATTCTAAACGAAACATGGTATAGAACGGTCGTAGACTAGTGTTAACAACTATAAATGAGTTTTTCTAACTGAAGTATAGAGTGGAAAGAGCCTACAATGATGAAAATGAGTATAGATGGGTGATTCTAACTAAAATATGGTTTAGAATGAGCATACAATGACGAAAACAGGTATATATGTGTAATTCAAACAAAATATGGCATATAACAGGTTTAGAATGGTGAAAACGAGTATAGATAGATTATTCTAATCAAAATATGGTTTAGAATGGGCGTAGATTGGTAAAACCGAGTATGGATGGAATCAGTCTAACCGAAATAAGGTACCAAATGCTCATGGACTGGTAAAAACCAGTATAAATGAATAATTCTAACCAAAATATGGTAAAAATTGTCTTAGGCTATTGAAAACAAGTATGGGTGAGTGATTCTAACCGAAATATGGTAGAAAACGTCTATACACTGGTGAAAACGAGTATAAATGAGTTATTCAAACCAAAACATGGTATAGAATGAGCATAAAATGATGAAAATGTGGATACATGGGTAATTCATTCTGAAATATAACTTAGAATGTAGTACAAAGATGAAAAAAAGTATAGATGGATAATTGAAACCAAAATATAGTTTAAATGAGTGTACAATGATGTAAACCAGTATAAATGGATGATTCTAATCGAAATAGGGTATAAAATATGCATAGAATGGTGATAACGAGTATAGATGGGTAATTCTAACCGAAATATGAGTGTAGAATGAGCATATAATGATAAAAATAAGGTAGATGGTGATTCTAACCAAAATATTGTATAAAATGTCCATAGAATGGAAAAAAAGAGTATAGATGGGCGATTCTATACTCGGTTTCACCGATCTTCGCTCTCATCATTATATGCTCATTTCACTCCATACTTAAGTTAGAAAATCTCAAATTGTTAACACTAGTCTACGACCGTTCTATACTATATTTCGTTTAGAATCACCCATCTATGCTCGTTTTTATCATTGTATACTGATTCTAAACCATATAACTGTTAGTATGATTTATTTATACTCATTTCTATTACTCTACGAGCATTTGATACCATATTTCGTTTCAATTACCCATTTATACTCGTACTTATTTTGGTTAGAATCACCCGCCTATACTCGTTCTCACCAACCTACGACCATTTTAACCATATATCATTTAGAATCACCCATCTATACTATTTTTCATCATTGTACGCTCCTTCTAAACCATATTTCGGTTATAATCTTTCTTTTATACTTGTTTTCACCAGTCTACGAGCATTGTATACCTTATTTCAGTTATAATCGTATTTATATACTCGTTTTCACTATTCTAGGCCACTTATATACCTTATTTCGGGTAGAGTTACGCATCTATAATCAGTTTCACCAATTACGCCCATTCTAAGCCATATTTCGATCAGAATTACCCTTCTGTACTCATTTTTACAATTCTAACCATGTTTTACGCCCAATTTCGGTTTGAATTACCCATCTATACTCGTTTTCATTATTGTACTCTTATTCTATACTATAGTTCGGTTAGAATCACCAGTACATACTCGTTTTCATCATTGTATGCTTATTCCACAACATATTTTGGCTAGAAAAACTCATATATACTTGTTTTCACCAGTCTACGACCGTTCTATATTATATTTCGATTATGATCGCTCATTTATATTCATTTTTTCCCATTCTATGGACGTTTTATACTATATTTCAGTTAGAATGACCATCTATCTTGTTTTCATCATTGTATGCTCATTTAACACTCATTTCAGTTAGAAACACTCATTTTCAATTATCTATGCCACTTTTACACCTTATTTCGGTTAGAGTTACGCATCTATACTCAATTTTACCAAACTACGCTCATTCTAAAACATATTTCGATTAGAATCACCTATCTATACTCGTGTTCACCATTCTAAGCCTGTTCTATGCCATATTTAGGTTAGAATTACCCATTTATAATTGGTTTTACAATTCTATGCCAGTTTTATCTCATATTTTGGTTAGAATTATCCATCTATACTCATTTTCACCATTTTATGCATATTTATTTTATCCAATTTCGGTTAGAATTATCCATCTATACTAGTTTTCGTCATTGTACACTCATTCTAAACTATATTTCGGTTTCAATTATCCATCTATACTTGTTTTCATTATTATTCATTTATTCTAAGTCATATTTCAGTATGAATCACCCATGTATCCACATTTTCTTCATTTTATGCTCATTTTATACCATGTGTCGGTTAGAATAACTCATTTATACTCGTTTTCACAGTGTACAGCCATTTTATACCATATATCGGTTAGAATCAACCACCTAAACTTGTTTTCAATATTCTAAGACCATTTTTACCATATTTCGGTTAGAATCACCCATCTATACTTGTTTTTATCATTGTACGCTTATTCTAAATCATATTTTGGTTAGAATCATTCATCTATACTGGTTTCCCCACTCCATGAGCATTTGGTGCCTCATTTCTGTTAGACTGATTCCATCCATACTCGGTTTCACTAATCTACGCCCATTCTAAAACATATTTTGATTAGAATTATCCATCTATACTCGTTTTTACCATTTTAAACCTGTTTTATGCGATATTTCAGTTCGAATTACACATCTATACCTGTTTTGTCATTGTACGCTCATTCTAAACCATATTTCAGTTAGAATCACCGACCTATACTCATTTTCATCATTGTATGCTCATTCCACTCCATACTTCAGTTAGAAAATCTTAAATTGTTAACAATAGTCTACGACCGTTCTATACCATATTTCGTTTAGAATAACCCATCCATGCTCATTTTTATCATTGTACACTGATTCTAAACCATATAACTGTTAGTATCATTCATTTATACTCATTTCCACTACTCTACGAGCATTTGATACCATATTTCATTTCAATTACCCAACTATACTCGTACTTATTTTGGTTAGAATCACCTGCCTATACTCGTTCTCACCAACCTACGACCGTTTTAACCATATATCGGTTAGAATCATCCATCTATACTAATTTTTATCTTTGTACGCTCATTCTAAACCATATTTCAGTTAGAATCTTTCTTTTATACTTGTTTTCACCAGTCTACGAGCATTATATACCTTATTTCAGTTATAATCGTATTTATATACTCGTTTTCACTATTCTAGGCCACTTGTATACCTTATTTCGGGTAGAGTTACACATCTATAATCAGTTTCACCAATTACGCCCATTCTAAGCCATATTTCGATCAGAATTACCCTTCTGTACTTATTTTTACAATTCTAACCATGTTTTACGCCCAATTTCGGTTTGAATTACCCATCTATACTCGTTTTCATTATTGTACTCTTATTCTAGACCATAGTTATGTTAGAATCACCAGTACATACTCGTTTTCATCATTGTATGCTTATTCCACACCATATTTTGGCTAAAAAACTCATTTATACTTGTTTTCACCAGTCTACGACCGTTCTACATTATATTTCGATTAGGATCGCTCATCTATACTCATTTTTTTACATTCTATGGACATTTTATACCATATTTCAGTTAGAATGACCATCTATCTTGTTTTCATCATTGTATGCTCATTTTATACTCATTTCAGTTAGAAACACTCATTTTCAATTATCTATGCCACTTTTACATCTTATTTCGGTTAGAGTTACGCATCTATACTCAATTTTACCAAACTACGCTCATTCTAAACCATATTTCGGTTAGAATCACCTATCTATACTCGTTTTTACCATTCTAAGCCTGTTCTATGCCATATTTAGGTTAGAATTACCCATTTATAATCGTTTTTACAATTCTATGCGAGTTTCATCGTATATTTCGGTTAGAATTACCCATCTATACTCATTTTCACCATTTTATGCATATTTATTTTACCCTATTTCGGTTATAATCATCCATCTATACTAGTTTTTGTCATTGTACACTCATTCTAAACTATATTTCGGTTTCAATTACCCATCTATACTTGTTTTCAATAGTCTAAGACCATTTTTACCATATTTCGGTTAGAATCACCCATCTATACTCATTTTTATCATTGTACGTTTATTCTAAATCATATTTCGATTAGAATCATTCATTTATACTGGTTTCACCACTCCATGAGCATTTGGTGCCTCATTTCTGTTAGACTGATTCCATCCATACTCGATTTCACCAATCTACGCCCATTCTAAACTATATTTTTATTAAAATCATCCATTAATACTCGTTTTTATCATTCTAAACCTATTTTATGCCATATTTTGGTTTGAATTACACATCTATACCTGTTTTCGTCATTGTACGCTCATTCTAAATCATATTTCAGTTAGAATCACCGACCTATACTCGTTTTCATCATTGTATACCCATTCCACTCCATACTTCAGTTAGAAAATCTCAAATTGTTAACACTAGTCTACGACCGTTCTATACCATATTTCGTTTAGAATTACCCATCTATGCTCGTTTTTATCATTGTACACTGATTCTAAACCATATAACTGTTAGTATCATTCATTTATACTCATTTCCACTACTCTATGACATTTGATACCATATTTCGTTTCAATTACCCATCTATACTCGTACTTATTTTGGTTAGAATCACCCGCCTATACTCGTTCTCACCAACCTACAACCGTTTTAACCATATATCGGTTAGAATCACCCATCTATACTAATTTTCATTATTGTACGCTCATTTTAAACCATATTTTGGTTAGAATCTTTCTTTTATACTTGTTTTCACCAGTCTACGAGCATTATATACCTTATTTCAGTTATAATCGTATTTATATACTCGTTTTCACTATTCTAGGCCACTTGTATACCTTATTTCGGTTAGAGTGTTGCATCTATAATCAGTTTCACCAATTACGCATTCTAAGCCATATTTCGATCAGAATTACCCTTCTGTACTCATTTTTACAATTCTAACCATGTTTTACGCCCAATTTCAGTTTGAATTACCCATCTATACTCGTTTTCATTATTGTACTCTTATTCTAGACCATAGTTCGGTAAGAATCACCAGTCCATACTCGTTTTCATCATTGTATGCTTATTCCACACCATATTTTGGCTAGAAAAACTTATTTATACTTGTTTTCACCAGTCTACGACCGTTCTACATTATATTTCGATTAGGATCGCTCATCTATACTCATTTTTTTCTATTCTATGGACGTTTTATACAATATTTCAGTTAGAATTACCATCTATCTTGTTTTCATCATTGTATGCTCATTTTACACTCATTTCAGTTAGAAACACTCATTTTCAATTATCTATGCCACTTTTACACCTTATTTCAGTTAGAGTTACGCATCTATATTGAATTTCACCAAACTACGCTCATTCTAAACCATATTTTGGTTAGAATCACCTATCTATACTCGTTTTCACCATTCTAACCCTGTTCTATGCCATATTTAGGTTAGAATTACCCATTTATAATCGTTTTTACAATTCTATGCCAGTTTTATCGCATATTTCGGTTAGAATTACCCATCTATACTCATTTTCACCATTTTATGCATTTTTTTTTTACCTTATTTTGGTTAGAATCATCCATCTATACTAGTTTTCGTCATTGTACACTCATTCTAAACTATATTTTGGTTTTAATTACCCATCTATACTTATTTTCATTATTGTACGTTCATTCTAAGCCATATTTTAGTATGAATCACCCATGTATCCATATTTTCTTCATTTTATGCTCATTCTATACCATGTTTCGGTTAGAATAACTTATTTATACTCGTTTTCACAGTGTACGGCCGTTTTATACTATATTTCGATTAGAATCACCCACCTATACTTGTTTTCAATAGTCTAAGACCATTTTTACCATATTTTGGTTAGAATCACCCATCTATACTCGTTTTTATCATTGTACGCTTATTCTAAATCGTATTTCGGTTAGAATCATTCATTTATACAGGTCTCACCATTCCATGAGCATTTGGTGCCTCATTTCTGTTAGACTGATTCCATCCATACTCGGTTTCACCAATCTACGCCCATTCTAAACCATATTTTTATTAGAATCATCCATCTATACTCGTTTTTACCATTCTAAACCTGTTTTATGCCATATTTCGGTTTGAATTATACATCTTTACCTGTTTTCGTCATTGTACGCTCATTCTAAACCATATTTCAGTTAGAATCACCGACCTATACTCATTTTCGTCATTGTATGCTCATTCCACTCCATACTTCAGTTAGAAAATCTTAAATTGTTAATAATAGTCTACGACCGTTCTATACCATATTTCGTTTAGAATTACCCATCTATGCTCGTTTTTATCATTGTACACTGATTCTAAACCATATAACTGTTAGTATCATTCATTTATACTCATTTCCACAACTCTACGAGCATTTGATACCATATTTCGTTTCTCAATTACCCATCTATACTCGTACTTATTTTGGTTAGAATCATCCGCCTATACTCGTTCTCACCAACCTACGACCGTTTTAACCATATATCGGTTAGAATCATCCATCTATACTAATTTTCATCATTGTACGCTCATTCTAAACCATATTTCGGTTAGAATATTTCTTTTATACTTGTTTTCACCAGTCTACGAGCATTATATAACTTATTTCAGTTATAATCGTATTTATATACTCGTTTTCACTATTCTAGGCCACTTGTATACCTTATTTCGGTTAGAGTTACGCATCTATAATCAGTTTCACCAATTACGTCCATTCTAAGCCATATTTCGATCAGAATTACCCTTCTGTACTCATTTTTACAATTCTAACCATGTTTTACGCCCAATTTCGGTTTGAATCACCCAACTATACTCGTTTTCATTATTATACTCTTATTCTAGACCATAGTTCGGTTAGAATCACCAGTCCATACTCGTTTTCATCATTGTATGATTATTCTACACCATATTTTGGCTAGAAAAACTTATTTATACTTATTTTCACCAGTCTACGACCGTTCTACATTATATTTCGATTAAGATTGCTCATCTGTACTCATTTTTTCCTATTCTATGGACGTTTTATACCATATTTCAGTTAGAATTATCATCTATCTTGTTTTCATTATTGTATGCTTATTTTACACTCATTTTAGTTAGAAACACTCATTTTCAATTATTTATGCCACTTTTACACCTTATTTCAGTTAGAGTTACGCATCTATACTGAATTTCACCAAACTACGCTCATTCTAAACCATATTTTGGTTAGAATAACCTATCTATACTTGTTTTCACCATTCTAACCCTGTTCTATGCCATATTTAGGTTAGAATTACCCATTTATAATCGTTTTTACAATTCTATGTCATTT